>CM051019.1:10026498-10036498 GCA_027704905.1 Muraenolepis orangiensis
TCTGAACAGGAGAGATCAGTCTGAACAGGAGAGATCAGTCTGAGAGAGGAGAGGTCAGTGGATGGTTGGATGGTTGGTTGGTTGTTAGTTGGGAAGGTTGGTTTGGTGGAATGGTTGGTTGGTTGGATGGTTGGTTGGATGGTTGGTTGGATGGTTGGACGGTTGGTTGGATGGTTGGACGGTTGGTTGGTTGGTTGGATGGTTGGTTGGTTGGTTGGACAGTTGGTTGGTTCATTGGATGATTGGTTGGTTGGTTGGTTGGTTGGTTGGTTGGTTGGTTGGTTGGTTGGTTGGTTGGTTGGATGGTTGGTTGGTTGGATGGTTGGTTGGTTGGTTGGTTGGATGGTTGGTTGGTTGGTTGGTTGGTTGGTTGGTTGGTTGGTTGGATGGTTGGTTGGTGGGATGGTTGGTTGGTTGGATGATTGGTTGGTTGGTTGGTTGGTTGGTTGGTTGGTTGGATGATTGGTTGGTTGGTGGGATGGTTGGTTGGTTGGATGATTGGTTGGTTGGTTGGTTGGTTGGTTGGTTGGTTGGTTGGTTGGTTGGATGGTTGGATGGTTGGTTGGTGGGATGGTTGGTTGGTTGGATGATTGGTTGGTTGGTTGAATGGTTGGATGGTTGGTTGGTTGGATGGTTGATTGGTTGGTTGGTTGGTTGGTTGGTTGGTTGGATGGTTGGATGGTTGGTTGGATGGTTGGTTAGTTGGGGGTCCAGGGGTTAGAACACAAAGTACTTTGGGGTTTGGATTTTACCCGCAATAGGCCTATATCACGGCACAGTTGAAAGCTGGAAGTACCTGTTAAAAATCGCTGAAGCAATGTATCCCAAGTTCCGGTTAATGCATTCACCTTGGCATTCACCATGGAGGACAGTTATCGCTGGACAACATCGCTGCATAACCTTCCAAAAGTCGGTCAAGACGATGTGGTTCAACTAGTGAATGAACACTACAGTGAAGAAGTCTAAATCCGAATCATACAATTCCCCGACATTGTGTCTTGTGGCTCTATCTGGATATATCGCCATATAACGAAGGCAATTTTATGTAGGGGCAGAGGTATGCCTATGTATTTAATATAGGCGATTTATTTGATGGATTTTGATTATTTCAATGTACCTTTTCATTTACGTGTTAATATGTAGTGTGCAGCTGTATATTTTCTAAAAGGGAATGCCTGTTATTCTTGTGAATATGAGTTGTCTTAAAATAAAAGTGCTTGTGACATCATACATTTGGCATTGAGTTAAAACTGAAAAATGTGCAGAATTTGTATAAAATACCGATATATATCGTATATCGCGATGCAGCCTAAAAATACCGGTATTTTTATGATTTTTGGTCCATATCGCCCAGCCCTACTTGGGACCAGTGCTTTTAATCACACACATACCCGACATTGTGTGTCTCTATTCGGATGAGAGATGTAGTGTGTGTGGGGGTTAGGACCAGAGCTTTTAATCATACACATACCCGACATTATTAGCCTATTCCGCCCACTTTTCGAGACTTATATGCTCTCCTTGTCAAAGTGCAAACTGCAGACATACGTGCGACCCCTGAGAACATGAAACGAGGGACCTTCATCCTCCTTATCAGCCTCACACAAGACTTGCGGAGGAGTTTGTCTTTGGGTAATGGTGTAAACTGAGGTAGGGCTGTCTTTGTTTAGACGTTGAGCAGCCGGTACACTACAATAACAGAGAGGAGAGGAGGCGGCCATAGTTTGTCACGTATCTGGGGTAACTACCGGAAGTAAGAGTACACTGCTCGGCGATTTTTAAACGTTCCGGAAGCAGGAAATGTGACATAGGCCTCTTGTTGAATAAATTCAATGAGATATAATATATAACACATTTTTTGTGTGAACAACAAATATGTAAATATGGATCCATCATTAATACTGGCTGATGAGTTCATTCAAAAGTCACCACGTAGTTCAACTACCAACAGTAACTTATGAACTCTAATATTCCACAAACTCAGTATTCCATCTTTCCCCTCCCACACACGTTGTCTCTCCCCATATTTCTCCCCATATTTACTGTATGTATGCACAGTGTGTGTGTGTGTGTGTGTGTGTGTGTGTGTGAGAGTGTGTGTGTATGTGTGTGTGTGTGTGTGTGTGTGTGTGTGTGTGTGTGTGTGTGTATGTGTGTGTGTGTGTGTGTGTGTGTGTGTGTGTGTGTGTGTGTGTGTGTGTGTGTGTGTGTGTGTGTGTACATCAGCTTTATTTAGACTGAAAGTTCTGCTCCGTGAACAAAGACAGAAACACTACGTTCCACTCCGTCTTTTGCGCCAAATGTCGTTGTGGAAGAACCCGCTGGAAAATGTTAGCGTTGAATGGGGTCTTTGGCCCAGCGCTTCTCCTTCCATTCTTTCCTTCTTCCACTCCTTCACCCTTCAACCTATGGGCGTGGAAGAATAGCTCGGAACAGAGCTTTAGTCCAGGAGGGATTGAGCTCTGTGCTCCCGAGTTGGACGTTCCTTTCCGATGACCGATTAAGTCTTTCTGTTGGATTGTGCGTCCTCACATCGTCCACATTTCCAACGTCTGTTGTTGCTTTTAATTAGTCTATGATAGCCGGGCAGCGAACCAAGATCGGAAACCAACTGCCATGGCTTACCTCATTCCACTGCTATGGGCAAAACACAAACCTTGAAAAGGTTTTGTAGTTTGGGTTGATTTGTTGTAGCCGGTAATTAAAACCGCACAAACAACAACAACAACCACACAGTGTGGGGAATATGGTCCACAGTAACACTCTAGTAGCAGCCAGGTCCGAAGTGTATTTAGAAACAGTCTATTCCTGTTCTCTATTTGGTGGTCGTGCCGCTCGGCCCCCTGCGGCTACGACTGACCCTCCGACCCGACCACCATAAATATTTATTTGCGTCGGCTTGTCTAAAAATAAACACTATCACAAGAGAACGGGCGCCAGGGGTCCCGGAAAGAAGAGCGGTGGTCAGCACTCCACTGACATAGCAGGGCCCCTGGGCGGGCCCCTGGGCGGGCCCCTGGGGCGTTCCACATGAGAGATAGGGAGACAGATATGCTGATGGCTTTCTGGTCAACACAACAACACAATACTTAAGGAACACGTCCGCTGGGGGCTGCCTGCGGGCTATTTCAGTAACGCAGTGCAGGGTATTTCAGTAACGCAGTGCCAGGTATTTCAGTAATGCAGTGTGGGGTATTTCAGTAACGCAGTGTGGGGTATTTCAGTAACACAGTGTGGGGTATTTCAGTAACGCAGTGCAGGGTATTTCAGTAACGCAGTGTGGGGTATTTCAGTAACGCAGTGCGGGGTATTTCAGTAACGCAGTGTGGGTATTTCAGTAACGCAGTGCGGGGTATTACAGTAACGCAGTGCGGGGTATTACAGTAACGCAGTGCGGGGTATTTCAGTAACGCAGTGTGGGTATTTCAGTAATGCAGTGCGGGGTATTTCAGTAACACAGTGTGGGTATTTCAGTAACGCAGTGCAGGGTATTACAGTAACGCAGTGCGGGGTATTACAGTAACGCAGTGCGGGGGGGAATTAAGCGATGCATGGGTTTGTTTTTCGTAACGTTTCACTGCTGGTCCCCTGCAGAGCGGCTCTATTTAAAGGTCTTCACTTCACTTCACTGAACTGAACCACAACATCACACCAAGGAATACAGAAAAGATACATTAAGATCCATACTGTAGATACAAGACCCAAGATACAAGATACTGTAGATACAAGACCCAAGATACAAGATACTGTAGATACAAGATACTGTAGATACAAGACACAAGATACCGGATACTGTAGATACAAGATACTGTAGATACAAGATACTGTAGATACAAGACCCAAGATACAAGATACTGTAGATACAAGATACTGTAGATACAAGACACAAGATACCGGATACTGTAGATACAAGATACTGTAGATACAAGACACAAGATACCGGATACTGTAGATACAAGACACAAGATACCGGATACTGTAGATACAAGATACTGTAGATACAAGACACAAGATACCGGATACTGTAGATACAAGATACTGTAGATACAAGACACAAGATACCGGATACTGTAGATACAAGACACTGTAGATACAAGATACTGTAGATACAAGACACAAGATACCGGATACTGTAGATACAAGATACTGTAGATACAAGACACAAGATACCGGATACTGTAGATACAAGACACTGTAGATACAAGATACTGTAGATACAAGACACAAGATACCGGATACTGTAGATACAAGATACTGTAGATACAAGATACTGTAGATACAAGATACAAGATACTGTAGATACAAAATACAAGATACTGTAGATACAAAATACAAGATACTGTAGATACAAAATACAAGATACTGTAGATACAAAATACAAGATACTGTAGATACAAAATACAAGACTCAAGACACAATTATCCTCGTTCAGGACTCTGAATACTTCTCCCTTAACGTTGGTAACACGGAGGAGACATAAGAGTTTCATCCTACAGCGACACTGCACTAGCTACCATATGTGGGCCCATTCACATGTGTTTGTGTGTGTGTGCGTGTGCGCGTGTGTGTGTGTGTGTGTGTGTGTGTGTGTGTGTGTGTGTGTGTTTGTGTTTGTGCGCCAGCTTGGGTGCTATGCATGAGGCACTTGGCTCTTTCAACAATTTGTGCCTTTCCTCCCCAATCCCTCCTTCACCCCCAGAATGCAATAAATGTCTGGCCATCATTTATTTTAATTCACTCCCTTCTCTCTCTCTCTCTCTCTCTCTCTCTCTCTCTCTCTCTCTCTCTCTCTCTCTCTCTCTCTCTCTCTCTCTCTCTCTCTCTCTCTCTCTCTCTCTCTCTCTCTCTCTCTCTCGTACAGATGAAATGGATTCGTAACCTTGTAGGACAAGGACGTGCATGGCGTCTGCCGACAGTTGCTGAGTTATTCTCTATTCTCCCGGCGTAGAGAACGAGAGAGAGAGAGAGAGAGAGACAGAGAGAGAGTTACAGAGAGTTGGATAGAGAGAGTGAGAGAGACTTAGAGGTACAGAGACTTGGAGAGAGAAAGAAAGAGGGAGGGGGGAAAGAGAGGGAGAGGCTGAGAGGATGAAGAGAGAGGGAGTGGTGAAGAGAAAAAGAAGGAGAAATGCTCAATGATAAAGATAAATTGTCTGGCATGCAAATAGCCGGGCTGCCATGTCCAATCAGGAGGCTTGGAGGAGACTGTCACCGTGGAAACTCTGGACAGAGTTAACAAGGCAGAGGGGGAGGGGCTTAGCGAGTGAAAAACAAGGAGAGAGAGAGAGAGAGAGAGAGAGAGAGAGAGAGAGAGAGAGAGAGAGAGAGAGAGAGAGAGAGAGAGAGAGAGAGAGAGAGAGAGAGAGAGAGAGAGCAAAGGGTTTCAAATTAAGTGATTAATTCGCCAAATGAGTGGGTTTTATGGTGCCTAATGAGAAGGAGTGTTTATGGGCCGTCTAATTGGACATGACCAAGTGGTGGAATGAGCAGAGAAGGAGCATGTGTCATCCAGTCTGTGGTACAAGAGTTAGGATCACAAGCTAAACTAACTCTGCTACTTTCATCACGTCAATAGGAATTAACAAAGTTTTAACCCAAACAAAGTTATGGTCACCTTTTTTAAACGCAGACTTCTCATGGGCTTTGAAAATACATTGATATATTGAAATATATTGATCATTTTTATTGATTATTCACCTGCCGTCAGCTCGGTGGGAAAACTGAATAAACAATTACGAATTCAGTTCCCCAACGAGCGTTTAGAACTAAGACCAAAGATGGCTGCGTACGGTGAATAAGGCATGAGCTATCAGGTGTAATTAGACGTGTAACAGAGGCTAAAGCTCCGTTCACTGAGGTCACTCCCAGATATATTTTACTTATTTTATAATAATAGGACACTGAAAAGAGGACGTCACTTGTGCACTCACAGTGTGTGTGTGTGTGTGTGTGTGTGTGTGTGTGTGTGTGTGTGTGTGTGTGTGTGTGTGTGTGTGTGTGTGTGTGTGTGTGTGTGTGTGTGTGTGTGTGCGTGCGTGTGTGTGTGTGTGTGTGTGTCTCTATGTGTGTGTGTGTGTGCGTGTGCATATTCCTCAAATTGCCGCTTGTGCCTTTTTCATATTGAAGTCTTTGTCCTTCTATAGTTGATTTCTTAATTAGCTCATTACTTCCTAAATTAACCTTAATTAGCCATCATATAGGCCTAGCAATGTATTAATTGTACTCCCTGTTACCTAAGAGAGGCTACAGGATTTATGTGCAAGACTTTGTGTGCCGTGTGCGTCCAAAGGTGTTTTAGGATTACCATACAATCATCAGTCACTGAACCAACTACCAACTACGCTCATTAAGACAAACATTTTGCATTGTGTTAAGAACCACTTAGTGCCGTGGAAGGAGCCCGGGTCATCGGGTCGTCGTCCTAACCTTGACAAAAAGCCTTAAGTTGTCCTTGAGCAAAGCCACTTAACCGTTAACGGCCTCCAAGAGCCTCTGACCGGTTGAGTCCGGTGTGTGCGGGTGACAAGCATTAGTGCTCTGAGTGTCTGAAGTAGACTAGAAAAGCCTTGTATAAATACTCCATTTACCATTTAGACAATGAGAGCACAGTTGAAGAAGGCCGTCCACATACCTGGGAATGTCTTTCTCATTTTGTCAACTTCAGTGTGTTTTTATATTCCTTGTTCGCGTCGACAGACCCATCAGGTGAGTGACCACTAGAGGGCGCTGTTTATCCATAGGCTGTTTTAGAGAGGATGTCCTCTGCAGGCCTTACATATTTATACCTGTCGTTTTACTGACCATCAAATGTTTTAAAACGTTAAAAGTATGTAATACATGTCTTTTCAAACATGAAATAATAATAAGATATAAAAATCAATGTATATTTCTTATATGTGTATCATGAAATGATACACAAATAATAATGGCATTTATAAATGATGAAATTACGTAACTTGCCTAATGTAACTTTGTTACTAGATGCCTTCAGTCAATTAGTAAATCTCAAATGTACTTAAGGTTGCTAATGCTAATGCTAATGCATATGCTGATGGGAGGAAGACCTTGAGAACGTTCTTTATCATATCTGATGTCTCTTCTCATCCCATCAGTGCTCCGCCATGTTTCAGATGCTGTCTGAGTGACAGGAAGCAGACATGGAAATACCATTACTGCTTCCTTACACACACAAGCTCACTTAATTTGTTGGTCGCTTCATGGCAGCTTTCAGCGTTTCCATAGAGAGTAATAAAATAGATCTAGACCTAGCACTCAGACCTAGCACTCAGACCTAGCACTCAGACCTAGCACACAGACCTAGCACTCAGACCTAGCACACAGACCTAGCACTCAGACCTAGCACTCAGACCTAGCACTCAGACCTAGCACTCAGACCTAGCGCTAAGAGTAGTAAAATAGATCTAGACCTAGCACTCAGACCTATGCAGCCTTCATCCACATAAAGAGTCCATGCAGCCTCTATCCACATAAAGAGTCCATGCAGCCTCTATCCACATAAAGAGTCCATGCAGCCTCCATCCACATGGGAGTATGATGTCAAACCACTACCTAACCTCTAACTAAGACAGAGGAGAGGGGACAAGCCAGGGGCCCTGAGTGTTTTATGGGTGTCCCAGGGGTCCTTTTCTCCCATAACCCCTGACCCCTTGACCTCTATAAACCACCAGGGGTCCTTATCTCCCATAACCCCTGACCCCTTGACCTCTTTAAATCAACCAGGGTGGCCAAGGAAGTCACACCTGCGGCAGAACACATCTGGAGGAATCTGAATTCCTCTTGATGAGGAATAAATAGAAATCTTGATATGCAAATGTATAGGAAAATAAAGAAATCTTGATATACAAATATATAGGAATATATAGGAATCTTGATATACAAATATATAGGAATATATAGGAATCTTGATATGCAAATGTATAGGAAAATAAAGAAATCTTGATATACAAATATATAGGAATATATAGGAATCTTGATATACAACTATATAGGAATATATAGGAATCTTGATATGCAAATGTATAGGAATATAAAGAAATCTTGATATACAAATATATAGGAATATATAGGAATCTTGATATACAACTATATAGGAATATATAGGAATCTTGATATACAAATATATAGGAATATATAGGAATCGTGATATGCAAATGTCTAGGAATATAAAGAAATCTTAATATACAAATATATAGGAATATATAGAAATCTTGATATACAAATAGATTGGAATATATAGGAATCTTCATATACTTATATATAGGAATATATAGGAATCTTCATATACAAATATATATATAAATATACAGGAATCTTGATATACAAATTCACTTCAGAATCTACCCATCGAAAATCAAACTAGAACATTAAAATTATGAGGGAATTAGAAATGTAGGTCAAATAAATCCAGGTGATATTTACCATTTAATCATTCAGCTTTAAACACACGTATCCAAAGCCACTCAGGTTTAATTCCTTGTTCTTTAGAAGCAGTGTATTTTGGAGGTTGGAACTATAAGGTCCTGCCTCTTAATATGTTAAGGTTCATTTTATCCATCAAGAACCAGGCAGGCAGGCATATTATTGTTGTTATTATTAGTATAATTTTTATTATTAATAATAATACATAGTAGTGTTGTTATTGTTACTCTTATTATTAATTATTATGGCTGTGTTTCGAGGATTTGAATTCACAAACGATTATTGAGACAATAATTTTCAATCCGGAATAACTGCCATTATTATTTTTTGGATTTTCCTATAATATATATATTTAAGATAAGACCCCTCATCTAGACCATTTTAGATTTTCATTTGGGTTTGTGGTTATTTAGAATTAGATGGATGAAGTTTTCCGGAAACTTTCACGGTTCAGAGAAATCTATCAACCTATCAATCTATCAACCTTATCATGACAAATAAGGAACAATAATGTATTACAATATGGAATATGGTATGATAATAAATACCAAGATTCTGACATTAGAGTCTGAGTGTTTAACTTTGACCTCAAATTAAAGCACCTTTTTAGACACCTGCTTTACCAGGATAAATATATGTGTGACAAAATAGAAAACTTTAGAACTCTGTGAATATGTAGTAATAATATGAACTATTACAGAAACATTTAGGTGAACAGGGTGGACACCACCGCTCCTCCTGTGGTGTGATCTACCCAGCGGCTTATAGAGAGACGGGCCACCTCACTGGGCGGTGTGCAGCCGTGTGTGTGTGTGTGTGTGTGTGTGTGTGTGTGTGTGAGACACTATGTTCACTGCCTGCACGGGGCAGCACACAGCAACACAGACTGACCGCTAACCACCGTCTACCCACCTCCACCAGATACCACCCAGACACCACCCTGACACCACTCAGACACCAATCAGACACCACCCAGACACTACCCAGACTCCACCCAGACACCACCCAGACACCACCCAGACACCACCCAGACTCCACCCAGACACCACCCAGACACCACCAGGCACCACCAGACACCACCCCAAGGACACTGCAGGGAAGAGGAGAGGGGTAAGAGAGAGGAGAGGCTGAGAGGGGAGGAGAAGAGATGAAGAGAGGATGGTAGGAGTCAAGGAAAGGAAGAGGGCAAGGAGAGAAGAAAAGAGGAGAGGGAGGAGAAAAGAGGAGATGGGAGATGAGAGCAGATCAGATGCAAGTGGAGAGAAGTGGAGAGCAGGAGGAGACAGGAAAGCAGAGGAAATGACAGTAGGAGACAGGGGAGGCGAGGAGGAGACTAGGTGACGAGAGGAGAGGAGTAAAGGAGGAGGAGAAGCTGTCCGGGGAAAGGGAGGAGAAGATGTGGGGACACGCGGCTCCTCCTAGCGGAGTGTCAATGTGTCCCTGAGCAAGACACCTAACTGCTCCAGACCTGCTGGCTGGTGGATGGTTGCTATGATGAGACCGCTGTCGGTGTGTGTGTGTGTGTGTGTGTGTGTGTGTGTGTGTGTGTGTGTGTGTGTGT
>CM051019.1:10041498-10051498 GCA_027704905.1 Muraenolepis orangiensis
ATATATATATGTGTGTGTGTGCATGTATATCTATGTATTTATTTATTTATATATACAGTATGTATACACACATAAATACGTATATGTATACACACGTATACGTATATGTATACACACATAAATACTGTGTATCTATATATATATATATATATATATATATATATATATATATATCTATATATACATTTAGAGAGCAGGTCGAATACATGTGTCAAAAGGTCAGCCAGTAAAACAAGGAGCACTTTCTTATTCTCTGACTCTCTGTTTGAAGCTAGTGTCGGGCGAGAGAGGTCCCGCTACATCTCTCTCTCTCTCTCTCGCTCTTTCGCTCTCCCTCTCTCCCTCTCTCTCTCTCTCTCTCTCTCTCTCTCTCTCAAATTGGCTGTGGGATAACAAGATGAGAGAGCGAGAGAGAGAGAGAGAGAGAGAGAGAGAGAGAGAGAGAGAGAGAGAGAGTCCTCTGAGGGGAGTGAGTGGGAGGTGTGAGTATTCATCCATGCACGCAGCACACACACTAACCTAAACACACACACACACACATTTGTGCTCAGATTCCCCCTGCTCTCTGGCGTGTGTTCTGGCGTTTAATAGAGAAACCGCCGCCATAAACAATTAAATTAAAACATCTTCTCATTAATTATTATTATTATTATATTATTTTAACATTATCCCTTTTCCCAAATGTCCTGTCCAGGATTACGGTCATCTTATCTATCGTACCTCTGTGGTCCATCATTAAGGCTTGTGTGTGTGTGTGTGTGTGTGTGTGTGTGTGTGTGTGTGTGTGTGTGTATGTGTGTGTGTGTTCGTGGGTGTGTGTGTGTGTGTGTGTGTGTGTGTGTGTGTGTGTGTGTGTGTGTGTGTGTGTGTGTGTGTGTGTGTGTGTGAGGAACACCACCATCCTCAGAGAAACACCATCCTCAGAAGAACACCATCCTCCGTCTCCAGGAACACCGTCCTCAGTCCATCCTCATGTCTCCAGGCTGAGCAGCAGATGTTGGAGCAGCCAGCTGGACATGTGACCTTGACTCCATCTCTGAGGGTCCTTCTTGGCAAGAAGGACCCCCCCCCCCCCCCATCAGGACACACACAAGCTGCTATGTTTTCATATGTGTGTATGTGTGTGTGTGTGTGCATTTGAGTTAGTGTATGTGTGTGTGTTTACGTATGTCTAAATCTAAATCTGGATCTCTTTATTGGTCACATACATGTAAACACACAATGAAATGTGTTTCTCTGTATTTAACCCATCCTAGTATGAGGACCAGTGGGTATCAGCTATTGTATATACAGCTGCCTGGGGAGCAGTGTAGGGGTCTGGTGCCTTGCTCAAGGGCACCTCTGCCCAGGTGTTTCGGGGACTTGACCCGCCCCCTGCATGTGTGTGTGTGTGTGTTTGTGTGTGTGATGGTGTGTGAACACATGTTTGCCTCACATGTCAAAGCAGCATTGTGTCATTCAAGCTCCATTGAAAGGTTCTAACTTAGCACCACTCTAAATAACATTTAATGGACTGATTAAGTGATTGAAGATTTACACACACGCGCACACACACACACGCACACACACACACACACACACACACACACACAAATGCACACACACGCACGCACGCCGAGATAAAGGGATTGAAAAATACTGTAGGATGGACCTCAGAGGTGTGTGTGTGTGTGTGTGTGTGTGTGTGTGTGTGTGTGTGTATGTGTGTGTGTGTGTGTGTGTGTGTGTGTGTGTGTGTGTGTGTGTGTGTGTGTGTGTGTGTGTGTGTGTGTGTGAAGACATGAGTGTGTTCTAAGGAGCTGCTCTGATCCTATACCCACAGATATGTGCAACAGTGGGGTTAATGTGTGTGCTTACAATTTCTATGACTTTCTTGATCTAGATCTAGATCTAGATCTAGATTTATATATTTATGTATATATATATGTATATATATCGTAATTAAGTCAACTGCTTTTGTGTGCTTGTGATTGTGTGATTGGTTGTGTATGTCTGCACATATTCGGGAAGCAGATAGAAGCCGATGCATACGTGTGTGAGTGTATTTATGGATACATGTCTCGGAATGTTTGTCTGTGTGTGTGTGTGTGTGTGTGTGTGTGTGTGTGTGTGTGTGTGTGTGTGTGTTTGTATAGATTTGGCCATGTGTGTGTGTGTGTGTGTGTGTGTGTGTGTGTGTGTGTGTGTGTGTGTGTGTGTGTGTGTGTGTGTGAAAGGGAGGGTGTGCGTCTGGCTTTGTACATGTGTGGTTCGGTATGCGTGTCTGTGTCTTTGTGCTCCATGTCTGTATAGGTATGTGTGTGTGTGTGTGTGTGTATGTGTGTGTGTGTGTGTGTGTGTGTGTGTGTGTGTGTGTGTGTGTGTATGTGTGTGTGTGTGTGTGTGTGTGTGTGCTCCCCCTGATGTGCATGTGCTCTCCATCTGGGCAGCACATCAGGGGCACTGCTGGACTGCATGGTGAGCCAGTCCACTCTTAATCTCCCTCTCCCCCTCCCCCCTCCCCCCTCCCCCCTCCCCCCTCCCCCCCTCTCCCCCTCTCCCCTCTGAGGAAGGTCACTGCCTCGGCAAGGACACCCGAGTCACCCAGAGTGACCGGTGGGGGAGGACCCTCTCTATAATAGATGGTTTAGTGGGGAGGTCTTTCTCCATAATAGATGGGTTATTGTACTTCTCCATGTGGCCCGGGGCTCCGCGGCGGCGCTAGCCCCCATCTCTCATCCCGCGCCGGGCAGAACTAATGTTCTGTGTTAATGCGCCGTGTGGATCCAGAAAGGTCCGCTGAACCCGGGTGTAGTGTCGTCACCGTGGCGACGTGGGGTGGTTCGTGTCATTGCCGAAAATAGGACAGAAGTTGGTTTTGGAGGATGGCTGGGGGGGGGGGGGAGGAGGAAGTACCACATGGTACTTGGTAGGAGTAGCAGTAGCAGTAGTAGTAGTAGTATCAGCAGTAGTAGTAGTATCAGTAGTAGTACCAGCAGTAGTAGTACCAGCAGTAGTAGTAGTAGTAGTAGTACCAGTAGTAGTAGTAGTACCAGCAGCAGTAGTAGTAGTAACAGTAGTACTAGTACCAGCAGTAGTAGTACCAGTAGTACTAGTACCAGCAGTAGTAGTACCAGTAGTACTAGTACCAGCAGTAGTAGTACCAGCAGTAGTAGTAATAGTATCTGCAGTAGTAGTAGTACCAGCAGTAGTAGTACCAGTAGTAGTAGTACCAGCAGTAGTAGTACCAGTAGTAGTAGTAGTAGTAGTACCAGCAGTAGTAGTACCAGTAGTAGTAGTACCAGCAGTGGGAGTAGTACCAGAAGTAGTAGTCCAGCAATAGTAGTACCAGCAAGCAGTAGTAGTACCAGCAGTAGTAGTAGTAGTATCATCAGTAGTAGTAGTACCAGCACTAGTAGTACCAGCAGCAGAAGTAGTATGAGTAGTATCAGCAGTAGAAGTCATACCAGCACTAGTTGTAGTTTCCTATATGTTTTATTTTTATTTTTTATTTTTCCAGAGAGATCACAAAACCATTTTAAATGCAAATTACCCAAATCTGATTAGCTAGGTGGGCCGTCCGCTGGCTGTTAATTATCCCACGCAGTAGTCAATTAACGCCGCTAACGATGGAACACTTAGCCAAAGCTAACCCCATTCACCGCGGCTAAGAGACGGGGCGCCAGCGGCCGAAAGAGCACAGATTCATTTAACCGGTACCACCTCCAACCGCAACACACACACATACACACACAAACACACACACACACACACACACATACACCACCACCCGTTACGGACACAGTGTTGGTGGTCATGAACGGTTTTTCTGGGCCCCATGTGGACCACAATTATGATTGGAAGTCGGTGGGAAACATCAGGTGGCGTTTGGAGCGCCCCTGCCGTGCGGCGCGGGGAACCCTGATTTTCATGGCTGACAGAATTAGCCAAGGCGTGCGATGAAGTCATGCTCTGATTTGAACAGTTGTCACTAACCCTCGACAGAGGGTGAGTGACAGGATGACACTCTACACACCTGAATCGGTGTGTGTGTGTGTGTGTGTGTGTGTGTGTGTGTGTGTGTGTGTGTGTGTGTGTGTTGTAATGGTAAACTAATAATATAATATTAATTCATGGTCATTTTTATAACCAGATTTCTTTCATATTCATTGATCTCTGCATGATGCTTTTTAGTGTTTATCTCTTGTCAAAACTGATTTAGAATTGACTGTTGAATTTCTGTGGTAATTCCAAAAGAAATGTTAACATGCAAAAGATTGGGAGCTGGAAAAGATTGTCACAAAACTGTGTGTCTTCAAAAAATAATCACCACCTTTTTGAGCAAAGGTCAGATAACCTCCTGGACACTACAGCTATCATGTGTTATTAGGTGTTATTAGGATGAAGCAGTTATCAATGCTGTATGACGTGGATGAATGGCCAACGCTCGCTCAGCTGGCTGCCATTGATTACCACCTTACAACTCTTTATTCACTTTATTCACCCGCTCTGACCCACTGACCGAATATTCAGTAATTAGAGAAAATTAAAAGCAATGCGTGATTAATATGAATACAAATATTTACTTTGCATTTTAGGCCAGGAAGGTTTATTTATATACAACCCTCAAACATTGTGCTTTACACCAGTTGGAATTTTAAATTAAATCAACTTAATTAGACAATAAATCAGAGTGTAAGAAATAAATAAACTGCGACTAACAGAGATGTCTCTCCTGCACTAAAACCACTAGTGACATTTCTAGTGTTTTAAAGATAAAACTGTCACTGCCATCACAGTCCACTAGTCCCCTAAAAGCGCCAGTGTCCAGTCCAGAGTCTCCTAACCTTAAGGTCTCTGTGTGTCCAGATCAGAGTCTCCTAACCTAAAGGTTTCTGTGTGTCCAGTCCAGAGTCTCCTAACCTTAAGGTTTCTAAGTGTCCAGGTCAGAGTCTCCTAACCTAAAGGTTTCTGTGTGTCCAGGTCAGAGTCTCCTAACCTAAAGGTTTCTGTGTGTCCAGGTCAGAGTCTCCTAACCTAAAGGTTTCTGTGTGTCCAGGTCAGAGTCTCCTAACCTAAAGGTTTATGTGTGTCCAGGTCAGAGTCTCCTAACCTAAAGGTCTCTGTGTATCCAGTCCAGAGTGTTATGACCCAACGAGACCGGCTAGCCAAATGTGCCAGAGAACCCAGAAGAAGAGACAGGACACCCAAAACAACGGATAATGTCTTTGCTGAAAGATCCACAAACTGAAAAACAACAGGGTAGGGTAGGATAGGTTACGAGGTATGGTCGACACGGGGAGATGGTCCAGAGGGTGGAACGTGGAGAGGGTCCTTGGGGTGTGGGGCGGGGGGGGTGTCTTTGTGTCCAGTCCAGAGTCTCCTAACCTAAAGGTCGCTGTGTGTCCAGTCCAGAGTGCAGATGGCTGGTGCTGCCAACATCTGGTCTGGATCCGTCCATCGTAGTGTTGAGGACGTCCCACCAACAGACATAAATCTTCATCACACTCCGGCCCCGCCCACCAATTTTCATCTGTGTAACCGGAGGGCGTCAGCACGAAGTGTATTGGTGTGAGCGGACCTATTGATCGACAATCGGGCCCATCGATCGGAGACACTCCCCCCTCCCACTGCACCCCTGCCCTCTCCCATCTTTAGCCCTCCTCCTCTTCCTCCTCCTCTTCCTCCTACCAGGACCACATCTCTTTTGGATCCGATGACAGCCTCATTGGGAGGGATGAGATGAGAACAGATGGGAGTTTGGTTTAGCATGGATGTTTCTTCCCCTTTTCCCCATCCTCCTTTATATATTTGATATTCCAGATGATTGGTGGCACCACAGGAGGTCTACAGGGATGCTCCTATTTGTTTGTCACTGAGGTCTTCTTAAGGGTGGGTAAGAGTGAGATAGCACCAAGATAATCATTTTCATGCAATGATTTGTTTATGCATTCATTTCTTAAACCATGCAGCAACGTTTTGCCTACACTACTAATCCAAACATCAAACATAGTTCATACCATCAATCACTTTTAATAAGTTGTTATTTTTTGGAATTACCCGGAAAAGCAATCAAATACTGTTAATAATGATCTCTATGAACTAAAAACAGTTAAAAAATAAAAATAAAAACAATCTCTATTTTACATTTTGAGATGGAGGTAAATAAAATGCAGCTGTAAGAGAATTCAAATCTCTTGGTCGGCTAAATGGCCTCGAGGACATGGCTTCTGACACACCAGTGATCGGCTAATCAATAGACATGTGATTTACAAACTGCGCAGTGAGTGATCAATACTCCAAAGTATAAAGGTAAATGAAATATGCATTACAGGGGGTTGTGTCGTAGGACTGAGCGACAGACAGAGATAAATGATCAAGACATTTATTTTCCTCAGTATTGATTACCTGTTCACGTCTTTCTCCATAACTCTGTGGAATTGAAGTGAGCAGTTAAATTAAAATTAAATACAATTGAATAGCATTTTTTTAATTAATTCCGCATTTTAGGTTATTGTATTTCTGCAACTGTAATTTACTAACATATGCTATTTAATTTGTTAATTACATGTTGTATAACGACTAAGCCCCTTTATCTAAGTCTTGTTTTTAATTATTTGCTAAATAAATACACCGCTCTGTCTAGAACCACTTTGTCTAGAACCGCTCTTTCAAGAACTGCTCTGTCTAGAACCACTTTGTCTAGAACTGCTCTGTCAAGAACTGCTCTGTCGAGAACCACTTTGTCTAGAACCGCTTTGACTCATCACTGTTCTATCAAATGTATTTGTTACTTTTGTTGTATTGGCCATTTGCAGCTGTGATGTATATTAATATCACCTCCCACTCCCTCCCTCATCCGGGAAGGAGAGGAAGAGGTGGAATTTAAAAGCTGCCCTGGTTTCTGCTGAAAGTCGCATGGCAGTCATTTGTTGTGTAGGGGGGAGGTGGGGGAGACAACCTCCCACTCTCACTCCCCCTCTGTGTCCTCCCCCTCTGTGTGTCCTTTCCCTCCCCAATGCCAGCTCTTATTACAGGAGGAGATGTATGCTTGTGGCTCACGACACAAGAGGATCTTTCTGTGAGTAAGAATTGTTGCACAAATACAAATTGAAAATACATTTTCCCATATTTTTTCCCCCACAATCTAACGTTCTCTCTGCTCCCCTCGTTGGGATTATTCTTCAGCCGATATTTTAGTGTGCTGTTTATGTGTCGGGTGATGTATGTGTGAGTGGATTGGTTTTGTTCACTGCTAGTGACAGATTGCATTCCACCGCATGGTAAGAACACACCTATTCCACTTCACCCTCACACACTAACCCTAACCTCACCCTCACACACTAACCCTAACCTCACCCTCACAACTTACCCACCTCACCCTCACACTTACCTCACCCTCACACAATAACCCTAACCTCACCCTCACACTCTGCTCCCCCTTACACACTAACCCTAACTTCAGCCTCACACCTAACCCACCTCACCCTCAAACACTAACCCTAACCTCAGCCTCACATTAACCTCACCCTCACACACCAACCTTAACCTCACCCTAACCTCACCCCCACACAATATCCCTAACCTCACCTAAACCTTACTCTAACACACTAACCCTAACCTCACCCTAACCTAACCTTACACCCACACACTAACCCTAACCTCACCCTCACTTCACCTCGACACACTAACCCTAACCTCACCCTCACACACTAACCCTTACCCTCACACACTAACCCTAACCTCACCCTCACATACTAACCCTTACATCACCCTAACCTCACCCTCACACACTAACCTTCACCTCACCCTCACACTTACTGTCCCCTAACCTCACCCTTACACACTAACCCTAGCCTCGCCCTCACCATAACTTCCCACTAACCCTAACCTCACCCTTACACCTAACCCACCTCACCCTCACATACTAACCCTAACCTCACCCCCAACCTAACCTTACCCCCACACTAACCCTAACCTCACCCTAACACCAACCCTAACTTCACCTTAAGATCCAATCCTCACCTCACCCTCACACACTAAATGCACCCTCACCCTCACCCTCACATACTAAACGCACCCTCACCCTCACCCTCACCCTCACCCTCACACACTAACCCTAACCTCACCCTCACTTTACCTCACCCTCATACACTAACCCTTACCTCACCCTCACACTCCCCCTAATCTCACCCTCACACACTAACCCTCACCTCACCCTCACACACTAACCCTCACCTCCCCCTCACTTCACCTCAACACACTAACCCTCACACACCGCGACACACTAACCCTCACCACCCATACATCCTCACCCCTCCAACTACACCTACTCATCCACCTCCACACCGGCAGCCATCCTCACTCCCCACACACCCACCTCCTCCTTACCCCCAGCCACCCTCACCCTTATTTCTCCACCCCTCTTCCTCCACCCATACACCTCCACCCCCTCCCCCCCACCATAGAGGATAGAGAGGAGCTGCTACATTACTCATCCTCCCAGGATGGAGCCGACTGTAGTGATGTAGCTGCTCCTTCTCCATCCTCCGGAGGATGCTGCGTCGATGTGTTGCCGTGATGGCGGACGGAGGGAAAGAAAGGAACACTTGGTTGAGTCTAGGCTCATAATTCATAACTCATAACTTCATAGGCGCTCTCAGGGAATCCTGAGGCCAGCCCCCCTCCCCTTCCACTGCCCTGGGCAATTACTGTTGCTTGAAATGCAAATTTGGCACATGTATGTGTTATATATTGTGTGTGTGTGTGTGTGTGTGTGTGTGTTAGAATTGTGGTTTATTGTGCGTGTGCGCCACCTGTGCTTCTCTGAATGCATGCATAACGCCGATTATACCAGTGTGTGGTGTGTGTGTGTGTGTGTGTGTGTGTGTGTGTGTGTGGTGTGTGTGTGTGTGGTGTGTGTGAGTGTGTGTGTGTGTGTGTGTGCGTGCACCTTATATGGATTGGTGTGTATGTGTGTGCGCTCATACACACCCAGACCTCGATATCTCACTACTTAAAAGCATCCAATCCAGCAGCTCCCTGTGCAGTAAAACCAGATCAGTGAGGTTTTGCTACCTTGTTCTCTCCGGGTCCACCGAAAGTTTCCCTCCAAAACGCAGAGCACACAAAGAACACACCTTCAATTAGCCACCGATTAGCATTTGACAGGCAGCCTGTGTTTGTCTCTCCTGGGCTCCTTAAAACCCTCCCAGCTGCTGCTTTGAATCCAGACTCTCAGTACAAAAGTTAGAAGAAGGTAGGGAGGCCTCCTTTATCCTTTATTATTTAATATCACCATGGAGGATATAGCTTGATACTCCATCCAAAGAGACTACCAATCACCATGGAGGATACAGGTTACCAATCACCATGGAGGATACAGGTTACCAATCACCATGGAGGATACAGGTTACCAATCACCATGGAGGATACAGGTTACCAATCACCATGGAGGATACAGGTTACCAATCACCATGGAGGATACAGGTTACCAATCACCATGGAGGATACAGGTTACCAATCACCATGTAGGATATAGGTTACCAATCACCATGGAGGATAAAGGTTACCAATCACTATGTAGGATACAGGTTACCAATCACCATGTACGATATAGGTAACCAATCACCATGGAGGATAAAGGTTACCAATCACCATGTAGGATACAGGTTACCAATCACCATGTAGGATATAGGTTACCAATCACCATGGAGGATACAGGTTACCAATCACCATGGAGGATACCGGTTACCAATCACCATGGAGGATACAGGTTACCAATCACCATGGAGGATACAGGTTACCAATCACCATGTAGGATATAGGTTACCAATCACCATGGAGGATAAAGGTTACCAATCACCATGTAGGATATAGGTAACCAATTGCATATATTTATATATATTTATATATCATGATATTAACATGAATGTAAAAAACCCAAAGGTAAAGAAACTATTCTTTATCAGTTCATTCATTGTAAAACACGACGAGAAGAAAAACAGCTTAGCAAGATAAG
>CM051019.1:10056498-10093998 GCA_027704905.1 Muraenolepis orangiensis
TTTCCATTGCACGATGTTTATTTTTATCCTCTATTAAGGCAGCGATATCCTTAAAGGCTGCCAAAATTATCCCGGGGAAAAACGCTGACTGTGAAATATGAAAGGTTTCCAGGCTGTTCTAGTAAGCAATCTGCACGCATGGCGGAGCAGCGGGACTGCTGCGCTTGCTATACCAACAGGGGTCACCCGGCTGGATGGGGGAGAGGTGAGACTAAGTGAAAGTCATCCCTGGATGTTAGGAGGGGGGGGGGGGGGGGAGGAGGCTGCTGGGTACCACTACTCAGCCTCCTCCCCCCTCCTCCCCCCTCCTAACATCCATCTGCTTACTCTTCTCGTCGTTTAGCAGACGCTTTCATCCTTACCGTGAGAGGCTTGTCATTCATCAGCGGTGTAGGTATAGGTTTGTCCAAGGGTGACCCTATGTGTAGGAAGGCCTACAGGTAGGGCTGTGGGCTGTATGGCCCAGAACCTGCTGGCCTCGTGAGTCAAACTGACTGGAGCGTCCCGGCAAGACGCTTCATAAATAATAATAATAATACATTTTAATTGTTCGGCGCCTTTCAAGACACCCAAGGACACCTTACAGAGCATGTATGCTACAGTCAAGTTAAAATTATAAAAAAATATAAAAAAGTAAAAAACAGTGGACTTCACAAAGTGTCCGCAGGGTTTAAAACAAGAAAAACAACAGGAAGTAAAATGAAGAAAGGAAGAAAGATGGTACCGTTCATAAGGGATAAGCCAGTTTAAACAGATGGGTTTTTAGTTGGGTTTTGTAGGTTGTTATAGAATCAGACTGACGGATGTGTAGTGGCAGGGAGTTCCAGAGTCTGGGAGCCGAGCAACTGAAAGCTCGAGCACCCATGGTGCTGAGGCGTGAGCGGGGGACGGTGAGAAGTCCAACGGAGGAAGAGCGGAGGGTGCGGGAGGGGGTGTACTCCTGAAGGAGGTCAGTGATGTAGATGGGGGTTAGATTGTGGAGAGCTTTGTAGGTGAGTAAGAGGTTTTTGTAGTCAATCCGGTAGCGCACAGGAAGCCAGTGTAGTTGAATGAGAACGGGGGTGATGTGGTCAGATGAGTTAGTGCGGGTGATGATCCGGGCAGCAGAGTTCTGAATTATTTGCAGTCTGTTGAGGAGTTTGATGGGAAGGCCAGTCAGAAGTGCATTGCAGTAGTCAATCCGGGACGTGACAAAAGAGTGGACCAGGATTTCAGTGCTGGATTGGGACAGAGATGAGCGGACTCTAGAGATGTTCCGAAGATGGAAGAAGGCAGTGCGAGTGATATTTTTAATGTGTGGTGCGAATGAGAGGGAGCCATCCAGAATGACACCGAGGCTTTTTACTTGGGAAGAGAATGGAATGGGGAAGCCGTCGATGATGATGTTTGGAGCTGGGTTGTTTTGTGACTTGGTGAGGGTGGATTTGGAGCCGATGAGCAGGGCCTCAGTTTTGCTAGCGTTGAGCTTGAGGAAATTCCTGCTCATCCAGCTCCTGATGTCCTCTAGACAGGTGGTGAGGGAGGTGGGGGGCAGGGCAGTGGAGGGTTTGGAGGAAATGTAGACCTGTGTGTCGTCGGCGTAACAGTGAAAGTGAACCCCATGGTGACGGAGGATTTTGCCCAGGGGGAGGAGATATGTGATGAATAGGAGTGGACCCAGTACTGACCCCTGGGGGACACCCAGTGCAACAGAACACCCTGACTTTTGGTTCCCGAGTTGTACAAACTGTTGTCTGTCAGTGAGGTAGGATGTGAACCAGGAGAGTGCAACACCAGTGATCCCAATGCCAGCCAGGCGGTCCAGGAGTAGTGGGTGGGAAATGGTGTCGAATGCAGCGCTGAGGTCGAGGAGGATGAGGATGGTGAGAAGTCCAGAGTCCGCTGCACGGAGGAGGTCGTCAGTGATTTTAACCAGAGCCGTTTCAGTGCTGTGTTTTTGGCGGAAACCGGATTGAAAGGGTTCATGGGATTATTGTTCATGGTTGGCGGTTAAGGAACCACAGTGCCAGGTAGCAATGCTGTGTGACAGTTAATGCATGATACTCTGATGCTCTGCCACAACCTAAAGCATGGCAGCATTTATCAGTCCAAAATAAGAGTTATGGCCTTCAAGTGACTTTATTAGTCATGTTTAAGATTTTGGAGACAGAACCATGGGTTCAAAATTGTTCTTTTGCTTGGTCTTAAGAAGCAGGTTTTTCAAGGGAAAAACTATTACCAACCCTCGACCAGGGAGTTGGAGAAATTCTGCTTCCTAGGGTTAGGTAATCCATACAAATCTCAACTGTTTTATCCAAAGATCCTTATATAAACTAATGGTAGCTTTTTTTCCCCCTGAATCAAACACACACTTTAGACTTTTGAATATTAAACTTTTCCCACTCAAGTTAAACATTCCACTGAGTGCAGCTCATTATTGAAGAGTTATGCCCTGTGGGTGTTCGCCAGGCGCCACTGAAGTCGCTAGAAGGTTCCCCCTCCGTGACGTGAACACAAACTCAGAACGGGTCCTTTTTAAAAACTACACAAGAGCTTCATCCAGTACACACACATTTGAGATATAGCGCCTTTAAGGTACTAGGTTCGATCCCCAATGTCTTACCTGTAGGTATGTTACAGTAAGATGCACTGCCTAAAGTTCTTCCTTAGGACTTAATTAACTGTAAGCCGCTTTGGATCAAAATATGCTAAATGTCTAAATATAGTTATGTTTCATAGTGTGTGCAGATAGCTCTGGAAAAAGCTACCATTCATATGAACAGAGACACTACGTGAATAAGGGCCTTGAGAGCAATATTTTAATACTGGTTGTTTTGATTAACTCTTCCATTACTAGGTTTACAAGTATTACACTTATGTGTAATAATGTTTAAAAAAAACTTAAAAACATAAATAATAAGTAATAAATAATAATAATTTAAAAACCTTCTATTAAGGTTTGTTATGGACATGAGAACAAAAAATAATACTCATAATATCTACAAGAACTTTCTTAACCACTTCCCAAAGCTTTCCGAACAATAAGTTAACATAAATAATATAAATACCAAGATAGACTCATAAAGGAACGACATTAGTCAGGAATCCCTGCTAGGATTACCTCGGCCCGTCCTCCTGGTAAATGAGAATTTAAGAGGCCAGAGATGGAGGCTAATGGCATTTATTAACCCAGCATGAATGGACAGTCAGGCCAGAGTGGCCCTCTTGTGGCCTCAACTCCTGATGGAGGGAGGGGGAGGGGGAGAGAGAGAGAGAGAGAGAGAGAGAGAGAGAGAGAGAGAGAGAGAGAGAGAGAGAGAGAGAGAGAGAGAGAGAGAGAGAGAGGGAGAGAGAGGGAGGGCGCCGTAGCTCTAGTAATTATCCTGCTCCACACTCCTCGATCAGAGGAGCAAAACAAGTGTCACCATACTACTACGACTACGACTACGACTACGACTACGACTACGACGACTACGACGACGACGACAACGACGACTACTACTACTACTACAACTACTACTACTACAACCTGGCGGCTGGCCCATAGGGGGCGATGGGGCGCTGCCCCCCCTAAACCACACGCACAAACAAAATAAATATATATATATATAATATATATATATATATATATATATATATATATATAAATTGTCAATATGTGTGTGTTTAAAATATGGAATGCACCCAGAAATATGTGTAAAATATGATTTTAAAATAATTTGCGCAGCATAATATGCTTTTCTATACACATATGCCTAGTACACTGTGGCCGTGTTCCATTTCAGGGTCTGCAGCCTTAAGGGCGCATTTGAATGACGATGCTGGGGGGGGCTGTAGAGAAATCGCCCCACGGAGGCGGGTCTCTGTAGCAGTTTAGCCAATTGCTGATTCAAGATATAAACGAGTGACATAAAATGTAGCCAATCAGCGTCCTCAAAACGTCTTCCGGGAGGGCGCTTTTCAAACAGCCCTCCCGGAAGACTTTGGAGCATCGAGCATCGTCATTTGTGTGCGTCACAGTGTACTACTAGGAAAAGCATATTATGCTCTGTCTCTGCGGGCGCCATTTTAACTACAACAAGTTCAACAATGGCGAGCGTGAGCACTACCCCAAGACTCAACCCGGTCCCTAACTCGGTGAAATCTCTCATTCAAGAGCCGTTTGAGAGTTTGGCGGACAAACTTAAGGTGAAAGATCTGGGCCCAGATCAACCTGATATTGTGTTTTCATGTTTTCATTTTCTGACTGACATTTGAGTTAAGTTTCTCAGTTAGAGAGATACAATTTTCTATGTTTTACTGCATTTTACTGCAGCAACCCTGCACACTTACTCCTCAGAATGGACTGTTTAACAAGTCACTCAATTACAGTTTTATCTATGGGACCGTGTCATTTCAGTTTTTGAGCAGCCCCGAGCAAAAGCAAAAGCAGTTGGAGGGTGTGTTACTGTCCCAAGGAAGGTCTTTATATGTTGACATCCATTGACACACTTATTTGAATTTAAAAACCAACACTGAACAGTTAATGAGTGTGTGGGTTGGAGTTGGAATACAGTTCTTGATATTGTAATAAAAGTCCTGATTGAAATGTCTTTTCAGCAATTTTTTACATGTGTTAATATTTAGGTTAAGAAGTTGAACAAACAAAGTTTTACATGTTGAGCCAACTTGATAGACATTTGTAAAAACTTGATAAAATAAGTTTAACCAACATCTTTTTAAGTTATCTTAACTAATATTTGCTAGTCCAAATAACTTGACACATGAAGTTGTGTCAACAGACTACAAGTTGTATTAACTCATTTATTGAAGTGTAATCAACTTGACACTAAATGTTGAATCAACTTGACTAAACTTAACTCAGTCAAAGCAACAAGATGACTTGACTTAGTCAAGTTGAGTCAAGAAATCATTTTTAACAGTGTAGCTGTTCAACTTGATGAAGGCTACAGGATAGGGATCTGTCAACACAATGAGGAGGTGGACAAAAACACATCCTGTCTAAAATAATAGACTGTGTGAAGTTCTGTGGTGCCTTTGAGCTGGCCTTGTGTGGCCATGATGAAAGTGATGGACAGAAGGGCGACATTTCAATACAAAAAGTAATTGTATATAATGTAATTAACAATATGTAATTGTAAATAAAAAAAATGGTATAGCCCCCCCTGGTGAAAAATGCACCAGCCGCCACTGACTACAACTACTACTACTACTACTACTACTACTACTACTACTACTTCTACTACTACTACTACTACTACAACTACTACTACTACTACAACTACTACTACTACTACTACTACTACTACTTCTACTACTACAACTACTACTACTACTACTACTACTACTACTACTACTAATTTTACATCCTATTTTCTTTTGACCTGCTTCGAGTGAAAACTGTTGTTTAGTTTGGAGTTTGTGGTTATTAGACCTCATATGAAAACATAAAAGCAATGTTTGGTGATTATAAACATGCAATAAACATGAGGATACTACTGTATCACTGGTCCACTGTATCACTGGTTCACTGGTTGACTGTATCACTGGTTCACTGTATCACTGGTTCACTGTATCACTGGTTAACTGTATCACTGTATCACTGTATCACTGTATCACTGGTTCACTGTATCACTGGTTCACTGTATCACTGGTTCACTGTATCACAGGTCCACTGTATCACTGGTTCACTGTATCACTGGTTCACTGTATCACTGGTTCACTGTATCACTGGTTCACTGTATCACTGGTTCACTGTATCACAGGTCCACTGTATCACTGGTTCACTGTATCACTGGTTCACTGTATCACTGTATCACTGGTTCACTGGTTCACTGTATGACAGTGTGACAGGGTATGTATGTATGTACAGGGTACTGTATGACAGGGCCAGTAAGATAGCTCAGTCTGTTGGGACTTGGCTTGGGAACCGGAAGGCCGCCGGTTCAAGTCCCTGAAACACCTGGGCACTGCCAAGGTGCCCTTGGGCAAGGCACCAGACCCCTCCACTGCTCCCCGGGCTTTGGATATACAAATAGCTGCCAACTGCTCCTAATACTAGGATGGGTTAAATGCAGAGAAACACATTTCACTGTGTGTTCACATGTATGTGACCAATAAAGAACATTCAGTCCTCCAGATTTAGATTTTTTAGTATCACTGTATGACTGTATCAATGTATGCCTGTATGCCTGAATGACTGTATGCCTGAATGACTGTATGACTGTATCACAGTATGACTGTATGACTGTATGACTGTATCACAGTATGACTGTATGACTGTATCACAGTATGACTGTATGACTGTATGACTGTATCCCTGGTTTCAGGGGGTCAGACATGAAAGTCTGCTTGTTTGCTAATGAATCAGGACGTTAATGACATGGGTGACAGAAGGATTGGGTCCCACGGCCCATCACAAAAAGATCTAATTAGTATTTATTGACGAGATTAATCAGATTGATTGGTTCAGCTTTGTGTGTGTGTGTGTGTGTTTTAAGTGAAAAGATGGCCAGTGTTTCTCTCTCCCATCTCGTGATCACACTGTGGACTTTAACACCATGTTTCTGAACTCATGTACGAATGAATGATTTTAGAGAGTTTAACATAATTAAAGTTGAACAAGCATTAAGGCCATTATCAAACCAATGTGTAATTAGGAGGGTTCATCAAAATGTGAATTTGTACCCATTGTAGTGTTCTGATGTTTTGCTCCATTGGGTAGGGTACAGTCTGCAGACCATTTTATGACTGTTTAAGTGTATTTATGATGAAAGTGTATTTATGATATAAGTATATTGACGATATAAGTATTGGCCCAATGATGGGGACGCTGGTCTTTGGTTTGGCGTGATGCTGGGATTACACACTGAGCCATATATGGATTTCCTGTCAAATGTCATGAATCCTACTGGCCCTCCCCTGAGAGAGAGAGAGAGAGAGAGAGAGAGAGAGAGAGAGAGAGAGAGAGAGAGAGAGAGAGAGAGAGAGAGAGAGAGAGAGAGAGAGAGAGAGAGAGAGAGAGAGAGGGGAAGGAAGGTACACCCATTGTGAAACTTGAGGATTTAATTTACAACCTCACCTGTACCTCTTATTATGATCAAGACAGGATACAGAGAGAGAGAGACAGAGACCACTGCACAAGGTTTATCACGTATAGCCCTCTTGCTGTGTTTCATTTTCTAAATCAATATTTTGTGATTCATTTCTAATTGCATAATTTATCTAAGGTAAAAACCTTCAGAATTCACATTTTTGAATCAGGGCTGATACTAACCAATCGGGAGCAGGCTTTCAAAGAGGTTTATATTGACGTATCCTGTATCCTCTCTAATTGTCCAGTGAACATGTAATCTCTTGTTTCCCTCACTCAAAACCAAACCTCTCTTATTGATTACATCTGGATGTCTCTATGTGAACAACAAAACATCTGGCTTTGAAGAAAAGTAGATTAAATCCCCCCAAATATTGATCCAAAAAACCCAGTAATTGACAATCCATTGGCTTTTTATTAAGGCGATCAGAGTTTTGCTCCGGTGACTCTGATTTGGGCTGACATGAAAAGAGGATTTTCTAATTCATAATTCCTGTTATTCAACAGACAGTTGGGCGTGAACAGCCCCGGCCCCTCCCCTCCCCATGGCAACGCAGCTGATCAATACCAGTGTGTGATGGCTTTTATATTGATCAGGAAAATGTGGGTTGATGAAGTATGCTGGGGGACTTTGTCCCGCTGTTGCCTCCGCCCACGAAGAAGCAGAAACAGACGGAGTTCCACTCAAGCGCTCTGAGTACTGGGTGCTCCCAGAAGAAGTCACCATTGATTATTTAGTCTCCTGTTTACTTCCAAGCGACTTTACACAGACTTTACACAGTGTGTAATGAATGAGCAGCTGTTCAGGAGGGTTAAGAGTGTTAGGGTGTATAGGAGTGTATAGGAGTGTTCGGAGTGTATAGGAGTGTTAGGAGTGTTAGGAGTGTATAGGAGTGTTAGGAGTGTATAGGAGTGTTAGGAGTGTATAGGAGTGTATAGGAGTGTTAGGAGTGTATAGGAGTGTTAGGAGTGTTAGGAGTGTTAGGAGGGTTAGGAGTGTTAGGAGGGTTAGGAGTGTATATGAGTGTTAGGAGGGTTAGGAGGGTTAGGAGTGTTAGGAGTGTTAGGAGTGTTAGGGGTGTTAGGAGGGTTAGGAGTGTTAGGAGTGTTAGGAGTGTTAGGAGGGTTAGGAGTGTATATGAGTGTTAGGAGTGTTAGGAGTGTATAGGAGTGTTAGGAGTATATAGGAGTGTTAGGAGTGTTAGGAGTGTATAGGAGTGTTAGGAGTGTTAGGAGTGTTAGGAGGGTTAGGAGGGTTAGGAGTGTATATGAGTGTTAGGAGTGTTATTATCAAGTCTTTTTTTATTGTAGTTTTAAAGCTGGCATGGGGACCTATCAGAACTAAACAAGACGCTGTTATACTGCCTTCTAAATTATTGACATTGATCCCAAGTATTACTAATGATGATATAATAGGGATTATATAATATTGATTACGGATTGTATGATATAGATAACTGATAGAGTCACTATAGGAAGCCTTGGTTTACGACTGCAGTTAAAACATATATGTTACAATTCAAATTATCCTAAAGTATGTTTAGCATTATGTTGTGTGTGTGTGTGTGTGTGTGTGTGTGTGTGTGTGTGTGTGTGTGTGTGTGTGTGTGTGTGTGTGTGTGTGTGTGTGTGTGTGTGTGTGTGTGTGTGTGTGTGTGTGTATGTGTGTGTGTGTGTGTGTGTGTGTGTGTGTGTGTGTGTGTGTGTGTGTGTGTGTGTGTGTGTGTGTGTGTGTGTGTGTGTGTGTGTGTGTGTGTGTGTGTGTGTGAGAGAGAGAGAAAGTTCCCCAGTGAATGGTTGGACACGGTCCAGTTGTCCCGGGATCTCATCCCCTGGCAGTAACCTGCCGAGCCTATTGGCTGCGGCCAGTGCAGCCCTACCGGCTCCAACCAATGGCAGCCGTGCAATATTCCCCAAGCCACTCCCCCCTGTATTCTTAAAGAGGTCCTGCCTCCTCAATGGAGACTCAATCCTCTCACTCACAGCTCAGCCTCAGTGTGTGTTCACCGGCGCAGCTCTCCTCCCTCTCTCTCTCTCTCTATCTCTCGCTCGCTCTCTGTCTTCCCATCTGTGTGCGTGTACTCCTCTCTCTCTCTCTCTCTCTCTCTCTCTCTCTCTCTCTCTCTCTCTCTCTCTCTCTCTCTCTCTCTCTCTCTCTCGCTCTCTCTCTCTCTCTCTCTCTCTCTCTCTCTCATCTGCGTGTGTGTGTGTGTGTGTGTGTGTGTGTGTGTGTGTGTGTGTGTGTGTGTGTGTGTGTACGTCTGTTTGTCATCTTAGTCCTCACCTCCTTTCTCTGTGTCAATTCTTCCCTCACACGTGTTTCTGCTCTCCTCTTCCTCTCCCATTGTTGTAGTTCCATCTTCCATCTCAGAGGTGCTCAGTGGTTCCATCTCAGAAGTGCTCAGTGGTTCCATCTCAGAAGTGCTCAGTGGTTCCATCTCAGAGGTGCTCAGTGGTTCCATCTCCTCTTCCGGTGTTCTGCGGGCCCGAGGTGAAGCACCTGTGCTCAGCCAGTGGCCCGGGGCCAAACCAGGGACGAGGGGCCTGAGTTCCTCCTCGTGGTCCAGGAGGAGGAGATGCGGAGACCCGGGAACTAAACCTTTTTCCTCCAGCGTTTCCCTGTTGCACGCTGACTTTTTTTTCCTTTTTTGACGGCAACACCTGGAATGCTTCATGCGGACTGATGGATGTTTCCCAACTGTGCCTGCCAGATCCTCTCTGCTACCACAACCAGTAGGTGCACCACTCTTCAAAGTCCCTCTCTGTTTCATCGCTTTACTTCCTTTCCTTCTGTGGTTTTGTTTTATTGCCAACGTAAATGTGTAAAGAACTTTACAGAGCTTTAATTACTTACTTCATTTAGTTTGTTTTACTTCAGCCTTAAATAACTAATACAACCGCGAATAAATTTGCCCCAAGAGTTTGCCTTTCAATTATTTTTGGAAAAATAAAATATACTTGAGTCTGTGAAAGAAAAAGATAATTATTTTCAGAAAATCAAAAGAGAACAGCAGGAATGACAAGTCAGTAACGGGACAGCAAGCCACAACCACTGTGTGTGTGTGTGTGTGTGTGTGTGTGTGTGTGTGTGTGTGTGTGTGTGTGGTGTGTGTGTGTGTGTGTGTGTGTGTGTGTGTGTGTGTGTGTGTGTGTGTGTGTGTGTGTGTGTGTGTGTGTGTGTGTGTGTGTGTGTGTGTGTGTGTGTGTGGTGTGTGTGTGTGTGTGTGTGTGTGTGTGTGTGTGTGTGTGTGTGTGTGTGTGTGTGTGTGTGTGTGTGTGTGTGTGTGTGTGTGAGAGAGTGCGTCTGTAAGAGAGAGAGAGATAGTGTGTGTGTGTGTGTGTGTGTGTGTGTGTGTGTGTGTGTGTGTGTGTGTGTGTGTGTGTGTGTGTGTGTGTGTGTGTGTGTGTGTGTGTGTGTGTGTGTGTGTGTGTGTGTGTGTGTGTGTGTGTGTGTGTGTGTGTGTGTGCGTGCGTGCGTGTGTGTGTGAGAGTGTATGTGTGTGAGTGTGTCTGTAAGAGAGAGTGTGTGTGAGAGTGTCTGTAAGAAAGTGTGTGTGTAAGAGAGTATGTTTGTGTGTGTAAGAGAGAGAGAGAGTGTATGTGTTGTGTGTGTGTGTGTGTGTGTGTGTGTGTGTGTGTGTGTGTGTGTGTGTGTGTGTGTGTGTGTGTGTGTGTGTGTGTGTGTGTGTGTGTGTGTGTGTGTGTGTGTGTGTGTTCTGAGAGAGTTTATTTTGATGTAGAAGTGTAGTTAGTTTCTTCATTTAAACTTAGTTCAACTTAATGTGTAAAACAAAATGTACATTTTGGTATTTGGTTTATTACAATGTATAAAATGTTATTGTTGCAGCTTCTTTAAATACACTGACATATACGTAAACATATGTACTACTCATCTAATTGATAGGTAGTATTGACCTGATGGAAAATGACTCCATATTTACAGGGACAATATACAGGTGTGTATATATATATATATAACTTTGTTTTACATACAATACAGAGTTACAATACAGAGTACAGAGCAACACTTACTTTACTACTGTAGAACGTATACCTATCACATGTCTTCTTCTCTACAGCCATGATGATAATGTTGATCATCATGATGATGATGATGATGATGATGAGGAAGATGATGAGGGTCCTCTAGATTGTAGAATGGGATCCTCTTAATGTTAAGCTGTAGGAGGGATTGGAAAGGTTTAAACAGCTTGAGTGTGATGAGGGATGTCTACAGGTGAAGACTCGCTGAAGTCTTCACACACACACACACACACACACACACACACACACACACACACACACGCACACACACACATTTCTGTCGAGGGTACCATTGAGATTCCATTAAGACTGGATGCGTTATTTGGGTCCACAGACGGTGAGCCCCTGAGGAAAAGCTTTCATTCTGATACATGAAGGTTTATTAGCCAGAAGAGGATCAGGCTTCTGTGATGTTTAACAAACACACTGTTCCGCAAACATTATACACATAAAAAATGTTTTATGTGTATATGAAGTATGTAGGGAGAGTAGCATTTAAGCATTATAAAATGATTTATAATGCTTATCATAAATGTTTTAAGGTTTAGGCAAAGCGATAAAAGATTTTAGGGGAATTTTAACTGCTATTATTTTTATTACTTAACGGTTTGTCTTTTTGATAGTGCATACTATATAAATTTAGTGCACAGATATGAATATGCTTTAGGTATGTCTATGTTTTCCATTTTATTTCCATAAAACCATAAAATGTACCAGTTGCATTTTTATAATGCTTCACCAGGTGTATTTATCAGTGGTTATAGTTATCCTAATTGTGTCACAAAATAACAATCACGGCCGGATCTAATTAAATAGAATAATTAATATTAATAATTATTTTAATTATTCCTGCAAAAGCTTTAAAGTTGTTGATATTTAATGTCGCAGTTATTGAACAAATATTATGAATATATATGAACAAACGAGAATTTTGAAAATGAGTAACAAGAAATAAAAAAGATTGCAGTTCAATAAAAAATGTCTATCATCAAATGTCAATAGTTTATCAGTAACCCACATGATAAATACTTATTATAGCTTAACCCAAACTTTGTAACAATTTCTCTGACTAGATGATATGTGTATGTTTTTAAAGTGGGCCTCGCCTATATTGAAGTGCCTGGTCTTGTAAATAGGCTTTATCGTGTGTGTGTGTGTGTGTGTGTGTGTGTGTGTGTGTGTGTGTGTGTGTGTGTGTGTGTGTGTGTGTGTGTGTGTGTGTGTGTGTGTGTGTGTGTGTGTGGTGTGTGTGTGTGTGTGTGTGTGTGTGTGTGTGTGTGTGTGTGTGTGTGTGTGTGTGTGTGTGTGTGTGTGTGTGTGAGTGCACAGTAGAACGTGAATATTGATGTTGATTGTAATATTGAGTAGACCTTTCCTGTTTATCTTCTCTGTTTCTTTCTTGGAAATCCAAGTGTCCCATGTGACTGGGAAGCCCTCTTCATGACAGTATCATCGTATAGCAGACAGTTCATCTCTAACATAGAGCTCTAACATAGAGTTCTAACAGAGCACTATTGTCACTGCACTTTACTAACTGTATAAGCACCTACTGTAAGATAGACTCTTATACTCAAAATTCTACTCATCAAACCCAAACACAGAAACACATTTAAACACATGTATTTTAGAAAATATATCAAATGTTTTAATACTAAAATATTTAAAAAATAATGAAAAAACAACATCCTGAAGTCTACATTTAGACAGTTTAAAATTCTACGTATTTTCTTTTACAGATTTATGCGCGATGGATAAAATCATGTTAACATTTTTTTTTTCAATGGAAATGAATGTGAATAAAATAGCATTTGGTGAAATAGTATTACTGCTGACAACAAAAAAAAAAAGGTTTAAACATTTTGAATTTTTGAAGTGAATACATAAAAAAAATCTAAATTAGCTTGATAAATGTCCCCTCTATTGTAAAATGTTCTCCATATCCATAACAATATATTAAGCTGTGAGGAGGGGTCAGTAGTTGATATCCGCAGAGGGGGTCTGCTGTCTGACAACGCTCCTCAACCGGGATGTAGACTCACAAAGCACATGATTTAGTAATGTTACTGTTACATATAACATACTATTATATGTTGCTATTTTCAATGCCTTTTGTCTCTGGAGTGAATTCACCTTCCTGTTTTTAAGAATCTGTTAGGAGTTAGGAGTCCTAAACTGTTCAAATCATTACAAATTGTACAAATACATTCGTAAGAATGTACATTTGTTTTCCCACAACATTTTTGCCTGGCGAGTCTCCAAAACTATGATTGCTCCGGTCCACCAATGATAATAATAATAATATAATTATTAGACACAAAAAATGTATGACTGCATTTTGTTATGAATATTATATTTTCATATATACCAATAATATTTCTAATATATATTTTTCAATCCAAATAAGTTAACTCTTAATGGAGAAGGCACACACACACATACGCCGTACTCACACACACACACACACACACACACACACACACACACACACACACACACACACACACACACACACACACACTAGAGCTCATGGAAGCACACACTGACTGCGGTCTAATATTAGCTGAAACATCGGACTGTGAACTATCTATCCCCTCAACTGTTTATAGAACAGTTAGCAGGATAGTTGACTACTAGTAGTACCGCTTCATTTATATTGCACATACATTTTCCTTGCAGCATTAGGGTTTCTACACACTTGTTACTTCAAAGTTTTTATTATTTCTAATGTAATCAATTTAACACAAATTTCCAATTGTGGACACTTTTATTTTATTTATTTTTTATTTTATTTTGTACAATATGTACAAAAGAAAACCCCAAGGGAAAATCAGCAGAACATCAAACAAACAAATCTAAATGACTCACAAAGGCTGTGTGTGTTTCTGTGTATTTTGGACTGGTCCTACAAAAACAAACAGCATGTACATGACAGATCCTTGTAAGAATGTAATGGATTAAAGCACGGTCCCAGAGGGAGGCGGGACCTGTCGTGGCTGGTGAGGTTGATTGATGGGCGTTAGAGCCAGTAAAAGTTGAAGCCGACCATCTAACAGGATGCCAGCAGAACGGGGCTGACAGACGGAGCAGGTGGTACAAATAAAACATAACCTTACATAATAAATGGTATTTTCCCACCATTTATCTCACTAACTTAACCAACCCTCTAAAAAAGTACATTTGTGGTCAAATATATCAATTACATTTGACATTTATAAAATATTTGTATACATGAAATATCGAACCGACTCGACTTTGGTCTAAAGAGTAGCCATGAACTAAAAGTGTGTGCGTGTGTGTGTGCGTGTGTGTGTGCGTGTGTGTGTGTCTTTGACGGCATCACAGGAACAGAAATAACATGATTAGGGGTTGTGACCTCTCCTCTCCTAATACAGATATATATATATATATATATATATATATATATATATATATATATATATATATATATATATATATATATATATATATAAACTGTATATATATATATACATATATATGTATATATATATATATACACTATACGGTATATATATACAGTATATATATATATGTATATATATAAACTGTATATATATACATATATTTATATGTATATAGTATATATACTAGATGGAGAGTGTGTTGGGTGATGAAGAGTGTGTGTTGGGTGATAAAGAGTGTGTGTCTGGTGATAGAGAGTGTGTGTTGGGTGATAAAGAGTGTGTGTTGGGTGATGAAGAGTACTCTGCCACTTTAAAACTTTTAACGTGTGACGCATTGAAACAAGACAGTGGTAGAGTGAGGGGAGAGAGAGAGAGAGAGAGAGAGAGAGAGAGAGAGAGAGAGAGAGAGAGAGAGAGAGAGAGAGAGAGAGAGAGAGAGAGAGAGAGAGAGAGAGAGAGAGAGCGAGAGAGAGAGAGAGAGAGAGAGAGAGAGAGAGACTTGTTCGAGATTATCAGTGGATGTTATTATTGTGGAGGATCAGACGTTTGAAGGTTACATTTTCTGGGCAGTAATTGAAATGCAAAATAACATCAGGATGGATGTTCCATCTTAATTTATGAATCAATAGAGTCTCTGATTCACAATGACCGCTTCAGTCCTCTGGTCCTCGAGTGCTCCTCTGTCCCCCATAACCTCCCTCTCCTCTGTCCCCCATAACCTCCCTCTCCTCCTCACCCATAACCTCCCTCTCCTCCTCACCCATAACCTCCCTCTCCTCCTCACCCATAACCTCCCTCTCCTCCTCACCCATAACCTCCCCCTCCTCCTCATAACCTCTCTCTCCTCCTCACTCATAACCTCCCTCCTCCTCACCACCTCACTCTCCTCCTCACCCGTAACCTCACTCTCCTCCTCACCCTCCTCCCCATAACCTCACTCTCCTCCTCCCCCATAACCTCCCCCTCCTCCTCCCCCTCCTCCCCATAACCTCCCCCCCTCCTCCTCCCCTCCTCCTCCCCCTCCTCCTCCCCCTCCTCCCCCATAACCTCCCCCTCCTCCCCCTCCTCCTCCCCATAACCTCCCCCATAACCTCCCCTTCCTCCTCACCCTCCTCCCCATAACCTCCTCCTCACCCTCCTCCTCATAACCTCCCCGATAACCTCCCCCTCCTCCTCACCCACTACCCCCATAACCACCCCCCCCTTCTCCCCCAGTCCGGTTTTAAAAGCAGTCAGGGGTGTGTTTGACTTTGCAGGGAGGCTCATTTCCTGGTGCTGGTTGTGTATGTAGATGGGGGTTGATGGTACTGGTAAAGAGACATCATCCATGAGGGAAATCTATGCAATCTCTCCTTGTGGCAATGACATTGAGCAAGCCATATGCTGGAAGTGTGTGTGTGTGTGTGTGTGTGTGTGTGTGTGTGTGTGTGTGTGTGTGTGTGTGTGTGTGTGTGTGTGTGTGTGGTGTGTGTGTGTGTGTGTGTGTGTGTGTGTGTGTGTGTGTGTGTGGTGTGTGTGTGTGTGTGTGTGTGTGTGTGGTGTGTGTGTGTGTGTGTTCGGTGTGTGTGTGTGTGTGTGTGTCGGTGTGTGTGTGTGTGTGTGTGTGTGTGTGTGTGTGGTGTGTGGTGTGTGTGTGTGTGTGTGTGTGTGTGTGTGTGTGTGTGTGTGTGTGTGTGTGTGTGGTGTGGTGTGTGTGGTGTGTGTGTGTGTGTGTGTGTGTGTGTGTGTGTGTGTAAAAGAGCGAGAAGGCCAGAACGAGAGATAATATATTGGTTATGCATTGTGGAGTATATTTTGCATTTAAAAGTTTGTGATGTATTGCGCACTGCAGAATAATGTGAAATATTTCACTACAAAAGCAGGGATTTTAAGAATCACAATGAAAATGAAGGTAAATCATTGGTAATATAATATACATTGGTAATATGATAGCAACATATCGAATATATATTGTATATATACAGTGCATATATAAAAAGGTAAATCAAATAATTATAATAATGATAATAATAAAAGTAATTCTTATTCTTATTATTATAATTATAATTATGATAATAATAATAATTATTATTATATAATAATAATTAGAGAGAGAGAGAGAGAGAGAGAGAGAGAGAGAGCATAGATATATATTTTCTTTCCTGTTTTTTGAAGTACTCTAAGCAGGGTTAGGCTCACTCATCACATCCCAAGTCATCTCCATCCATTACTCACCCGGTCATTCCCCGCACCGTGCTAACATGCTAATCCAGTTTGGGGGGGAGGGGTTAAAATCTGATAGAGTTTTGCTTCAAACAAGGACAGCCTATCACAGCAAGATTAATGAAGTCATTTCATGGTTGGCTCCTCTCTGCTCCTTCTCCTCCGTGTTCCACGCCTGTGTTCCGCTGCCGTGATTTACTCTTAACCCTAACAAAATCATTTTAATATAATAATAATATAGCATAAGAATATTTCCACTTAGCGGTGGTGGTGAAATATGGGATGGCCAGATGTTCTTTAAATCAATTTTTTTCAGTTTGCTACGCGTTGTGGAAAGTGTGTTGTTTCGTGTTTTTTTAAGGGGAGATGGAAAGTATAGCTGGACATTAAATATATTTAACTTACATATGTGGTAAAATGTAAATATCATCTGTATCTAAATATATTTTGAAGTGAAAAACCATGAGCGAAAAAATGTGTGAGTTTAGGAATTTCACAGGGGGAGACTCTGCATTATTACACACACACACACACACACACACACACACACACACATACACACACACACACACACACACACACACGAGACACACACGTGTGTGTGTGTCCCCTAGTTTGGTCTAGCCTCTATAGTCTCTGGTAGGTGTCGTGGTTACGGACAACACATGAAGCACCACTGGTCTGCTTGTGTGAGGGAGGAATTTTTTTCAGTTTGCTACGCGTTGTGGAAAGTGTGTTGTTTCGTGTTTTTTTAAGGGGAGATGGAAAGTATAGCTGGACATTAAATATATTTAACTTACATATGTGGTAAAATGTAAATATCATCTGTATCTAAATATATTTTGAAGTGAAAAACCATGAGCGAAAAAATGTGTGAGTTTAGGAATTTCACAGGGGGAGACTCTGCATTATTACACACACACACACACACACACACACACACACACACACACACACACACACACACACACACACACACACATACACACACACACACACACACACACACAGAGACACACACGTGTGTGTGTGTGTCCCCTAGTTTGGTCTAGCCTCTATAGTCTCTGGTAGGTGTCGTGGTTACGGACAACACATGAAGCACCACTGGTCTGCTTGTGTGAGGGAGGTGTTTCTCTGAGTCTTCATACAGACAATATGTCTTTTGCCATGGGAACGCCGTGTAGAATCACCCCCACCCAGCGCACCATCAGCTATGTGTGGTAGTAATGAGGGTGGTGGACATGGAGGGACCGGGCAACCAAATTATAAAAACTATGAAGCTATTTCCGTGGGCGAGGATTGGTTGGTGGCTGGTGTGCATTCCTTCATGTCGACACATTTCAAAAGACTCCATTAGAAATTTATATTAAACCTAACGAAAAAACAGCTCCCTTAGCGTTGCGGCGCGCTAACTGTGGAGTGAACTACTTTTTACATTCACCACAATGTGCTATTCCACAGGGAACCTCTCTCTGGCTGGGACGGCATCCAATGATGTATTATCACTCTCCCCCTCTCTCCCTTTCTCGCTCATTCTCTCTCTCTCTCTCTCTCTCTCCTCTCTCTCTCTCTCTCTCTCTCTCTCTCTCTCTCTCTCCCTCACCCCCCCCTCTCTCTCTCTCTCTCTCTCTCTCTCTCTCTCTCTCTCTCTCTCTCTCTCTCTCTCTCTCTCTCTCTCTCTCTCTCTCTCTCGCTCTCCTCTCTCTCTCTTCTATACTCTCTCACTCTCCGATTCCCTCCAAGATGACACAAATATACCATCAAATTGACCATACTGTCAGGGTAGCAACTACCTCCCTGATTAATTCCTCCCTGATTAATTTCATCCCTGTTGTTTCAAGTGGTTCAAGTCTTGTTTAAGTCTTGTTGCTAACCGCTACATCGCTCCATCTTGGACTACGGTGACCGGCCAGCTGATTAAAGATTCATAAGGAATGTCTGGGATCTGAAACAGGAAGGAAACTTGGAGGATCGATAGATCAAATCTGGGCCCCCGGGGGCCCTGGACGGCCCCCAGGGGCCCTGGACGGCCCTCTCTTCACCCCTCGGCCCCCAGCAGTAAGGAGGGACATGTGGTCAGGGCTGCTGATGGCCCTCTGACTCACGGCCCTAGAGTAGGACATGTAGGAGTGTAACGTCAGTAGATGTAGTCCTTTTGTGATATTGTAGTTCACTGTAGTACGTTCCATAAAGATCCTCTGATGGTCATGAAAACATTGATGCTGATTCAGTATTTGGACAAATCAGTGTTTTCTTAAATTTATAAATATTTTATATATAAAATAGTTTATATATAAATAGTTTAGGTTATCATAGGAGAACAATTGACAATTGACAATTGGAGAACAATTGATCAGTCAAATCAGTCTCATCATGGTTTACAAATAGAATTGTGTTATCATAGGACAACAACGCCACACCCACTCAGAGGACCTCATTGTAACGTATGGATTCCAGTCTGGAGTCTTAAACCACACTATGGTTTCAGGTATCCCAAATCCCTGACCGAGACGTGGGGGTGAAGCCCTCCCACACGCCCACCTCCCCTTAACCCGTAACCCGGCCCCATAGCAGCCGGGACTATCGATCGGTCCGGTATCCCTCCCCCAGCGTGGACTGCCACACCTTCTGGTGTCCATTTACTCCATTCTGAGCTCTCATTCCTTCATTTACTTCTGGCATTCCACCAATTTGTAGGGGGGTTTGTGATGAGATGTATGGACCGGCCTGTTTTACCTCCTGTAGGTCATCACCCAGGGATGGTGGTGACGGTGTGACTTCACCTGTGATGAGATGAGATGAAGCGCTGTTGTGAGGATGAAACAGACAGATGAGATCAGAGAGAGGATAGGAGTGTCTTCATGAGACAGACATGCGGGTTATTCTCGGATTTGCCGGCTTCTCTCCTGTCCAGCGAGGATTTATGCTCCTTGATAAACGTATCTTCAGCTCTGGAGCAGAGAACTACAAAACCATAATCCTCGTCTCCTCAGGGTTTACTAACTCGCTAGCGTTCGTACAACGTGGCACTCGTAGAAAAACGAAAAGAGATTCTTTAAAAAAGGCTTTAAGGAGTGTCTGTTTAAAATTTAAACTCGGTGTACATTTAGAAAGTCACATGTAAAACACAAACAAAAGAGACAACTGCTGTCGTGTGTTGTCCTGTTTCTACCCAGAATGCTCAGCAGCAGAATGCCCTCTGAGGACCGTCACCTGACCTCCAGCTGTGGCTCGTACATCAAGACGGAGCCGTCCAGCCCCTCCTCTTCCCTGCTGGACCCCGGCAGTCGTCACAGCCCCGGCGCCAACTCGGACGCCAGCGGCGGCTACATCAACATCAACCGCTCGCACGCCCTGGACTCCCCGCCCATGTTCACGCCGGGCATGCTGGGAGGGGGAGGAGGAGGAGGAGGAGGAGGGGGTGGGGGAGGGCCGGGGGCGTGTCACCGCCGCTACGAGGAGTGCTCCGTCATGGGCGGCGGCCTTGGCGGCGGCGGCGGCGGCATGATGGTGGACGACTCGCCCATCAAGTGCGAGTACATGCTGAGCTCCATCCCCAAGCGCCTGTGTCTGGTGTGCGGTGACGTGGGGTCCGGGTACCACTACGGGGTGGCCTCCTGCGAGGCCTGCAAGGCCTTCTTCAAGAGGACCATTCAAGGTGGGTGTGGTCGCCCTCGCATTCAACACAACTTTATTGATAGGGCGCCTTTCCTTGTCCGACGTCTTTCGTGACTTTTTTATTTCACTCAAATTTAAAATATTCTATATACTGTATGTCTAGTTATTAATAGCTACGGTTATTGACTTCATACTAGATCATTAAGTTGACCTGAGACACTTGGTTGGTCCCACTGCTGGGAAGACCTTGTCTGACCTCATACCGTCGGGGGAGGGGACCCGGGGCGTTCATTCATTCAATCATTCAGTCATCCATTCATCCATGTGTGGTTATGCAAGAGGTTATGTGTGTATGTGTCCTGTCCTAACCTCAATGAGACTGTAACTGGTTAAATTAAGAAAAGATAATGAATGTAAACTCTCTCTCTCGCTCTCTCTCCTCTCTCGCTCACTCTCTCCCTCTCTCTCCCTCTCTCCTCCTCTCTCTCTCTCTCTCTCTCTCTCTCTCTCTCTCTCTCTATTTCAGATAACTGTGTTTGTCAGTATAATTACATGTTCTAATTTATCTTTAAGTCAGGTGAGAATCTAAAAGAATAATATTTTTTTCATGCCTCTTTCAGACATGTGCAACATTCATGTTATTCATGCTATAAAACACAGGTGTGAAAACAATTAAATACACACAATAACTTAACTTGACTTAAAATTAATGTTAAGAGTCAGAAGAACTGAACAATTTACACAATATCTAATAGGTCTGAATAAAAAGTGTGTGTGTGTGTGTGTGTGTGGTGTGTGTGTGTGTGTGTGTGTGTGTGTGTGTGTGTGTGTGTGTGTGTGTGAACATTTCAGAGAAAAATAAACTTAGATACACATCAATTTAACAAAATCAGCTGTGACAATACTGATAATAGGCCTGTATTGTCATGTGAAGAACAGAATACAACCGTCCTTCCCACTAGCCGTCCAGCCTACGCATTCTGTAGTTCTGTGGTCAGACCGTCTCTCGAACAGCTTTCACAGAACAAATTGCCAACTTTATATCAAAAAGAAACAGTCAATTCTAAATAAATCGTATCTTTGTGTAGTCTATTTCTCCGAGACAAAACTGAGCTCAGTTTAACATCAGTGTGAGATTTTTACCATTTTCTTAAATTCAGCTCCTAAGAAATAGACTTGTTCTTGTTTCACCCCAATACCAATTTTATTTTGAGATCAATGATTTCTTCTCTCACTGATCTTTATATTGTCTGAAATAATCAGCTCTTGAGATAGGAAAGATCCAAAAGAACATTTGATTTGCTTATACATATCAACTGCTCTAGGACGACGTAATGTTTGCCTTACTTCTCCTAGGAGAAGTAAGGAGGACACCAGGTCAGACACCATCTTTAGGACACCAGGTCAGACTTCAGTCGTCTCTAAATAAGAGCTGATTAATTTCTGATGAGACAAAGAAGAGAAGGTTGTAAGCAGCACATGCTCCTCTGGTAAAGATCACTAGTTAAACAAAGTCTCCTTATGCTGCTTCTAATGTCTGGGTTTTACATGACCACATATGCCCTCACTAAGATCCCCACCCACCACCCCACCCTCCACCAAACTACACCACCCTCCACCAAACTACACCACCCTCCACCAAACTACACCACCCTCCACCAAACTACACCACGCTTCACCACCAAACTACACCAAGCTTCACCACCAAACTACACCACCAAATTACACCAAGCTTCACCAACCAAGAGCACCTTCCTTCCTCCCTTCCTTTTAAAACCACCAGCCGCCACTGTGTGTGTGTGTGTGTGTGTGTGTGTGTGTGTGTGTGTGTGTGTGTGTGTGTGTGTGTGTGTGTGTGCGTGCGTGGTGTGTGTGTGTGTGTGTGTGTGTGTGTGTGTGTGTGTGCGTGTGTGTGTGTGTGTGTGTGTGTGTGTGTGTGTGTGTGTGTGTGTGTGTGTGTGCAGACATGCATGCGTGTGTGTGTGTGTGTGTGTGTGTGTGTGTGTGTGTGTGTGTGTGTGTGTGGTGTGTGTGTGTGTGTGTGTGTGTGTGTGTGTGTGTGTGTGTGTGTGGTGTGTGTGTGTGTGTCTTGAGTGGAGACACATAATTACGGACAGTAAACACCCCATGTGACTTTGTGTGTTGTCTCACGAGGCCCGTCCATCTTCCTCGTCCCCTTTCTTCCTTTCTTCCTTCCTTCCATTCTTCCTTCCTTCCTTTCTTCCTTTCTTCCTTCCTTCCTTCTTTCCTTTTTTCCTTTCTTCCTCCTTCCTTCCTTCCTTCCTTTCTTCCTTCCTTCCTTTCTTCCTTGTGTAATGAACCTAATCTGTCCGTCTTTCGGCCCCGGGCTGGACATTCAGTCAATAACAATCAGTGTTGGGTGACTGTATTTAAGAAGCAGGCCATTCACCAGGAGAGAGGAGACAAGTCAGGGAGGAGGAGGAGGAGGAGGAGGAGGAGGAGGAGGAGGAGGAGGAGGAGGAGGAGGAGGGAGGAGGAGGAGTGAGGGGGAGGAGTGAGGGGGAGACGAGAGAAGGAGGAGTGAGTGAGGAGGTGGAGATGGATGAGAGGGGACGAGGAGAGGAGGGGAGAGGAGGAGACAACACGAGAGAGGAGCAGGGGATGAGCAGGAGGGGATGGGAGACCAGAGGGGAGACCAGAGGGGAGACCAGAGGGGAGTGATGTGGGGAGTGACATGGGTAGAGGTGAGGAAAGGAAGAGAGACGTACCAAGGAGTCCTTTAAATGGGGGAGGGCCGGGGAGGACAGGGAGCGGGGGACCTGCTCCTTTAATGGAATGGTAATGAGAGAGAGGAGGTCCTTGGGAAGGAGCGGGAGGAGGAGAGCAGCACGGGGATAATAGCATAATAATATATCAACATTTACAGGGAAAATAAGAGAGGTTAAGGAATGTCCTCTAAGATATGACGGGGACAAAGCAGCTGATTAACTAAGAGGCAACCGTCAGCTTTTAGTGGGAGAGCAATTGAGGCTCTTCAGGGTCATTTGTTGTAAAGCTCCCCATCCTTCCTCACCCAGCAACACTGGCTCCAATCAGCCGCTAGCCCGGTCTCACTACCACATCTCACGGCTCTCTGTTGGACCTGCTGCTTCTCCACACCACATAGTTTACATGTAACCTTAATAAGCGTCACCTCCGCCTAACAAATGACAGAGTGTAAGTAGCAAACACAAATCTAACTCCAAATCAAACCAATTACGTTTTCAGGTTTTTCAGTTTATTCTTGTCCAGAAACCCCAAAGACATGGTCAGTCCAATTTAGTCTTTAGTTCTTTAGTTTACTTCTGTTCGGGTATTTCTGTATTCTTTCATGTTCCCCGTGTCCTACATGTTCCCGCCTTAAAGCCTCTCCGTTCAAATGACCTCCCTCCCAAAAAACACAAGCCTGGCTCCATGCCACGGGCCTCACCGCTGTGTGACCCTTCTGACAACACCCAGCCAGAGAGCTGACAAATGGTGGCACCGTCTCCTTGACCAAATGTTAGGGGGGGAGAGGGGAGAGAAAGAGAGAGGGGGAGGGAGCAGGGAGGGGAGAAGAGAAGGAGAGACGGAGAGGGAGAGAGAAGGGGAGGAGGGGAGAGAGGGCGAGAGGGGGAGAGTGTGGAGAGAGAGGGGGAGAGGGAGGCAGAGAGGGGAGAGAGGCAGAGAGGGGAGAGAGGGGGAAAAGGGGAGAGGCAGAGAGGGGGAGAGAGGGAGAGAGGGGAGAGAGGGGAGAGGCAGAGAGGGGGAGGGAGGGGGAGAGAGGGACAGAGGGGAGAGAGGGGGAGAAGGGGAGAGTGCAGGGAGAAGAGAAGGAGAGAGAGGGGGAGAAGGGGGGAGAGGGGGAGAGTGTGAAGAGAGGGGGAGAAGGAGAGAGCAGGGAGAGGCAGAGAGGGGGATAGTGTGGAGAGAGCAGGGAGAGGAGGAGAGACGGAGAGGGGGAGACAGGGAGAAAGGGGGGAGAGTGGAGAGAGCTAGGAGAGGAGAAAGTAGGAGGAGACACGGAAAAGGGGAGAGCGGGAAAGAGAGAGAGTGAAGAGGAGAGAGTGAAGAGAAGGAGAGAGGGAGAGAGCAGGGAGAGGAGAAGAGAGGGAGAGAGCAGGGAGAGTAGGAGAGAAGAGAGAGAAGGAGAGGGGGAGAGAGGGGAGAGAGGGAGAACGCGGGAAGAGAAGGAGAGAGGGGGAGAGAGGGAGAGAAGAGGAAAGAGGAGGAGAGAGGGGAGAGGAAGAGAGAGGGGTAGAGAACAGGGAGAGGAGATGAGGGAGAGAGGAGGAGAGAGGAGAGAGGAGAGGAGATGAGAGGGGAGAGAAGGAGAGAGAGGGAGGAGAGAGGAGGAGAGAGAGGGGTGAGGAAGCAGGGAGAGGGGGAGAGAGCAGGGAGAGGAGAGAGAGGGAGAGGAGGAGAGAAGGGAGAGAAGGAGAGGGGGAGAGAGGGAGAGACGCGGGAAGAGAGAGGAGAGAGGGGAAGAGAGCAGAGAGAGGAGGGAGAGAGGAGAGAGAGGGGTAGAGAGCAGGGAGAGGAGGAGAGAGGGGAGAGAGAGGGAGAGGAGAGAGAGGAGAGAGAGGGGGAGAGGAGGAGAGAAGGGAGAGAAGGAGAGGGGAGGAGAGGAGAGAGAGGAGAGAAGGAGAGAGGGAGAGAGAGGAGAGAGAGGAGGAGAGAGGAGAGAAGGGAGAGAGAGGAGGAGAGGAGGAGAGAGGGGAGAGGAGAGGAGGAGAGAGGGAGAGAGCAGGGAGAGGAGATGAGGGAGAGAGGGGGAGAGAGCAGGAGAGGAGAGAGAGGAGGAGAGAAGGAGAGAGGGGTAGAGAGCAGGGAGAGGAGGAGAGAGGGGGGAGAGAGCAGGGAGAGGGGAGAGAGAGGGAGAGGAGGAGAGGAGGAGGAGAGGAGAGAGAGGGGAGAGGGAGGGGAGGAGAGAGCAGGGAGAGGAGGATAGAGGGGGGAGAGAGCAGGGCAGAGAGGGGGAGAGAGGAGGAGAGAGGGGAGAGAGGAGAGAGGAGGAGAGAGGGGTAGAGAGCAGGGAGAGGAGGAGAGAGGGGAGAGAGGGGAGAGAAGGAGAGAGGGGTAGAGAGCAGGGAGAGGAGGAGAGAGGGGGGAGAGAGCAGGGAGAGAGAGTGAGAGAGAGGTAGAGAGCAGGGAGAGGAGGAGAGAGGGGTAGAGAGCAGTTACCCATCATCCTTCAGGTGGAGAAGGGCGGCGGATGGAGGAAGAGCTAGCGGTGCCTGGCGGAGAGGACACGTTCTTTAATGAAACTAATTTGTCGGTGAAACAAAGCGGGGGCGGAGCTTCCTACGCCTCCCATCAGAACGTCTGATACCCTCGTCACTCAGTCACACCGGCTCACCTTGGGCCGTGTGTGAGTGTGTGTGTGTGTGTGTGTGTGTGTGTGTGTGTGTGTGTGGGTGTGTGTGTGTGTTCTGTGTGTGTGTGTGTTCTGTGTGTGTGTGTGTGTGTGTGTGTGTGTGTGTGTGTGTGTGTGTGTGTGTGTGTGTGTGTGTGTGTGTGTGTGTGTGTGTGTGTGTGTGTTGTGTGTGTGTGGGTGTGTGTGTGTGTGTGTGTGTGTGTGTGTGTGTGTGTGTGTGGGTGTGTGTGTGTGTGGGTGTGTGTAGTGTTGTGTGTTGTGTGTTGTGTGTTGTGTGTTGTGTGTTGTGTGTTGTGTGTGGGTGTGGCTGTTGGAATGACCTTGTAGGGATTTGGGTCTGAGTAGTTTCTCTTTGTTGGATAGTGCAGTCGGTCGGCTGTTGGACTGACAGCCCAACGGTACCGAGTTCGATTCCCTCCCCGCCTGTAGGTGTCCTTCAGCAAGATGCCCTAACTTCTATCTATTCCCTTAGTGATATGCTCCACCAAGTTTCTCTAAATTGTAATAAATATGTAATAAATAAACTGTAAATTAAATAATCCTTGATGATGTCATTCCCTATGGTCCAGGCAACATCGAGTACAGCTGTCCAGCCACCAACGAGTGTGAAATCACCAAGAGGAGACGCAAGTCCTGTCAGGCCTGCCGCTTCATGAAGTGCCTCAAAGTGGGGATGCTGAAGGAGGGTGAGTTACCACAACAACAAGCTTCACCATGGAGACCACTATTATCATACCGCTGGTGCGGTATACCACTATTATAATACCAGTATACACTATACACCAGCGGTCATTTGATGGCAATGCTACTATGGTATGGGCATATTGTATTATATATATATATATATATATATATATATATATATATATATATATATATGTTTCTGGTATTTTGTATTATAAAAACAATATGAACCAAGTGTCAAAACCACACACAGGCATGGCACACAATGCACACACTCTCTCACACTATCACTCACACACAGACACTCGCACGCATGCACACTCACGTACTCACTCACTCACTCACTCACTCACTCACTCACTCAGTGTCACACACTCACTCAATCACTGGCACACACACACACACATTCCTAGGAGGTCACAAGACAGGATGTGTTCCCTGTTCCACTACAAATCCTCCTCCTCTTGTCAATTGGCAGGCAAACAGTGAACCCTCCTGGAGGAAGTGACATCATCTACACTCTGTTTACAATGGGCAGTGGGGAGGAAGTGACATCATCCTTGCTGTGTTTACAATAGGCAGTGGGGAGAAAGTGCTAAGCTGTCATGTCTGGTCCAGTCTGACCAAGAGTAGTAGTAGTAGGAAAACACCCTTTACCTCCTCACCCTCTCTCTCTCTCTCTCTCTCTCTCTCTCTCTCTCTCTCTCTCTCTCTCTCTCTCTCTCTCTCTCTCTCTCTCTCTCTCTCTCTCTCTCTCTCTCTCTCTCTCTCGCTCTCTCTCGCTCTCTCTCCGTGTCTGGCCTGCGATATTGATCGCCTAAATGCTTTCTGAACACCCCACCTGCCTGTGTGTGTGTGTGTGTGTGGTGTGTGTGTGTGTGTGTGTGTGTGTGTGTGTGGTGTGTGTGTGTTTTGTGCGTGCAAGGCATTAGAGAGTTCAGGTCTAGCCGATAACAGAGGAGACCAGTTATTTTTGTATGTTTTGTGTCGAGCGGTGGGAGCTATTATTCGTTAATTAAAGACTGTGTTTATCCACACACACACGCACACACACACACACACACACACACACACACACACACACACACACACACACAGTAAATCCTAACAATACAGATCACAAGAGGCAGCAGTGGTCCTAATGCATCATTAAGGGATCACGTTCATTCATCTGTTGACTAACTTTACTAACGGCTGTGATTCACCTGCATGTCATCACACAGTGGAGTGGAGTCGTGTGTATGTGTGTGTGTGTGTGTGTGTGTGTGTGTGTGTGGGGGGGGGGGGGGACACAGTCACATGGCTGTATTGTATTGTATTGAGAGTAGACTAGATTTGTGTTCGACAGAGCGTCTCAATTGTTTAATATTTCCGGCCCTCATGAGCGGGGTAATGATACAGCCGGATCATTACTTAATAACTGTAATGATACGGCCTTATGAGGGGTAATGATAACGCTTACTCCCTCCACATACACACATGAGTAAAGCCCTCTCCAATATCTCGTCCGATCGGTGGAGGCAGACATACACCATCAAAATACAGACCTAAAAGTGTATACCGTAAGTCAGTCCTAAAAAGAAAATTATAATTACAAGATAATAATAAGACAATAACAATAACTATTTTATATTGCACTTTTCCTTCACTCACACTTTACAAAGAACAGATCAATGATAGACAAGATAAGGGGATGCTTTGCGGAAAACTGGCAGGCCCCCTTAGTCCCACCAGGAGGTCCGCTTTGGCTTGTCTGACAGGTGATGGATCAGACATCAGACACACACACAGAGAACACATGTTTCTGGAGAGAATGTGGGGGAGCATTATCACCACGTTGACCCTTTAACAACCTTCTGCTCCACACACACACACACACACACACACACACACACACACACACACACACAGCCGTGTTCACAGACACACGTGTATGAATATCACCTCAGACATGGTGGCATGGAACAAGACTCTCTCTATTCCTATTATATTCCTCCTCTCTCGCTCTCTCTCTACTCTCTCTCTCTCTCTCGCGCTCTCTCGCTCTCGCTCGCTCTCGCTCTCTCTACTCTCTCGCTCTCTCTCTACTCTCTCTCTCTCTCTCTCTCTCTCTCTCTACTCTCTCTCTCTCTCTCTCTCTCTCTCTCTCTCTCTCTCTCTCTCTCTCTCTCTCTCTCTCTCTCTCTCTCTCTCTCTCTCTCTCTCTCTCTCTCTCTCCCTCTCTTCTCACTCTTGCTCTCTCGTTTTCTCTCTCTCTTGCAAGAGCAAGAGTGAGTGTAGAGAGGTTTGGAGGAGGTTGGAGGAGGAGGAGGAGGTGGAGGAGGAGGTGGTTTAGGGAAGGAGGTGGTTTGGGGAAGGTGGTTTGGGGGAGGAGGTGGTTAGGGAAGGAGGTGGTTTGGGGGTGGTTGGGGGGTTTGGGGGTTTGGGGGAGAGGTGGTTTGGGGGAGGTGGTTTGGGGGAGGAGGTGGTTTGGGGTAGTTGGTTTAGGGAAGGAGGTGGTTTGGGGAATGTGGTTTGGGGGAGTTGGTTTGGGGGAGGAGGTGGTTTAGGGAAGGAGGTGGTTTAGGGGAGGTGGTTTGGGGGAGGTGGTTTAGGGAAGGAGGTGGTTTAGGGAAGGAAGTGGTTTAGGGAAGGTGTCTATGCTGCATCCCTCTGATTCTTCCCAGCTAAAAGAGGGGCCTCCTAATCTCTAGTTGGCAGACTATTCTCACACATTCTCTCGAAACACAAACAGGTGAGGGCCCCAGAATAGGCCCCTGGAGGAGAGGAGACACAGACACGCACACACACATCACACACACCCATTGACACACACACAGGGCACACGTGCACATATTGACACATACATACAAACACACACGCACACCACAGATACTCATATTTGCATGAACACACACACACACACATTTAGCATCTCAAAACACATATAAACATACATGCGACCACAAGCCAACGACACACACATCCATGGAGAGAAATGCATACATAATACATGAGGATAATAGAGTTGAAGGAGAACAGCTCGATGGTGTATTGATGTGAGCTGGAGGTCAGCTGACCCTGGAGAACACACCGCTTCCGCTGTATTCACACACACACACACACGCACGCACACACACACACACACACACACACACACACACACACACGCACACACACACGCACACACACACGCACACACACGCACACGCACGCACACACTATACACACACGCATGCGCGCACGCGCATCCACACACACGCACACACACACTATACACACACACATGCGCGCACACGCATTCCACACACACGCACGCACACGCTATACACACACACACACGCACGCATTCACACACACGCACACACTATACACACACACACACGCATGCACGCATTCACACACACGCACGCACACACTATACACACACATACGCGCGCACACGCACACACTATGCACACCCACACACACACACACACACTATACACTACACACACACACACACACACACACACGTATATGCATATATGCACAGACATATATATATATATGTTCATATGCACATACGCACACACATGTTTACACACTCACACACTCACACACACACTATCAGTCATGGACACACTGCTGAAGGAGCACCCTGTAGCGCTGCATCCACAGCTTTTATGACTGCCAGTAAAACCAGTCATGTGCACCACTCATCTGGTCCAGTAGTCATTCACACACTCTCTTAAGACCTGCCATTCAACTCCACACACACACACACACACGCACACACACACACACACACACACACACACACACACACACAATAACCCTCACACACTCACACACACACACACACACACACACACACAATCACACTCTCACACTCACTCACACACACACAAACATTAACACACACACACACACACACACACACACACACAATCACACACACACACACACACACACACAAACATTAACACACACACACACACAATTACACTCTCCTGCGACACCTGAACACGTGTGATGTAGAAGCGAACGGAGATGTGGAACATCTGGAACAGACCAATGTGTTCGGGTAAGGGTGAGAGAAGAGTGGGAGAAACAGAAGAGGCTTGTTTAGAATCATATTGGATGATTCATATTATTCCATTGTATGCATTGCATGGGACTGCTGACCTTAAATAGCAGCTAGTAGACTACTCGACAATTTTTCCCGACTAATTTACTCATCATTACTTACTTTTGTTTTTCAGGCAGACCTCTATGTATTTGTATTAATATCCCCTTATTATTATGATTATTATTATTATTTTAAACACACGAATAAATTACTAATTCAATGAATATTGTATATCTCTGGTGTCAGGTTGCTCTGTTTACTGCTGCTACCTTCTGTTGTCTAGCCGCTAGCTGTGAAGCGGTGGCTATAAAGTGAGGTTAGCGGTTAGCGCTGAGCTCTTGATTCCGGTCAGTATTAATTATGACACCTGGATGTTCCAATCCTGACCTCCATCACACATGACCTGACAGTTCACAGTGGGAGTCCCATGTTTACATGTATTCTTCTGTGTGTGTGTGTGTGTGTGTGTGTGGTGTGTGTGGTGTGTGTGTGTGTGTGTGTGTGTGTTGTGTGTGGTGTGTGTGTGTGTGTGTGTGTGTGTTTCATGGCTTTGTATCAGTCCATGCATGTCAATGGTGGTGGATGTCATGACACGAAAAGCTGGAATTTGCTATTGAATTAGCTATCTTTAACGTGACAGGCGGTGTATGTCCAGTACATCAAATATGTTTTAAAATACTGGACATACATCTGTGATGTACCTGAACATCATTCAGGTGTTACACCTGTGAGGTACCTGAACATCAGTCAGGTGTTACACCTGTGAGGTACCTGGACATCAGTCAGGTGTTACACCTGTGAGGTACCTGAACATCAGTCAGGTGTTACACCTGTGAGGTACCTGGACATCAGTCAGGTGTTACATCTGTGAGGTACCTGAACATCATTCAGGTGTTACACCTGTGAGGTACCTGGACATCAGTCAGGTGTTACACCTGTGAGGTACCTGGACATCAGTCAGGTGTTACACCTGTGAGGTACCTGGACATCAGTCAGGTGTTACACCTATGTACATTCAGAAACTCAAATCCCTTCACAATACGTCCATGTCTGCAGACTTCAGTACAGAATTAATGTAAAATCATGCTGTTTTACATGAAACTAGTAACATACATGAACTAGTAACATACATGAACTAGTAACAAACATGAACTAGTAACATACATGAACCAGTAACATACATGAACTAGTAACATACATGAACTAGTAACATACATGAACTAGTAACATACATGAACTAGTAACATACATGAACTAGTAACATGAACTTCTAGAATAAGTAAGCGGGCAGGGGAGACACAAGTGTGTGTCTAACTGACTAATTAAAGTGACACATGTGTTCAAAGAGCAAGATGTCTATTTAAGAGAGGTATTGATTACTCTAAGGTGTGCAAGTGGAAAGATGTGTTTGGAGACGCTCTCTCGATTTAGCTTCAATCTGCCAGGCATAAAATGATCTCTGTGTGTTTGCTGGGAACAAGGAGCTCCCTCTGGGCATGCTGGGTAATTAGGTTAGTAGATAGTTGGTGTCAGGAAACTGAAAGGCCGTACTAATCAGATTCTTCTGTTTCCTGGGGAATCAAGAAGATTTTTACGTGTCACTGGAAGTCTCATACCCGTTCGTTCTGCCGGGTTCTCCTCGTCTCCGCAAACAACTTGTAGTACAAAAGCGAGAGACATGGAGTGTGTTTGATATTGGTGACTTCTTTAAATCCCTGTCCCTTTAAATCACTGTCCTTTTTAAATCCGCTCTGTCCTCTTTAAATCACTATGCTTCTTTAAATCACTGTCCTTTTTAAATCACTGTCCCTTTAAATCACTGTCCTTTTTAAATCACTGTCCTCTTTAAATCATTGTCCTTTTAAATCACTGTCCCTTTAAATCACTGTCCTTTTTAAATCCGCTCTTGTCCTCTTTAAATCACTATCTTCTTTAAATCACTGTCCTTTTTAAATCACTGTCCCCTTTAAATCACTGTCCTTTTTAAATCACTGTCCTCTTTAAATCACTGTCCTTTTTAAATCACTGTCCTCTTTAAATCACTGTCCTTTTTAAATCACTGTCCTTTTTAAATCACTGTCGTCTTTAAATCACTGTCCTCTTTAAATCACTGTCCTTTTTAAATCACTGTCCTCTTTAAATCACTGTCCTTTTTAAATCACTGTCCTCTTTAAATCACTGTCCTTTTTAAATCACTGTCTTCTTTAAATATTTGAAAAAAAAATTAAATATTTGTTTAAATAATTAATTAATCCTTTTTTTAATCCTTTTTCAAATCCTTTATAAATCACTTTCCTTCTTTAAATCCCTTTTTAAATCCTTTTTTAAATCACTGTCCTTTTTTAAATCCTGTAAACGGCTGTCCAGACCAGCCTCCCGTGAGGACCCTGAACTCTGCACTGGTTGGTTCCCAGGATGATACTGAAACGTCTCTCTTACTCTCTGAGCTTCAAGGCATTTTTTCGTAAAATATATAAACTTCAGTTACAGTTTGTGCATTTAGCCAATCTTTTTAATATATTTAATATATAAAATTAAAATAAGTTAATGTAGCTTGCCATTCTGAGTTACTGTGTTAAATGTTACCACTAACTTGTTTGCATGACGACTCAATTCCATGCTGGGTGTAGGACAAAATATTCGGTTCTGGAAGAAATAACAAATAAGCATTTGAACGCAAATAGATTGCTTTCAAATGACATCGAAATGGTTATGAATGGTTACATATACATATGGTTAGATATCCAATGTGTTTGGACAGACATTGACTGCTGTGTCCTCACAGGTGTTCGTCTGGACCGGGTCCGAGGCGGGAGACAGAAGTACAAGCGGCGGATGGACCTGGAGAGCGGGGCTTACCTGGGCCTCACCATCCCGCCGCCCGCCAAGAAACCACGTCAGTCTCTCCCATTATCTTCATATCTTTATTATACTTTTTGTACATTTTTGAACGGTGAAGCGACGTCATTCATATGCTTTAAAAATGTTTGCATGTGACTTTTGGTTTTATATTTACTCATTTTTACTTATTTTATATTTCACATATTTTGTGTCTTATATAACGCATCTTTGAGTATCCAGCAATATATACATAAAATGTAGTATTAATGGGGAGAGATGGTTAGGTTAGGTTGAGAGTCAAACAGGAAATGGGGAGAGATGGTTAGGTTAGGTTGAGAGTCAAACAGGAAATGGGGAGAGATGGTTAGGTTAGGTTGAGAGTCAAACAGGAAATGGGGAGAGATGGTTAGGTTAGGTTGAGAGTCAAACAGGAAATGGGGAGAGATGGTTAGGTTAGGTTGAGAGTCAAACAGGAAATGGGGAGAGATGGTTAGGTTAGGTTGAGAGTCAAACAGGAAATGGGGAGAGATGGTTAGGTTAGGTTGAAAGTCAAACAGGAAATGGGGAGAGATGGTTAGGTTAGGTTGAGAGTCAAACAGGAAATGGGGAGAGATGGTTAGGTTAGGTTGAGAGTCAAACAGGAAATGGGGAGAGATGGTTAAGTTAGGTTGAGAGTCAAACAGGAATTGGGGAGAGATGGTTAGGTTAGGTTGAAAGTCAAACAGGAAATGGGGAGAGATGGTTAGGTTAGGTTGAGAGTCAAACAGGAAATGGGGAGAGATGGTTAGGTTAGGTTGAGAGTCAAACAGGAAATGGGGAGGGATGGTTAGGTTAGGTTGAGAGTCAAACAGGAAATGGGGAGAGATGGTTAGGTTAGGTTGAAAGTCAAACAGGAAATGGGGAGAGATGGTTAGGTTAGGTTGAGAGTCAAACAGGAAATGGGGAGAGATGGTTAGGTTAGGTTGAGAGTCAAACAGGAAATGGGGAGAGATGGTTAAGTTAGGTTGAGAGTCAAACAGGAATTGGGGAGAGATGGTTAGGTTAGGTTGAAAGTCAAACAGGAAATGGGGAGAGATGGTTAGGTTAGGTTGAGAGTCAAACAGGAAATGGGGAGAGATGGTTAGATTAGGTTGATAGTCAAACAGGAAATGGGGAGAGATGGTTAGGTTAGGTTGAGATCTGATTTGTCATGTATATATACTGTACTCGTGTGTATACGTGTGTATGTGTGTGGTTAATTCTGTGTGTGTGTGTGCAGGCAACATACAGTACATTGCTCATGTCTGATATGCTCCTGTTCATGCTAAATACATTTTAATCTTGTAATTTCATTGGTTTATTTGTAAATTCAGTTTAGGTGAATCTCCACCACTGTGTGTTTGTGTCTAAATCTAAATCTAAATCTAAATCCAGAGGATGGAATCGTCTTTATTGGTCATATACATACACACACACATTGAAGTTTAGATTAGTTTCTCTGCATTTAACCCATCCTAGTATTAGGAGCAGTGGGCAGCTATTGTATATACAGGGGAGCAGTGTAGGGGTCTGGTGCCTTGCTCAAGGGCACCTCAACAGTGCCCAGGAGGCACACTGGCACCTTTTTCCAAGTACCAGTTCTCACTCCTCACCAAGTCTCACTCCTTACCAAGTCTCACTCCTTACCAAGTCTTACACCTTACCAAGTCTCACTCCTTACCAATTCTCACTCCTTACCAAGTCTCACTCCTTACCAAGTCTCACTCCTTACCAAGTCCCAACAAGATACAAGATACACGATTAGTATTGTCCATTTGCAATATGTACAATGGAATGCTTACTCCACATTCCCTCCCACAGTATTCCTAAACAGATTGCGGTACTGTGTGTGTGTGTGTGTGTGTGTGTGTGTGTGTGTGTGTGTTTGTGTGTGTGTGTGTGTGTGTGTGTGTATCTTGTCTATATATCTTGTCCTCTCTTCACCCAAGTGACGAAGATCGTGTCCCACCTGCTGCTGGTGGAACCAGAGAAGATCTACGCCATGCCAGACCCCAGCATGCCTGAAGGGGACATCAAGGCTCTGACCACACTGTGTGACTTGGCCGACCGCGAGCTGGTCGTCATTATCGGATGGGCAAAACACATTCCAGGTGAGTGTGTGTGTGTGTGTGTTCAACACACACAATCTCCAAAGATAGTTATGAGAGAGTTATGTTAAAGGCCAGGCTACTAATCCAGGCTAATAATTATGTAGCAGTATTATACATTGTAAAATGCAGTTATACTATACAATAACAATATTGTATTTCATAAGGATGTTCCTTTTAAAAAATGTAGATAAATCTTTAAAAAATGACACGGCTTGAATCCACAAGTGTGTTCAAATACAGGCACACAATCACACACACACACACACACACACACACACACACACACACACACACACACACACACACACACACACACACACAGACTCTCCCTCTCTCTCACTCCCACACACACACACACACAGACATGCACCCACACTGGATAATTAACATCTGCTACTCCTCTGCACCTCAGGGAGATCCGAGTCCCATATTCTACAATAGAATCAATAAAGAGCAGCTGAAACCTTTGATTTGACTGGCTGTGTGGGGGTGAGTAGGTGGGGGGTGGGGGAGGCTGGGTTGGGTTGGGAGGGTGGGGGTGAGTAGGTGGGGGGTGGGGGAGGCTGGGTTGGGAGGGTGGGGGTGAGTAGGTGGGGGGTGGGGGAGGCTGGGTTGGGAGGGTGGGGGTGAGTAGGTGGGGGAGGCTGGGTTGGGAGGGTGGGGGTGAGTAGGTGGAGGGTGGGGGAGGCTGGGTTGGGAGGGTGGGGGTGAGTAGGTGGGGGTGGGGGAGGCTGGGTTGGAGGGTGGGGGTGAGTAGGTGGGAGGTGGGGGAGGCTAGGTTGGGAGGGTGGGGGTGTAGGTGGGTGAGTAGGTGGGAGGTGGGGGAGGCTAGGTTTGGAAGGTGGATGTGAGTAGGGGGGTGAGTAGGTGGGAGGTGGGGGAGGCTGGGTTGGGAGGGTGGGGGTGGCCCCCCTGTGTCAAAGTATTCCATTGTAATCCCGGGGTTAAGAAGACTCTTACTACTTTAAGGTGGAGACTCGGGTCTGAGAGAGGAGGGTTGATGGAATTCTTCAATAGGACTTCCTCTGCTTTTCTTCTGATATTGTTTACGCCAGAAAAACAAAAACAAAAAACAAAAAAAGAATATGAATGAGATAGTAATTTCCATTTAGCTCATTCCATTTGAACTTGCATTAGTCAATTGTGTAAACGATTTATGCGATCCTACTATTTCTTCAAATAAATCCTTGTTAACTTTAACGTTGCCTGCTTCCCCCTGCATGAGTCCCATTATCTCCTGTCCGACTGGGGCTTAACCACTCATCTGTGGTCACAGTTTGTCCCTTTGAGATTGATAATTAATTTGACCCCTGGTGGTCCCACAGCTTCATGTCCAGAAGTGTCTATACTAGTCTGATGAGCAGACTGTGGCCCTCTGGTATGGAGCTGATGGAGTGGAGCTGCTGCCTCAGCACCAAGCTGACTGACTCCTTCTCTTGGACACTTTTAAAAGAAGCGTCAATCTGTGGAGTCCGACATCTTTCTCCGATGTCCACGGAAGATAACCACACTGGTGTCGTCAGAGAATCCAATCAAAGAACAGTTCATAGTTTTATTTCATTTCGATTTTGATTTGACTTTACCCGACCTTCACCACGTGATCTTGACCACGGCGAGAGAGTTCAAAATAAATGAAAAAAAGAGCCAGACCTGACAAGTGGATCACAGAGAAAAAATCCCAGAGAAGTATTCTACAACGTGTAGTTATCCCAGAGAAGTATTCTACAACGTGTAGTTATCCCAGAGAAGTATTCTACAACGTGTAGTTATCCCAGAGAAGTATTCTACAACGTGTAATAAGCCCAGAGAAGTATACTACAACATATAGTTGTCCCAGAGAAGTATTCTACAACGTGTAGTAAGCCCAGAGAAGTATACTACAACGTGTAGTAAGCCCAGAGAAGTATACTACAACGTGTAGTAAGCCCAGAGAAGTTTGCCCACTACAAATATTTCATCAGTTCAATTATTTTATTGAATTTGGAGTTTTTGGTCCAGTGGAACAGAGGGAAATATTTTGACTTAATGAACTAATTTAATTT
>CM051019.1:10096498-10098998 GCA_027704905.1 Muraenolepis orangiensis
TCTGGTGAAGGAAAAGAGACTCACTTAACTGTGACTCTGAGGCTTCTCTGTGGTGGGTGGAGGTGGTGGTGATGTAGGTGGTGTAGGTGGTGGGGGAGGTGGTGGAGGTGGAGGGGGAGGTGGTGGTGGTGTAGGTGGTGGTGGAGGTGGTGGGGGAGATGGTGGTGGTGTAGGTGGTAGTGGTGTAGGTGGTGGTGGTGGTGGTGGTGGTGGAGGTGGTAGTGGTGTAGGTGGAGGTGGTGGTGGTGTAGGTGGTGGGGGAGGTGGTGTAGGTGGTGGGGGAGGTGGTGGGGAAGGTGGTGGTGGTGTAGGTGGTAGTGGTGTAGGTGGTGGTGGTGGTAATGGTGGGGGTGGGGGAGGTGGTGTAGGTGGTGGGGGAGGTGGTGGTGGTGTAGGTGATAGTGGTGGTGGTAATGGTGGGGGTGGGGGAGGTGGTGGTGGGGTGGGGGTGTACTGAAATACTCCGTCCACATTTACATATGTCAGTAAGAAGAACGTATTTTTAAAGTTGCCCACATGGTACAACACAACACAAAGGCTGCTTCAACCTGACTCTAATCAGTCTGACTGGAGACAAGTGAGGCTGCTTTAACCAGACTCTAATCAGTGTGTGTGTGTGTGTGTGTGTGTGTGTGTGTGTGTGTGTGTGTGTGTGTGTGGTGTGTGTGTGTGTGGTGTGTGTGTGTGTGGTGTGTGTATATATTCCTGTGTGTGTGTATAAATCAGTCTGTGTGTGTATGAGGTGTTCTCATACACACGTTAGAAAGACATTGATAGAATAAGTTGAAATGTGTCAAAAAAGCTTTTAAATGTAAAACTATAAAGAAGAATCCATGTCTATCGATCCCCAGGTTTCTCCACGTTGTCGCTGGCCGACCAGATGAGTCTCCTCCAGAGTGCCTGGATGGAGATCCTGGTGCTGAGCATCGTGTTCCGCTCGCTGCCCTGTGAGGAGGAGATGGTCTACGCTGAGGACTACACGGTGGACGAGGACCAGGCCCGGGGGTCCGGTCTCCTGGACCTCCACGTCGCCATCCTGCCGCTGGTCAGGCGCTTCAAGAAGCTCCGCCTGGAGAAGGAGGAGTTTGTCACGCTCAAGGCCATCGCCCTCGCTAACTCAGGTAGCGGGTTGAATGAGAAGCATGTGGTTACACACCCACACACACACACACACACACACACACACACACACAAACACACACACACACTGACACACACACCCACACACACACACACACACACACACACACAAACACACACACACACACACTGACACACACACACACACACACCCACACACACACACACACACACACACACACACACACACATATACACACATGTAGACACGCAGACACAGACTCTAGACAGCTAAATTCCACTCAGGTAAAACAGGTAAAAGGTTGATTTTCATACATGTGTGTGCGCATGTAATATCTAGACTCTAGGCTCTAATTTAAATACACACAATGTGAAATGTTTAATATCAACATTAGGTTGACTCCAGATGTCACTTATATACCTGTGCTCTACACGTGGTGAACCAAAGCTCTTTTATTGAGCGTAAGAAGAGGAAAGTCACCCTGAGGTGACAGGACGGCTGCTTTATCATTAACCATCTGGGATAGTCTGCATCATCACAATTCAGCCAATCAAATAAATAATAACAACCACAAGTGATCGTTGATAAGAGGGGACGAGTGATCTGGAACACCTTTTAATTAACGACCTTCCCATGAGTCCATGAGTGTGTGTGTGTGTGTGCGTGTGTATGCTGGTGTATCTAAATTTAAATAGTGTGTGTGTGTGTGTAAATATAGTTCTGTGTTTGTATATACTCCTCTGTGTGTTTATACTCATGTGTGTGTGTGTGTATATACTCCTGTGTGTGTGTGTGTGTGTGTGTGTGTGTGTGTGTGTGTGTGTGTGTGTGTGTGTGTGTGTGTGTGTGTGTGTGTGTGTGTGTGTGTGTGTGTGTGTGTGTGTATTCCTGTGTGTGTGTATACATTCCTGTGTGTGTATATATTTCTGTGTGGATATATTCCTGTGTGTGTGTGTATATAATCCACTCTGTGTATATAATCCTGTGTGTGTGTGTGTGTGTGTGTATACTCCTGTTGTGTGTGTGTGTGTGTGTGTGTGTGTGTGTGTGTGTGTGTGTGTGTGTGTGTGTGTGTGTGTGTGTGTGTGTGTGTGTGTGTTGTGTGTGTGTGTATATCCTGTGTGTGTGTGTGTGATATATTCCTGTGTGTGTCTATATTTCTGTGTGTATATTCCTGTGTGTGTGTGTATTTCTGTGTGTGTGTTTGTATATTCCTGTGTGTGTGTGTGTGTATATATATTCCTGTGTGTGTGTGTATTGCTGTGTGTGTGTGTGTATATTCCTGTGTGTGTGTGTGTATATATATATTCCTGTGTGTGTGTATATTCCTGTGTGTGTGTGTATATATTCCTGTGTGTGTATATTTTTGTGTGTGTGTATATTCCTGTGTGTGTGTAT
>CM051019.1:10103998-10106498 GCA_027704905.1 Muraenolepis orangiensis
ATGGCTGCCCCCCGTTTGCTTTTGTTTCTGCGCAATCAATATTTGCATTGATTAGAATGTGGGCCATCTGCCTCCCTTCCTAATGCTATCTCCATACACATGAAGCCTGGCCTATATGTCTCTGTGTGTGCTGCACCTTGGTGCTCCGATGGTGAGGATGTGCACTTCCACATCCTCACACACTTCTGTTCACTTTAGTTTTGCCCCAACTTCCCTCTCTTGAACATTAATACACAGGGAAAATAAAAGGGAGAGCCATTAATTTATTTTAAGCGGCTAAAAACGGTTCTACTACATCCAATTAATTCTAATTGTCTCTTATGCCGAAATTCTCAATAGAAATGGAGCAATTAAATCCCTGCGTTGGCTCCACCTTGGGGAAAAGGAGAGACGCTTTGGGTTCTGTTTGACTGCAGGGTGGGTGGTTTGAACCGTGAGAGGGGAGATTTCACGCTGTCTGTAACGCAACTTTCATAACTCGATGATCACTTGGCTATGCAAGGTAAATATGACCACCTTTGAGTGTTATTTCTGACGTTAAGCTGCACTTTGTGAGTCTTTCCGCCTGGGCCGTTACACAGCTAACCGCTGCTAATGTGTTGTGTGTGTCTCACCAGCTGGTTGCAGCTGCTGCTGTCCACGTCTTTCATTGTAAATACTGGATTTTGATTGAATACTGGACTCTTATTTGGTTACATTCCGCATGTGGGATGGACTTTTGATGTGTTGATTTAATTTAGCATTTCAGAAACATAGGAACCCCCCCCCCCACACACACAGTATTGTCTTGATTAAAAAGTATTTGAAGATGTGAACAGATTTCTTACTTTTTATTGAACCTTTGTTATTGTCTTATCTGTTTTTTTTGTAGTTTGTTTGATCCGTCTGATTCTTTGATTTTGTCTGCTGGAACACATGCTATTTATTATCATCCATCGACGGCATGTACAGGAAACGGTAAAACACTAAAACTAAAAATCTTAAGTTGTGGTGAAACCGATACCTCAAATCCACATTATGAAAATTCCACTGGTTTTGAAAGCAGGCTGTGTAGTGGAGGAGGAGAAGGAGGAGGAGGAGGAGGAGGAGGAGGAGGAGGAGGAGGAGGAGGAGGAGGCTGCTCCCATGGGAACCAGTGGCACAGAAATAAAGTGACATCACTGACTGGGTATTAAAAAATGTAAAAAATGTAGATGAACCTTCCTGCAAATTGGGGAAGTCATTCCTCAGAGGGAAGAGCTGCTCATTGGCTAATCCACTTGAGGGTCTCATCTCAACGCTCTTTGAGATGACCAGAATCACAAAGAACACAGGAACCTCCACAGGCTGCCGTGGATACTATGGGGTGGATATTATGGGGTGTATACTGTGGGGTGTTTACTATAGGGTGTATACTGTGGGGTGTTTACTATAGGGTGTATACTGTGGGGTGTTTACTATAGGGTGTATACTGTGGGGTGTTTACTTGGGTGTTACTATAGGGGTATATGCTGTGGGGTATATACTATGGGGTGTATACTGTAGGGTGTATACTGTGGGGTGTATACTATGGGTGTGTATACTGTGGGGTGTATACGATGTGGTGTATACTATAGAGTGTATACTTTACGGTGTATACTATGGGGTGTATACTATGGTGTGTATACTATACTATAGTATACACACCATAGAATACACCCCACAGTATACACTTTATAGGTTATCTAGGTTTTATGATTGTATAACTGTACTGCTTATAGAAATCATTTGATTATTATGTCGTATGTCAATATGTCAACCCCTGATGGCCTCTGGTCTCTTGATGGACATAAGTCAAACACACACACGTTTCTGTGTATGTGCACGTCCGTGTATGTATGGATGTGTATGCGTGGACCCATGAGCACACCCAACCGTGTCCCTAAACATGGACTTGTGCCATCATGTGTGTGTGTGTATGTGTGTGTGTGCCCGTGCATTTGTGTGTGTTTGCGTGTTTGCGTGTTGATGTGATTCTGTGAATCTGATGTCAGTGCATGTGTTCCCTTCAGTGCATGTATGCCCTTGTGGGCCAGTGAATGTGTGTGTGTGTGTGTGTGTGTGTGTGTGTGCGTGTGTGTGTGTGTGTGTGTGTGTGTGTGTGTGTGTGTGTGTGTGTGTGTGTGTGTGTGTGTGTGTGTGTGTGTGTGTGTGTGTGTGTGTGTGTGTGTGTGTGTGCGTGCGTGATGAGCCATATCAGTGTATACCCCATATAGCGTGTGTATCTCCTCCAGTAGCCCAGTGCCTTGGGGTGTAACGGCATCCCTGCACCCCCCCCCCCCCCCGCCCGACCCCCCCCCCCCCCCCCCCCTGTCTGCAATGCGTCCTGTTTGACCTTGTGTTGGCTGGAGCACAGGTTGAATGCACATCACACACACATCACACACACACACACACACACACACTCCTCTCTCTCCTATCCTGTGGAAGTCATTTACTTTAGGACAGCGTCAAGGTGGTGGGGTGTAGGGCTCTTTTAATA
>CM051019.1:10111498-10138998 GCA_027704905.1 Muraenolepis orangiensis
GGATAGATACAGTCTCTGTACAGTGAATGTTTCGGGAGAACTTCAACTATCTCTACATAACCACCAACCTAAATGACCTGAGTGGTCTAGATGCTGGATGGATGTGGTGTCTGATCTTAAACCCCAAAGGGATTATGCACAATTCAGTTATGAGGAATTTAAATTATTCTCTCAATAATTGTTGCCGTCGCTGTGTGGTTGATGGAGTGTTGGTTGAATACCTAATGGTACTTTATTGTTATTTTTATGTTAATTTTTTATTGTGTATAGTATTTTTATAGTATTGTGTTTTAGGAATTCAAACTGCAGGAGGGAATGGGGAGCAAGCGTTCCATTGTACTTTACAAATGGCAAATACAAATCTTGAATCTTGAATCTTGAATCAATTTAAAGCTTTAAATAAAGAATAATACAAACAAACACAACAAATCGTGAGGATTGAATCCTCTTTATTGGTCACATACATGAAGACATACAGTGAAACGTGTTCTCTGCATTTAACCCATCCTAGTATTAGGAGCAGTGGGCAGCTATTCATAACAGCGCCCGGGGAGCAGTTAGGGTTAGGGTCTTCCTCAAGGACACCTCGACAGTTTTTGCTAGGAGGAGCGGGGATCGAACCAGCAACCTTCTGGTTGTGAGGCGACCGCTCTACCTCCTGAGCTATACTGCCGCCCACATCTAATGTGGGCGGCACATGTGTGGAGGTGAGTCCTCTCCCTCCATAGCCCTCGCCCTCATGACCTCGGCTTGGATCAATAAGCATAGTTTAAAGGACTGTGTAAATAAAGAAAGGTTGCTCTTTTTCTACCGCTGCTGGTGACCAACTGTATTGATAGGGTTTGATCAGGCTGTCAATAGTGGCGAGCGACTGATCTTTGGATTCTTTAAAGGTGCTGTACATAAGTTAAAGAGGAAAAAAAGCAGATTTTTGTCTTTCGTTTTCATCATTTCAATGTGGGTAGAACATACCCACTTACTTACATACATTCCCACTATAACCCTAATGCAGATAGATAGAGATTAGGTTGAAAAGCAGCTAAACGATCCTTTAAGTGCTATAATTTTAATGTAATTTATTAAAAATGGCCTAGCTGAGCTATTCATGAGTGAAATGCTCTGTGAGAAAATCTGTTCTGGTTGACTGCACCTGCCTCGGTGGGACAATATCCATTTTAGACCGCTCCAAGCTCATTTCGGACCAATCAGGGACATCTCTTCCCCTGATTGGTTCGGAAAATGTGTCCTCACCTACAAGTCTCTCCATGCCCTCTCCCCGCAGATCTCCTTCACCCCTAAGACCACCTTCCCGGAGATTGCGGTCCTCGGACACGGGCACCTGCTCTCCATCCCGCCTCCCCCCCTGTGTTGCAGCCCCCACCCTCTGGAACTCTCTTCCTGGAGAGATTCGCAACGCAGCCTCCCTGGACATTTTCAAAAGAACCCTCAAAACTCATCTGTTCACCGTGGCCTTTGACCTCTCACTCATCCCTTTCCCCTCCTTTCACTGCTACCTTTATTTATGTACTTTATTTATTTGTGTATTTGCCTTAGCTGTTTGCTTGTTTTTTTGTTGAATTGTACAAAAAGCAGTAGTGCCAGTAGTGCCAGTAGTGCAGCAGCATCATGAATACAGTGCAGTACAGTGCAGTAACTGTGATGAGTCCAGAAAGTCCAGCAATAGTATGACAGTGTAATGTAATATGTGTGACAATGTTATGATAGTGGCAGCACTCCTAGCAGTTCAGTAGGCGCACGACCCGTGGATAAAAACTACTTGTACGGATGCTGCGGAACCGGCGACCAGACGGTAGGGGGGAGAGGAGATGGTGCCCAGGGTGGTTGCGGTCCTTTATGATGGACATGGCCTTCTTCCGGTCCATTTTCTAAATCTTCTGCTGTTTTCTGCTCTCTCTTTACAACTCTCAAATGTTACCTCCAGCACCTTTAAGTAGAACATGTACAGTATAATTTCAAATATGCAAAGTGGGAGCTCAAAACAATGTATGGATTGCATATTAGTATTATTTACTATTTTGTTTAATATCCAAAGCGACTTACGGTGAATCTAGATCCATGTCATTACGGAGCAGGTTGGGGGTTGGGGGATCTTGCTCAAGGACGGCAGGTAGTAGTAGAACCCAGGACCTGTTCCACTGGGAGTGGAACACACCAACAGCAGCCAGGGGTCTGAAGGCATACCAGCAGACTGTAACTGTAACACAATTGGCTTGGGATGTGGCTTATAACGGCTACTCAACAGCTGGCGGATGCAGTCCTGTGCCAATGCAATGTAACACATGTAACGTCTTTTGTAATGTTGTGTTTGTGTTTTGTGTTTTGTGTTTGTATGTACTTGTGGTGTGTCATTCACATGTGTATGTGTGCATCTCCTGGTTCACATCATACCTCACTGACAGACAACAGTTTGTACAACTCGGGAACCAAAAATCTGGGTGTTCTGTTTCACCGGGTGTCCCCCAGGGGTCAGTACTGGGTCCACTCCTATTCATCACATATCTCCTCCCCCTGGGCAAAATCCTCCGTCACCATGGGGTTCACTTTCACTGCTCCACGACGACACACAGGTCTACATTTCCTCCAAACCCTCCACTGCCCTGCCCCCCACCTCCCTCACCACCTGCCTAGAGGACATCAGGAGCTGGATGAGCAGGAATTTCCTCAAGCTCAACGCTAGCAAAACTGAGGCCCTGCTCATCGGCTCCAAATCCACCCACACCAAGTCACAAAACACCCCAGCTCCAAACATCATCATCGACGGCTTCCCCATACCATTCTCTTCCCAAGTAAAAAGCCTCGGTGTCATTCTGGACGGCTCCCTCTCATTTGTACCACACATTAAAAACATCACTCGCACTGCCTTCTTCCATCTTCAGAACATTTCCAGAGTCCGCTCATCTCTGTCCCAATCCAGCACTGAAATCCTGGTCCACTCATTTGTCACGTCCCGGATTGATTACTGCAATGCACTTCTGACTGGCCTTCCCATCAAACTCCTCAACAGACTGCAAATAATTCAGAACTCTGCTGTCCGGATCATCACCCGCACTAACTCATCTGACCACATCACCCCCGTTCTCATTCAAATAATACACTGGCTTCCTGTGCGCTACTGGATGACTATAAAAACCTTTTACTCACCTACAAAGCTCTCCACAATCTAACCCCCATCTACATCACTGACCTCCTTCAGGAGTACACCCCCTCCCGCTCCGTTGGACTTCTGACCACCCCCAGCTCACGCCTCAGCACCATGGGTGCTCGAGCTTTCAGTTGCTCGGCTCTCAGACTCTGGAACTCCCTGCCACTACACATCCGACAGTCTGATTCTATAACAACTTACAAAACCCAACTAAAAACCCATCTGTTTAAACTGGCATATCACTTATAAACTGTACCATCTTTCTTGTAAGTTTACTTAACAGTTTACCTGTTGTTTGTCATCTTTAAACCCTGCGGACACTTTGTGAAGTCCACTGTTTTTAATTAAAATTGTACTGCATATATGCTCTGTAAGGTGTCCTTGGGTGTCTTGAAAGGCGCCCCACAAATAAAATTATTATTATTATTATCTACTTGTGTGTATCTGCATCTGCATCTGTATCTGTGTGTGTGTGTTTGTGTGTGTCAGTGTGTGTGTCTGTGTGTGCATGCATGTGTGTGTGTGTCCGTGTGTTTGTGTGTGTGCGTGCGTGCATGTGTGTGTGTGTGCATGTGTGTGTGTGTGTGTGCATGCATGTGTGTGTGTCCGTGTGTTTGTGTGTGTGCGTGCGTGCACGTGTGTGTGTGCATGCGTGTGTGTGTGTGTGCGTGTGCGTGCGTGTGTGCGTGCATGTGTGTGCGTGTCTGTGTTTGTGTGTGCTTGTGCGTGCGTGTGTGTGTGTGCATGTGTGTGTGTGCGTGTCTCTGTATGTGCGTGCGTGTGTGCATGTGTGTGTGTGTGTGTGTGTGTGTGTGTGGGGGGGGGGGGCTGTGTGTGCGTGCGTGTGCATGCATGTGTGTGTGTGTGTGTGTGTGTGTGGGAGGGGGGTGTGTGGGGACAGGTGTTCTATACCTCCACAATAATTTGTCAATTAGCAGCAGTGAACATCTTTGGCCACCACCGCTGCTTATGTTATCCCACGGCTCTTCAGCTTCTGTCCATTAGCAACAGAGAGCCCATAAAGCTTCTGGCCCCCACTTAATGATAGTAAAAAATATACACAATTAATGTCACGTCACTAATACATCCTGCCCTCCAGTATGGAGACAGAATAATCAGTTAACCAATGATAGAATAATCAGTTAACCAATGATAGAATAATCAGTTAACCAATGATAGAATAATCAGTTAACCAATGATAGAATAATCAGTTAACCACTGATAGAATAATCAGTTGGTAAGCGACTGATAGAATAATCAGTTGGTAAGTGACTGATAGAATAATCAGTTGGTAAGTGACTGATAGAATAATCAGTTGGTTAGCGACTGATTGAATAATCAGTTGGTTAGTGACTGATTGAATAATCAGTTGGTTAGCGACTGATTGAATAATCAGTTGGTTTTAGCGACTGATTGAATAATCAGTTGGTTAGTGACTGATTGAATAATCTGTTGGTTAGCGACTGATTGAATAATCAGTTGGTTAGTGACTGATTGAATAATCTGTTGGTTAGTGACTGATTGAATAATCTGTTGGTTAGCGACTGATAGAATAATCAGTTGGTTAGTGACTGATAGAATAATCAGTTGGTAAGTGACTGATAGAATAATCAGTTGGTAAGAGACTGATAGAATAATCAGTTGGTTAGTGACTGATAGAATAATCAGTTGGTAAGAGACTGATAGGATAATCAGTTGGTAAGTGAATGATAGAATAATCAGTTGGTAAGTGACTGATCGAATAATCATATGGTTAGCGACTGATTGAATCAGTTGGTAAGAGACTGATTGAATCAATTGGTAACATTATCACATTATTACGGTGAACATTATCACACGACTCTCATGAACCCAATATATTCAACAAATAACATAAAGAAATATACTCTTTTGACATTTTTTACTAAATTAACAAAGAAGACTATGTTTCAAGTTACTAGCTTACTCAACGCTGACTTGGCTATTTAAACCAGCTCTGAACAAACAAATAGCGACTGTAAACTGTGTTAGCTCGATAACGGCCAGGCGTTGTGTCTGTCTCTGACCTCGTCTCTCCTGCACTGTGATTTAGCTCCTCTACAACAACACTGGTCTCCAGAGCTCAGAACAATGGCCGCCGTTCCTGCTTCAGAATGGTGGCTTCATTGTTCATCTATCCCAGGGTTTAATTATAAAGCCCCAAAGTGTCCATCGCCGTCGCACTGCTTCTTGCTTATGAGCTCAGCGGTGACAGCGGCCTTGATGGGGAGAGGGAGCTCAGGCACCTTTTTCCAGATTACACAGATCATTTTGTCACAAACATTGACTCAGTTACCTGCTGGTGAGACATTAATAAATAATAATATAATAACTTTCAATAAGGTATGCGGTATTTAGTCGGACCACCTGCTGTTTAACATGAGCCTAGAGAAAGAAAATGGTTTCTAATGAGAGACAGAAATACATGATTAAGACTATTACTACTGACCCATTTTTCATTGATATATTTATGTCTTAAATCGACGACTTAACTTCGGCCTTCTTAGCACAGAAAAAACCCCGGCCCTCTCTTCTCCATCCAGGGATGTGTGTCACAGGTTTAATACGCACAACTCTATAGGTTTAATACACACAACTCTATAGGTTTAATACACATAACTCTATAGGTTTAATACGCACAACTCTATAGGTTTAATACACATAAATCTATAGGTTTAATACGCACAACTCTATAGGTTTAATACGCATAACTCTATAGGTTTAATACGCACAACTCTATAGGTTTAATACACATAACTCTATAGGTTTAATACGCATAACTCTATAGGTTTAATACGCACAACTCTATAGGTTTGATACGCACAACTCTACAGGTTTAATACACATAACTCTATAGGTTTAATACGCACAACTCTATAGGTTTGATACGCACAACTCTACAGGTTTAATACACATAACTCTATAGGTTTGATATGCACAACTCTACAGGTTTAATACACATAACTCTATAGGTTTAATATGCACAACTCTATAGGTTTGATACGCACAACTCTACAGGTTTAATACACATAACTCTATAGGTTTGATACGCACAACTCTACAGGTTTAATACGCACAACTCTATAGGTTTGATACGCACAACTCTATAGGTTTATTATGCACAACTCTATAGGTTTAATATGCAAAACTATATATGTTTAATACACACAATTCTATAGGTTTAATACACACAATTATATAGGTTTAATATGCACAACTCTATAGGTTTATTATGCACAACTCTATAGGTTTAATATGCAAAACTATATAGGTTTAATACACACAATTCTGTAGGTTTAATACGCACAACTCTATAGGTTTAATATGCATAACTCTACAGGTTTAATACGCGCAACTCTATAGGTTTAATACACACAATTCTATAGGTTTAATAAGCACAACTCTATAGGTGTATTATGCACAACTATATAGGTTTAATATGCACAACTCTATAGGTTTAATAGGCACAACTATATAGGTTTAATATGCACAACTCTATAGGTTTAATAAGCACAACTATATAGGTTTAATATGCACAACTCTATAGGTTTAATACACACAACTCTATAGGTTTAATACACACAACTCTATAGGTTTAATACACATAACTCTATAGGTTTAATATGCACAACTCTATAGGTTTAATACACACAACTCTATAGGTTTAATACACACAACTCTATAGGTTTAATACGCACAACTCTATAGGTTTAATACACACAACTCTATAGGTTTAATACGCACAACTCTATAGGTTTAATACGCACAACTCTATAGGTTTAATACGCACAACTGTAGAGAGAAAGTAAAGGGGTTCCACAAAGCTCCAAAATGTCAGCCACTGCAGTATCATCAGTCACTAGAAAGGGTTTCCTCTCTCCTGCCTCTTCTTCCTCTTGGGGTCACGTAGCAGTGATGCTGTTGAACTGATATGCAATTATGCGCAGCTCTCAAAAAATAGCTTTTTGTTCCACATAGTATCCAAGTATCCACAGCAATGAATTGGTAAAGAATGCAGCACTGGAAGACCTTTTAATAAAGTTTATTTAAAACATGATCCCTTTCCATGATGAAAATGTATTTATTTGGTCTTACCTGTTAGTTTGCCAAACCCCCCCCTCTCTCTAAATACCTCACAATTAACATGCAGGAGACCTCCACTTCTTACTGTGCCTGAAATAGACTGAACCAGGCTGCATTACCCTCTCCAACAGCCCTGTTCCCACTCCCAAACATGCCCCCAATTACCCTGTGACAGCCACATGTGCAACATCATTAATAAGATCCACTAATAATTGTGGTGCGCCCCATTGGCCGTGAGTGAGATTTGACTAATTACTGTAATTGTATTAGAGCTATGCTCATTAAATATGAAAATTGTGTTCTGTTTGAAAGAGTGGCTTTCTCATGATCAGTCTCTTCACGGCCAGCCAGGAAATAAATGAGAGAAGGGTTTCCTCATTGTGCAATCAGCTATACGCCACACACACACTACACAATGAACCATACGCCACACACACACACTACACAATGAACCATACGCCACACACACACTACACAATGAACCATACGCCACACACACACTACACAATGAACTATACACTATACACACACACTACACAATGAACTATACACTATACACACACACTACACAATGAACCATACGCCACACACACACTACACAATGAACCATACGCCACACACACACTACACAATGAACTATACACTATACACACACACTACGCAATGAACCATACGCCACACACACACTACACAATGAACTATATACTATACACACACTACACAATGAACTATATACTATACACACACTACACAATGAACCATACGCCACACACACACACTACACAATGAACTATACACTATACACACACACTACACAATGAACTATATACTATACACACACTACACAATGAACCATACACTATACAAACACACTACACAATGAACCATACACTATACACACACACTACACAATGAAACATACACTATACACACACACTACACAATAAACTATACACTATACACACACACTACACAATGAACTATACGCCACACACACACTACACAATGAACTATACACTATACACACACACTACACAATGAATCATACACTATACACACACACTACACAATGAACTACACGTGTGTGTGTGTGTGTGTGTGTGTGTGTGTGTGTGTGTGTGTGTGTGTGTGTGTGTGTGTGTGTGTGTGTGTGTGTGTGTGTGTGTGTGTGTGTGTGTGTGTGTGTGTGTGTGTGTGGGGCACAGGATGCCCCTGTGAATGTAAAGTGTTCAGAGTTCACAGTAATTGTCCTTTATATACATCATGCATTTACTTATATTGTTTTGTAATTGTGATATATACTTTGTGTATGTTTGAATTGGTTTAGATGTGCTACAGCTGTATGAGAGACAAAATAGCCTGCAATACATGTTGGACACATTTAGTCATCATCCACGATCTGGCAGTACTGAATTTAGTTAAATACCAATCAATGAATTGTTTTATTTTTACTGTTTTCATTTTAAATATCACACTTAAAAACACTTTTAAATATTCCTGCTTATCTCAAACATTAATGTCCAGTATCAGTACCTTTTTTTACAAACTAGCGTGAACCATTACAACGTGGGTTGACGCTACAGCTATAGCTAGCTATCCACATAAATCAAACACTTCCATCTATGACACAAAGCAAATAGTCCTTAACGTCCTTACGGGCTGTCCTAATAGCCTGGATGTTAGACAATCTGATTCACGCTGGCATAACATCCATTTCATCTTTATCACATCCGCCCATCGCTTCTTATGCACCAGAAATGGTCTATTATAAGCCGGCATATTGATGTGGAAATCAGAAGCAGTCTATCATCCACTTTATTGTACTTGAATTGACATATATTTATGTTGTTTGTGTGTGAACTACAGATAGAAACACCTGATAAATGTGTGTTTGGTTTCTTTCAACAATGGAGTCATGTTTTTATGTTCTAATATATTTTGAATGGTTGCATTAGAAACCTTCTCATGTGTTGAGTTATTGTAATTATAAGCACACAGTTATTCACTAAACCGAATTTCACTGCAGTGGAGCCGGTGTAGGACAACAGGGTTTCCATGCAGTTTAACACAATTTCATCAAAACATCCAAGTCAGCGTTTGAAATAAACATGCAGGATATTTCAGAAAGGTGTGCATTATACACTCGCTATCGTGCTCCTCCCTTCTAATTTGGACTATTAATATTCCTCTCCCAAGCTCTTTTTATAAACCTCCTCATTAATAAAAGCAGACATTCAATTAGCACACAAATCTTGATTGCCAATTTTGTCATAACCGCCTTCCCTTCCTCTTTTTTTATACCATCGTTATAACTATGGTGTGGGAAGAAAAAAATGTAACTAATTTCATTAATCTAATTGTCATCGCTTTCAACCACCCAACTAATAAGTACAAATTAATATGATTAATCAATTTGACGACATAAACTCATTCAATTACCATTTTTCAAAGGCAAAGTGGGTGGGGATGGGTGATAGGAGGGAGACACTGTATGGATGGGAGGGAGAGGGGGAGGGATAGAGAGGGGGGAGGGAGAGAGAGAGGAAGAGAGAGAGAGATGGAGGGAGGGATGGAGGGAGGGAGGGAGAGGGAAGCAGGGAGGGAGGGAGAAGGAGAGGGAGAGAAAGGGAGGAAGGGAGTGGAACAGCCTGGTCCTGTGTGGAGCCCACCAAAGTGAAGTTAAGTGAGGTAGTTAGTCACTGTGCTAGTGAGGTAGTTAGTCACTGTGGTAGTGAGGTAGTTAGTCACTGTGCTAGTGAGGTAGTTAGTCACTGTGCTAGTGAGGTAGTTAGTCACTGTGCTAGTGAGGTAGTTAGTCACTGTGGTAGTGAGGTAGTTAGTCTCTGTGCTAGTGAGGTAGTTAGTCTCTGTGCTAGTGAGGTAGTTATTCACTGTGGGTAGTTAGTCACTGTGGTAGTGAGGTAGTTAGTCACTGTGCTAGTGAGGTAGTTAGTCTCTGTGGGTAGTTAGTCACTGTGCTAGTGAGGTAGTTAGTCTCTGTGCTAGTGAGGTAGTTAGTCACTGTGGTAGTGAGGTAGTTAGTCACTGAGTAGTGAGGTAGTTAGTCACTGTGCTAGTGAGGTAGTTAGTCGCTGTGCTAGTGAGGTAGTTAGTCTCTGTGGTAGTGAGGTAGTTAGTCACTGAGGTAGTGAGGTAGTTAGTCACTGAGCTAGTGAGGTAGTTAGTCACTGTGCTAGTGAGGTAGTTAGTCTCTGTGGTAGTGAGGTAGTTAGTCACTGTGGTAGTGAGGTAGTTAGTCACTGTGCTAGTGAGGTAGTTAGTCACTGTGCTAGTGAGGTAGTTAGTCACTGTGCTAGTGAGGTAGTTAGTCACTGTGGTAGTGAGGTAGTTAGTCACTGTGCTAGTGAGGTAGTTAGTCTCTGTGCTAGTGAGGTAGTTAGTCACTGTGCTAGTGAGGTAGTTAGTCACAGTGCTAGTGAGGTAGTTAGTCTCTGTGCTAGTGAGGTAGTTAGTCTCTGTGCTAGTGAGGTAGTTAGTCACAGTGGTAGTGAGGTAGTTAGGTAATATATAGTATATATATAGTGAGGTAATTAGTCATTGTGGTAGTGAGGTATCGAGGTAGTTAGTTAGTTATATATATAGTATTATATATATATATACATATATATATATAGTATATATGACTATGATATACTCATATATATATATATATACTATATCATAGTATATATATATATATATATATATATATATACTATATATATATATATATATATATATACTATATACATATATATATATAGGTAGGTAGTTAATGGAATGTTAATGAGGTAATGAAAGCTGTTCCATGCGTTACGAAACCATGCTAACTAACTGTGTGAGTTAGTAGTTTCAAAGTGTGATGTGGATACTTATCCGGTGCATATAAGTTACCTAGTGTGTATACAACTATTATAATTATATAATAACAAAAGCCACCATATTCTCTCTGCACATACATATTCAGGTATTGAGTGGACTATTAAATACTAACAAATTGAATATTGAGTTATATAAACGACAATTTTATCCAAAGAGAGCTTCAGTGAATTCCAATACCTAAGAAGCAGGTGGTATCTTGCTACAGGTCAGGATTAGGCTGTGGACATTGGGGATTGAATCCAATACCTTTCAACTGGGAGTCACTACACTAACATGCATAAAGAACCACTTTTTCTTATGCACCTTTTAACATGTGGTGTGTCCGTATAGGCTGCTGTGATCACTCAATGCATTGGAGGGATTTCAGATACTCTGGCTTTGATTTGCACACGGCATATTTACTCTGTTGAAAGAAGCGCTGATGCAGCAAGATGAATGTAATGCCCTTTGAGATATTGTATCTTAACAGGCTGGTATCGGCCTGTTGTTGCTTTGAGGGAGGGAGGGAAGGGTGTGTGTGTGTGTGTGTGTGTGTGTGTGTGTGTGTGTGTGTGTGTGTGTGTGTGTGTGTGTGTGTGTGTGTGTGTGTGTGTGTGTGTGTGTGTGTGTGTGTGTGTGTGTGTGTGCCCGTGCGTGCGTGTGTGCGTTCGCGTGTGCTCGTGTGTGCTCGTGTGTGCGCGTGTGTGCGCGTGTTTGTGCGTACGCGTCTGTGCGCATGCTCGCGCGTGTGCGTGTGCGTGTGCGTGTGCGTGTGCGTGTGTGTGTGTGTGTGTGTGTGTGTGTGTGTGTGTGTGTGTGTTGTATGCAGAACAGTTTCAGCAGCATCCCTGCCTAATTTGTGAAGGGCTTTAAAGAGTAGACTATTCCACCGCTGCTTCGATCGGGCGCCGGGATGCTGGCAGTTGAGGGAAGGCTTTCAAATGTCATACCAATTAATCTATGAAGCCATCAAACAATATTCTGGAAACAAAGTCAGGGGGGGCGATCAATCTGCATCACTTCTCCCTTGACCGGGTTATGGGAAAATTGATTTGTCAAACAAAGCATTTTGGACGCAGCGCTTCGGACGTGTTCCGGATCTATTAGTCTCCATTGAACATTTAGTTGAACAGGGTTTTCATCACAGGGAAAATGCAGCGTCGTCAGTAACACCAGCTAAAGCTTTCACACTTTTGGATTCCCGCCCTTTTTCTTGTTTATAAAGCTGCATAAAGTGCTGATTATTACTACCTTATTTAAAACCAAAATAAAAAAACATTTGTTCTTGAAAATGTTCTTCACTTTGCTCATCATATAGTGTCTTCATTAAATAATGTGCTTTTACTGACCGATCATATTCACGCCTTTCTTCAAGGTGTTTATAAACAGTACTAAACCATGAAGAACAACCAATGACTGAAGTGGTCTGGTATCCCAGACCAGCAGGGCCTCAAGCCTCTTCTGTTCCGTGTATACGGCTCCCCCTAAACACACTGTATTGTTCTACCACTGAAGTGTATCACATTGTACCCCTTCGTGCTGAGAGGGGGAGATATTTATATGTAAAGAGAAATAGAGAGAGAGAGAGAGCAAGGGAGAGAGAGAGAGAGAGAGAGAGAGAGAGAGAGAGAGAGAGAGAGAGAGAGAGAGAGAGAGAGAGAGAGAGAGCAGGGGGAGAGAGAGAGAGAGAGAGAGAGAGAGAGAGAGAGAGCAGAGAGAGAGAGAGAGAGAAGGGGGAGAGAGAGAGTGCACGAGTTCCCTCTGGGGAGCTCTCTCCCCCTAACAACGTGTCTCTCCCTAAAGGCTAGACATGGTGACCTTGTCTTATTCAGGGAGGGCGTCTCCAACACAAAGCAGCAGCGCTGGGCCTGAATGGGCTGTTCCCCTTCCCCTAACACCCCTTTAATGTCATCAGTGAAATATGAAGTCATTAGGCCATATTAAAACACTGCTGACAAACTAATTAACAGGAGACATAAAAGGGACGGCCTTGATTAATCCGCTTTAACGATTATTTTAAAGTGGTTCTGGTCAAAATGAATTCAGATTTGCTGGTGATCTTAAGAGAAAGAAAAAGTGGGAACAAATAGTCTTGCGTGTTCCAAAAACCTCAAGGGCTCTGCTGTCATGACCTTTCAACTCTTGGTAGTGGAACATCGATGACCTCCATCCCAGGGTCATGGGACTGTGTTATTTCACAGCTGTGCTCACAACTATTGCTTTTTACCTGCCATGGACAATATTGACTTTTAGGGCCTTTGACTTCCAGCCAATAAGTACTTGGTTCGATCCCCGGTGTATGAAGTCCACCTTTTCAAGATTTAAGATTTGTACGTAAGTACAATGGAATGCTTACTCCCCATTCCCTCCCGCAGTAAGCATTTTCTAAAACACTATACTATAACAAATATTGTACACAATCACAATAAAAAGATCAATAAAGTGACTGATAAATGTACAAGTTTTGAATTGTGCAAAAAGCATTTAAAAAGCATTTTAAAGTGCCAGTATCGCAGCAGCACAACGAATACAGTGCAGAACATTGCAGTAACTGAAATTAGTCCAGAAAGTCCAGCAAAAGTATGATAGTATAATTGTATATGGATGACAATGTTGTGATGGTGGCAGCACTCCTAGCAGTTCAGTAGATGCACGGCCTGTGGATAGAAACTGTCCTTGAACCTGGTAGTCCGTGTGGCGATGCTGTGGAACTGGCGATCGGAACATGGGGGGAGAAGAGATGGAGCCCAGGGTGGTTGCAGTCCTTAGTTATGGAGATTGTCTTATTCTGACATTTGGTCCTAAAGATCTCCTCAATGCATGGAAGTGCACACCCGATGATCTTTTCTGCCGTCCTCACGATCCTCTGGATGTCTTTCTTGTCCCGTGCAGTGGTGTTGCCGTACCACACGGAGAGGCCACCCGTCAGGACGCTCTCTACGGTGCCACGGTAGAAGTTCACTAGCCACCGTTTGCCTATTCTGCTTCTCCTGAGGCACCGCAGAGAAAAGAGCTGCTGGTGTGCCTTCTTCAGCATGACCTCCATGTTGTGGGTCCACAGCAACATGGAGATCTGTTAAATAACAGATCTCTGTCTATCTGTATGCATCCTTAAGCAAAATGTCCTAATCCCAAGCATGCCCCTTCATGATAAGTCAATTAACTGTAAGTTACTTTGGATAAAAGTGTCTGCTAAATAACGACTCACATACGAAGTATGTATGCCATTAGATAAGTTATTTAATCATAGTAGTCAAAATAACATTACGATTACTAAAGATTCAAGAATCAATGGCAAGTTCTAATTGCCATATGCCACAATTCCCCATTCCCTCCCACAGTATTACGACATTATTATATCAATTATTGCTGCTTTTGTTTCTTGATAAATGTCTCCACCTTGTGGATTCGTCAGGTATTGAGACGATAAGAAAGTAAAAGGACTGGCTACACAGCAGCAAAACAAATCTTCCCGATAATCAGAGGTTGTCTTTTCTATTAAATGTGAGGCTATGTGTCTTAACACCGTTTTTATCATAGATGTACAGGTCCTGAATCATAACAGGTCCTGAATCCTAACAGGTCCTGAATCCTAACAGGTCCTGAATCATAACGGGTCCTGAATCATAACGGGTCCTGTGTCGTGGTGAATGTAGCAGCTGATGCCCCCTAGTGGACACTGAGAGAAACAGTCACCGGATATTACCTCTGATTAGGGGGACGCACTTCCGGGCATCCTGAGCGAGGTGTTAGCAGCGGGTAGCTAACCGTTCATGTTACCACAGAACCCCCCCCCCCCCCGATTCATGTTTGTATTTATGATGTTTCTCTAAAAAGTTAACTTGATCTTGATGCGCCGCTGATAGCTGCGTTCTACCGTCTGGACGCGGACCGGGAGTCCTCATATCGCTGTTTTAAAAGGAACGCTTTCAGCCGCCCGGTGTCTGCGAGCAGGAGGCCCGGGTCGCCATGTTCCCCTCCTGGATGTTCGGGGGCCACCAGGCCCCCCAGCACTACGGAGGACCTGCCCCCGCCAAGCAACACCTGGCCGGCCAGGGGGACGCTCCGGCCGGGGGCTCCCTGTTCTCCAGCCTGCAGGAGCAGCACCTCCAGCAGATGCAGCAGCTCCAGATGCTCCACCAGAAGCAACTGGAGTCGGTGCTCCATCATAATACTGCGGCCCCGTACGGAGGTGGAGCTTCGGCCGGGGTTACCGCTCCGTCTCGCCCGTCGGAACCATCGGGACACGGAGCGCAGACGTTTTATAGCCAGGAGGAGTCGACCCGAGGCCCGGACCCACCTCGGTCACCTCCCGGCGGCCCGCAGGACGCCGACCCGCTCCCGAAATCTAAAGAGGTACAGACGCTAGATGACTACTATTCATTCATTCTACATGACGATCAACGCCTATGATCACTGTGGATGTTCTGTTATTAGGGTTGTTGATCATTGCTTAGTCTTTATTCGGAAAATAATCTGTCATTATGGGGAGACAGTGTTGTGTTTCTCAAGCGAGACGTGGAAGAACAAAGGCACACACACACACACACACACACACACACACACACACACACACACACACACACACACACGGCATGGACTTAAGGTTGGCCTTTCAAGAATCTCATCATATTTGTCTATGTAGGTTTATTCATTACAATGTTAAACGGTCGAAATGCTTCAAGCAGCCTGGACAATAACTGCCATAAAGTTGTTGGCTATCTTGGAATGTGATTTTGGACAATATTACGGTTGGTAATAACACATGCAGTTAACAGTTACTACTACTTTACTTTTAATTATCACTCTCTTAAACGTTTCTCTCAGTAAACCACATAATGTAAGTGCTCTCTTGATCGCTGTTACACCATTATTCAGCACGCTTATCGCATGGCCGGCTTTCGGGAAATCAGACCACGCCTCCGTGCTTCTACTTCCTGTTTACAAACAGAAGTTGAAGACCACGCCCACAACAGTGAGGACCGAAAGTCACTAGACAGACACCGCCGTACTACATCTTCAGGGTGGGCTGGAGGTCACGGACTGGAGTATATTCAAGACCACTGACCTGGATGTGTATGCAGAGCATGTCACAGCATACATTATCAGGCTAGTGGAGGGATGCATCCCGACCAGGTCTGCTTGCTCATTCCCGAACCGCAAACCATGTTTGAATGCTGACATACAGAACAAACTATGGTAACAGAGTACAACTTTCACAACATGCAACTCCAATCACTACAAGAAGGCCATATGTTTTGACTACAGCTCAGCGTTCAACACCATCGTTCCCTCCAAGCTGGTCCTGAAACTGAGAGACCTAGGTCTGGGCGCCCCCACCTGTAACTGGTTTATGGACCTCCTGAACGGCAGGCCTCGAGTCGTGAAGATTGGAAACATGTCAACCACTCTGGTCCTCCACACCGGAGCACCCCAAGGCTGCTGCCTCAGTCCCCGGCTGTACTCGCTGTACACACATGACTGTACTGCTACACACAGAAACAATCTGATTATCAAATGTGCAGACGACACCACAGTCATCGGCCTGATACACCCTGACGACGAGAAGGACTACCAGGTTCAAGGACTGTTTTTATCCACAGGCAGTGCACCTACTGAACTGCTAAGAGTGCTGCCACACTTTGCTGCCATACTTTTGCTGGACTTTCTTGACTCATTACAGTTACTGCACTGTTTTGCACTATATTAGAGGCTGCTACACTACTAGCACTTAAAAATGCTTTTTTAACAATTCACCATATGTATTTTTCATCCATGAGTCACTGTGTTGTTCTTTTTATCGTGTACAGTATGGTTATAGTATAGCTGCCCACTGTTCCTAATACTAGGATGGGTTAAATGCAGAGAGAGAGTGGTGGTCTGACAACCTGCTGGTTCGATTCCCAAGCTCCTCCTCCTAGCAAAGTGTCGAGGTGTCCCTGAGCAAGACAACCTAGTCCCAACTGCTCCCGACGAGCTAGCTGTCTCCTTGCATGGCTGATTCGGCTGTCGGTGGATGACTGTGTGTGGATGAATGGGTGAATGTGAGGTATGAATTGTAAAGCGCTTTGGATTAAAGCTCTTTAATATAATATAATAATTGCAGTCAATCCGATTTATTTTTTTAAATGGAGAGTACGCATTCCAAAACATGTTGAATCTAAGCACTGGACTGTCCTTGCTCCATAGACTGACTGGTGGGTTGTTTTTTCCCTGCAGGAGCAGCAGCAGTACTGGTACAAACAACACCTCCTGAACCTCCAAAAGTTGAAATATGACGGGGCGAGGCAGAAGCAGTCGGGCGGCGACGCCCCTCACCCAGCTCACGGTCACCCAGCCCCCCCGCTCCCGTCGGAACCACCCAGCAGTGCACCGCCTCCGCCTCCGCCCAAAGAGGAGCCCCCCTTACCACCGCCCCCTCCCCAGGACGTAAGCATGTCTTTTAACATTTTGATTTAATATCTAACGGATGTCGGGTAAAGCAGAGGTTGGGGGCGGTTGAAGCACCACAGCAGTGCTTAGCAAACTTAATATTTCAATCCATTGAAAACAAAAGCTAGCTGTAGCAATTGGATTAAAGTGCAGGAATGTTCAAGATTCAAGGTGTTTTTTTTTATTTCCATTTGCGACTAGTACAATGGAATGCTTACTTCCCATTCCTTCCCGCAGTATAAATTTCCTACAACAATTCTATACTATACAATACTATAATATAATATGATAAACATTACTAGACTATAAACAACACTGTATACTTCCTATGATATGCTATAAGGTGAACATGGTTTCCTACACATAGACTTTACTTGGGCGGGCTTCCCAGATATAGTAACGGCCGCCCAGAGTATATTTGGTGGGGGTGCCTGTTGTTCCTGTTCACTCTGCTATCGCGTGAAGGGTCTGCTGTTGGGATGGTAAGATTCACCCATTTGCATCAGTACACCGGCATTAAAGTTCACCATACGATTGCCTGGATTCAGATGTATTGTTCCGTATGTATTGTTCAGTAAGATTTATTTTGGGACCCCAAAAAAAGCATCCGGGCGGGATCTCTAAATCCCTATTGCTTCCTCCAGTCACATTAGGTGCCAGGCGCACTGCAATGCTCTTTATCGATCACACATCACAATCCTAGTTTTTTTAAAAGCAGTTTGAAGCGATACAACCAGCTGTCAGTCTAAGCATTGTAAACACGGAAGTTAAATGTCTGCATGTCTGCGGAAAGCAATGAATGGACCAGCTTCAGAGGCATTCCCATACACACAGGAACTGTTCCTCAAAAGACCCAGAAGGATTAAGTGCTCTGACCAACAGTGCCGTCTTTGTGCACACTGAATATTGAGTAAATTCATAATTCAATAATTTTCTTAAAAGGACACGCGTATTTGTGTTGTTCCCCCAAACCACGCCCCAGGCCATGCCCCCCCCCCCCGCACCAGCTATTGTCGCAAGTATATTTCAGATCTGAAGGAAACACTGATGTACTATACTATAAACCACACTATACTAATAACAATAACAATATTGACAATACTGAACAATATAGTGACTGATGGATACTATTTCCAAAAAGTGCCAGTAGTGCAGCAGCATCATGAATACAGTGCAGTGCAGAACAGTGCATGTAACTACATAATCCAGCTGTATACGCAAGCACAAATACTAAATAGTCTTGTATACACACACACACACACACACACACACACACACACACACACACACACACACACACACACACACACACACACACACACACACACACACACACACACACACACACACACACACACACACACACACACACACACACACGCACACACACTGACACAACGCACACACGCAACATTCAAACCCTTATTGTTTGTGATATTATATTTTCCTTTTTCAGTCACCTTCTGTCACCATTGCCTCATGCCCCTTCCTATTCAGAATTGTCTAAATTTGTTATTTCCAAGCATGTTAGAAGTCAAGATTAAAGATTCTTTATTTTTGCACAAGTACAATGGAATTCTGGATGGAATGGAAATCTGTCCATGAGTCTTTATCAATGATTAATTTGTGCTTCAAGATACAAGATATTTATTGGCCATTTGCAACAAGTACATTGGAATGCTTACTCCCCACTCCCTTCCGTAGTATGAATCTCCAAAACAAGACCATAAAAATTATATATACAATAAAAATGAACAAATAAAGAACAGCAAAGTGACTGATGGAAGATGCATGTGTTGAATTGTGCAAAAATATTTAAAAGCATTTAAAGTGCCAGTAGTGCAGCAGCATTTACATTTAGGACATTTGGCAGACGCTTTTATCCAAAGCGACTTACAAGGAGTACATTTGTTGAAGCAGACAATAGCATAACGCTGAGGTACGCTAACATAAAAATAGAGCAGTTCACAAGCATTCATATTAACAAGATGAATAACACAATTTCATACTGCCAGGTCACCTGCTTAAGTAGCTGTGATAAGAGTGTGTTATCAACATTAAGGATATGCACTTTTCATGAATATACACTTCACAGTTTTCAGCATCATGAATACAGTGCAGTACTTGGTCAATATAATAACATGTCTTTCCTTCAGCCAGACACGCCCAAGGATCCAGAGGAGTTGCAGCGCCTGCAGCAGTTGCAGGCTGCTGCAGTACAGTGGCAGCATGTCCAGCAGCAGAGGGCCGGCATCCAGTACCAGGCACTCATGCAACAGCACGAGAAACTGCAGAAAATTCTGGAGAAATACCAACAGTTCATTCAGCAACCACCCAATCTACAGGTAGACGCATAGTTGTTATTGTGCGATTACGTTAAAAGGATAACTTGGCCCTTAACCTTAACTCTCAGCGTTGGGGAGATAGTGACAGTTTTGTCAGAGTTGGGGTAAGACGGTGGGTAAGATGACACCAGATTGTGCGTTTTGCTTGAAACATCACACATGTTTTTTATCATTGTTGTTTATAGTTCATGTCCAGTGAGATGCAGCTCACGCACTATGAAACGCAGCAGCAGCAGTTCACCCAGATGTTTCAAGACTGGGAACAAACGTTCAAGCTCTGGTATGACCAGTTTCAGACCTACCCTCATAAAGACCAATTGCAGGACTATGAACTTCAGTGGAAACAGTGGCAAGAGCAGATGAACGCAACTCACTCTCACCTGCAAGAGCGCGTGGCCACTCTCAGAGCTATGGTGCCCTACCCCACCTCTCAGTACAGCAGTGGCATGAGCGATCAGTACAGTCAGTACACGGGGCAAGACTTTGCCGTTGGTCCTCAAAGCTCAATGTCCCAAGGTCAGATGTCCCAAGGCCAGATGTCCCAAGGCCAAATGCTCCATAGCTCGACGTCCCAGGGTCCAACGGCCCAGGGTCCAACGGCCCAGGGTCCAACGGCCCAGGGTCCAACGTCCCAGGGTCCAACGTCCCAGGGTCCAACGTCCCAGGGTCCAAGGTCCCAAGGCTCAATGTCGCAGGGCCAGATGTCTCAAGGCTCAATTTCCCAGGCAGGTCCAGTATGTCTCAAGGCTCTATGTCCCAGGGCCAGATGTCTCAAGGCTCAATGTCCCAGGGCCAGATGTCTCAAGGTTCAATGTCCCAGGGCCAGATGTCTCAAGGGTCAATGTCCCAGGGTCCAAGGTCCCAAGGCTCAATGTCGCAGGGCCAGATGTCTCAAGGCTCAATTTCCCAGGGCCAGATGTCTCAAGGCTCTATGTCCCAGGGCCAGATGTCTCAAGGCTCAATGTCGCAGGGCCAGATGTCTCAAGGCTCAATGTCTCAGGGCCAGGCGTCTCAAGTCTCAATGTCCCAGGGCCAGATGTCTCAAGGCTCAATGTCCCAGGGCCAGATGTCTCAAGGGCCAAGGGGTCAAGGTCCAAGACTTGGATTCGGACAACCGCCAGAACCACCAAGTGGACCCCCTGTTAGAGGTAGTGTTCCTTCACTTATGGGAGAAAGACCGATGGGTCCTGGACACTATGACCCCAGAGGACAAAGGTGAGCCATAATTTTTAAGTCCAAAATATTTTGCCAACGGTACTGTAATTTGAAGTATACAATTATTATGTTATGGTTTATGTATATATGTTAAACCTTGAAAATCTTTAGATAATGGTTTTTATCATCATAATGGTTCCTTTGCTAATTATTCAACTCTTCATATTTAATTAATCAATAGGCCTGATGCTCCAAGAGGAAATGCCCCCAGATTTGACCAGTCACAGCAGCGCTTTGATGGTCCTTCCAGATTTGAACGTCCACCGTTTGATCCGAAGGCTAGAGGGTTTGAACCGCTTTTTAGGCAGCCGCCTAGATTTGAACAGCCCCCAAGGCGGCCTGGACTTCCACCCCGCTTTGAACGGCCACCCGGACCCCCACCTCTCTTTGAGCGGACCCCAGGACCCCAACAACGTCTTCAAGGACCAAACCATCCTTCTGCCCTCAACCAACAGCCCCCAGCACCCAACCAGATGCCCCCAGCACCCAACCAGAGGTTTCCAGCACCCAACCAGAGGTTTCCAGCACCCAACCAGAGGTTTCCAGCACCCAACCAGCACACTCCCACACCCCAACAGCAACCAGGACAAGGTCCAAAGACAGAAGCCACAAGTACACCACCGGCCAATACTCTCTCAAAATCCTCAGTGAAGCCTGGGCCGATGTTGGCTAAAAAAGAAAATGATTCCAAACCAAACGAGGTCAAACCAGGAGACATGGCGGACGTGGATGGAACTGCCAGCTTTTTTTTGCCAAGTGACCCCATTCCACAGGCGTCCCTTGGAAAGGACGATGGTGCAGATGTTCAAACAACACAAGTAACAAGTAACGATAAACCCAATATTACTGCTCCTTCGCCCATGGCGCCAAAGAGCTCTGCTCCCGTACAGGCCACTCCTAAACCAGGTGGCCCAGTGTCAAATAACAGCAGTGGAAGACAGACTGCACCAAAACCCCCTGAAGGCACACCGGCACCAAAGCCTCTTGTGCAACCACAGCTCAATTCAGAACCTCCAAAGCCACCCCCTTCAATGGCACGAGGACGAGGCCAGCCTCTTCCTCCGTCTCCCCAGATGCGTGGACGTGGCCGTGGGGGACCTCCTGGGCGTGGCGGGTTCAACAACTTCCCACCCCCCGAGGAAACAAACAACATGTCGTTTGACTACCCGGAACAACAGAACGAAGACTTTAGGATGCAGGAAGAACAGGATTTGTATTACTGGCAAGATCCCTCATACGAGGAACCCGTGGGCGACGAACCGGAGGGGCTTATGGAGCAAGAGTTGTGGGTCCCCGAGGAACACCACTTTCCGGTGGAGGACGACTTCTATGAAGAGTCCGCAATGAGAGGACCAATGATGGGAAGAGGACCGTTCCCTCAGAGGGGAGGGGGGCTGCCTTTACAAAGAGGCGGGCCCTACATGGGGAGAGGAGGGCCCTACATGGGGAGAGGGGGTCCGCCCATGGGAAGAGGGGGTCCGCCCATGGAAAGAGGAGGTCTTATTATGGGAAGAGGGGGCCCTCCCATGGGACCCTACATGGGTCGAGGTGGACCACCCATGGGTCGAGGTGGACCGCCCATGGGTCGAGGTGGACCGCCCATGGGTCGAGGTGGACCGCCCATGGGTCGAGGTGGAGGTGGACCGCCCATGGGTCGAGGTGGACCGCCCATGTGTCGCGGAGGTCCAATGGGGATGGGCGGACCTATGGGAAGAGGAGCGCCAATGGATGGACATTGGGAAGACCACGAATCGGCTGAGTGGGGGGAAGAGGATCCTTATTGGGGGGAGTGGAGGCCTCCAGTGAGAGGCATGAGACCCCCATTCCCTCCTGGTCGGGGTCGCCCCCCTCGGGGCCACTTTGGCTTTATGCATCCAAGCAGAGGACATCCCCCATTCCTACCACAAGGGCCAATGGACCACGGCCCATTAGGACCACCTGCTGACTCTGAAAGCCTTGAAGGGGACTCAATGATGGACCCCATGCATCGAGGCCATGATCTTAGCGGCCACCCTATGCGTCTTGACATGGCGAGGGGGAGGATGCGTGGACCTCCACCGTCACACGAGATGAGGGATCCGATGGAGGAGGTGCCTTATGACGACGACATGGAAAAGGACCCTGAGTGGCATCGCCCTCCCCAAGGCAGGGCCCCTCCAGCTCCACATGAGCTGATGTCGCCCGTCAGGGGTGGGCCTCAGATGGGTTGTACCGTTGGCAAAGGGGTTCAGCATTCCCCCGGTGCCCCGCATGAGAAGTATAACGAGGAACGCAGAGAGCCTATCGTGGAGGATTACGGCCACGGGGAGGCCAGGCCCGGCTGGCGCCGGCCGCCGGCACGAGAGTATCCGCCTGACGGTTACGATCACGAGCATCGCTTTCATGACCCAGAGTGGGACCGAGAGCGGCCCACGCCAGCCAGAGACATTACTGCCCGCATGGCGCCCCCTGAGCGATTCAGAGACGACGCCTGGCCTGAGGAGCGAGAAAGGACTCGTCCGTATCCGTACGAAGAGCCGGAAAGGGAACGGGACAGGGCGAGGGGTGAACTCAGAATACGTGAGTACCGGAAAGAACCGCTCCATTCCGACTGGGAGAGATCCGCAAGGCCTCCTCCTCCCCCGCTTCCGGAGAGAACTTACCCTCCGGAGTACGAGAAGCCTCGGCCCCACTACGGCGACCGCAGGGGGCAGCCCGCGGCCGCTATGGACGGCGTGCCCGACGCCAATCACCCAGAAGCCCTGGATCCCGCCGCTCAGGGAGAGAGCGCGGCCGGGGTTCTGGCCCTCTCGCAGCGCCAACATGAGATTATCCTGAAGGCCGCTCAGGAGCTGAAGTTGATCAGGTGAATTCCCCTCGACTTGTGGCTTATTGTTATTAGATCAGCACAGCATGGATTCATTCCAGATGTTCTCACACCGGTTTTACACCACATTTTACACCAGAATACTATTACCATAAGTATCTATCAATGCAGAATATTGGTCATGGTTTAACAAAATGGTTTTTATTTAGTTTTCCATCATGTACACAGAAACAACGTGAATAGGTTAGGAACATATTGTTGTTCCATTTTGCCCCGTTAAACCTACTATTTATACTGAGTTAATGTAGCAACACTTTTACTCAAGTGGTGCATGAAATAAGGATGCTTTAGTGAAAACTAATTTGGTAGTCATTTCTTTATCGTGTTCCTTCGACAGAGAAATGCAGGAAGGGAACACCGAAGCACAGCCAAGCACCCTGCAGGTCCCACCCGACCTTCCAGCCATTCTCCTGGGCTTGGAGATCCCCCCAGAAGTTAGGAACGCCCTCAAGGTCAAACATAACACTATAATTATTATTATTATTAGATATTCACAGAGTATCTGTGGGTACTATTGTGTGGATTCTTCTTCGGTGTGTGTGTGTGTGTAGTCGGCAGTGTGTGTGGTTGGTGGTGTGTGTACTGTGAATTCCAATAACTTGCGTGCAGTTTTAATTATTATAAATGTTTGTGTGTAGGGTAGGTATGACGTATGTGCAGAATTATAGATGTATATACAGGTAAGTATACAAGTATCAACAGGCAGTGAGCAGGGGTATGCAGTTATATCAACATATATATATTTGATACACATACATATATATATATATACACATATATATATATATATATATATACACATATATATATATATATATATATATATACACATATATATATATATATATATACACATATATATATATATATATATATATATATATAGATATATATATATATATATATATATATATATATATATATATATATACGTGTGTGTGTGTGTGTGTGTGTGTGTGTGTGTGTGTGTGTGTGTGTGTGTGTGTGTGTGTGTGTGTGTGTGTGTGTGTGTGTGTGTGTGTGTGTGTGTGTGTGTGTGTGTGTGTGTGTGTGTGTGTGTGTGTGTGTGTATTGATATAACTGCATACTGCCCCTGCTCACTGCCTTGTTGATACTTGTATACTTACCTGTATATACAGGTGTATATATTTAATTCTGCACATGTCATACCTACTCTATATGTTTTATTTGACCAGTTTTTAAACTTAGTACAATCATATTTAACCACTGTACATTATATATTACCATTCACTTTACTATACAATTTGCACTCTGGTTATATGCAAATGATAGTATATAATTAATAATCGTATTGTGATGGCGCCCGGCGGTAGAGTAGAGGTCAACAGCGGGTGCAAACAAAGGCGTATTTTCTTAAAGGTGGGGGATGGGGAAAAAGTGGATAAAGATCACTCAAAAAGGTCCTCCCGGTAAGGGGTTACGTGTATATCCAGGTCGTCCCTGGTCAGTTGTCCTGGGCCAGGGTTGGGGGAGGTCAGGCCTCACACACACCTGGGGAAAAAGGAGATAAAGAAAACTCAAAATGCTCCTCCCGATTTCCTGCTTACCCTTTTATGCCTGCATACGGCCTCGTTGAGTGGCTCTCTTGCCCTGCTCAAGGTGTACTACATTTGGCCTGACCAGCTGAAAGTTACTGGCTGTCTCCCTGGGTGTAGCTTGAGCTCTCCATGGTGCTGAACTAGCCAGGGGCTCCGGTGAGTGACACGTTACTGGCTGCGCTCTCCGTGGTGCTGATTTTGCCAAGAGCGCATGTGAGTAGTACTACTAGTAGTCATCTACCACCTGGCCCAAGGGCCGCTGTTTCCGCCCAGGTTGCCCAGTATGCGCTCCAGTCAGTCAGTGGAGCCCGGGGTGCCACATACCCCCATCCTCAGCTCCAAGCTCCTTCTAGACAGGGCATCCCCGTTGCCATGGAGCCGGCCAGGTCGGTGCTCCACCCGAAAGCGGAAGTCCTGTAGATTTATGAACCACCTGGTGACAAGGGCATTCTTATGGGTGTGGTTGTAGGTCCACTGGTGAAATCACTGGGCCCTGGTTGGGAGAGTGAACCCGTACTGGACTTGGATGACGGCTTTGAGCCTCTGACAGTTGGTGGCCTCTTCTGCCGTCAGGTCCCAGCAAGCGTTCTGGGCTTCGCCCGTTAATAACGGCACCTGGATGTGGTCATCCCGTGGCCATTGTTGCCGCTGAGCGGTTCTTTCAAACACCTCTAGATAATCGTCAACGTCGTCTTCTGAGGTTAGCTCAGTGAGTAGATTGTAGGGGCTCTGTCTGCGCATCTTCCTGGGTGCTCTCTTGCACAGCTGGGTCACCGCTGTCTGCAGGGTTTCCTAAGCCTCCATGAGGCAAAAGCTGGTTCTGGCCAACTTGTTTCCTCCTTGTTGACAACAGCTTTTGCGGGTGGAAACAAAAGCATTTATTTTCTTAAAGGTGGGGTGCGTCAACCCCATGGGTACGCCCCTCCTGCTTCTCCTATTACCAGCGCAGTGCTAAGCCATGACCCTTCCCACCACACACACACACACACACACACACACACACACACACACACACACACACACACACACACACACACACACACACACACACACACACACACACACACACACACACACACACACACACACACACACACACACAAAGTTGGTGTCCTACTGTCCTGGGGTCCTACTTTGTTATGTATTGTTGTATGCAGTGTTGTTTTTTTACTTTATTCTCTGTCTACAGGGAATAGGTGCGTCTGCACAGCCATCGGTCAGTGAGCCTGCGGCCTGGGACATGGCAAGTTACCACACAGCGCCCCCTGCTGCTCCCACAGCCACAGTGCTTCCCACCACTGTGGACTATGGACACGGACATGGTGGGTGGACCTATTCCAATGTGGATTGGATGATCGTGGGGATGTGTCTCCATGGGATACCTTGATGGACTGTAGACATCCTTTATTTATTAGTATTTATTTATTTGTGTGTTTTTGTTTGTCATGGACAATGCAGAATTACTTTCGATTTTTTTTAAACAACCAAATGTGCTGCCGCCTCTAGGGTTTCTAAATCTGAAGATACAGTCCACCACATGTATATCTTCATTGTATTTCTAGAACCAGGTACCACTGTTGAGCGGATATCGTATGGGGAGAGAATTGTGTTGAGGCCTGACCCAATGCCGGCAGACAGGGGCTATGAAAAAGGTGAGCTTCTGCCAAAATAAAGTGTTATTTTAATGTTTTGTTTACTCCAGTCTCATCACCTCACACGTCCCTTAGACCAAATGCTCACGAGGAGATTTTCTTCTTCCAGAGCCGTACCCCAGGGACCCGTACTACGACAGGCGCCGGGAATTCAGCCGGGAGAGGGATCTCTACCGGGACAAGCCTCCCCTGGACTACGAACGAGAGAGGTTCGACCGGGACCGCTACCCCCCAAGAGACGACAGGTACGGCCTTTCATTTATTTTCCGTTCCACGTCGGTTTCCCAAAAACCCTCCCGATGTGTA
>CM051019.1:10143998-10381498 GCA_027704905.1 Muraenolepis orangiensis
CCTACAATGATGTGAGAACTAATTATTATTATTATTAACTGAACACTTCTGCATCGCTAGGTGGAAATGGAAGACTTCAATCCTGAGGATGAGCCCAAGGAGATGAAGAGGGAAGAGGAGGAAGAGGGGGATCTGGTAGGACCACGCCACCAATTGGCTTTTGTTGCCACGTAGTCAGCAAACTCATTTCTCCACCAATTTAGTCATCCTATTACCAGGAGATTGCCTCTGAATCTCTTTCATTTGGCTGGTTAAGTCAATAGTATTTGTAGTCTAAAAGGCCTTCACAGGCACTAATTTAACTACATATACCACTCATCCTGTATGGCCTCGTTGCTGATCAGGAAAATAAGGGATGTTTATCATCCTCATCGCTGAGGTGATGTTCATGTTGACATTTGGTCAGGCACAAACACAATGACCACATGGCTTGATTTAGGGAAGAAAAATCCATTTGAAGAAAGATTGAAAAATAATGTGTATATGCACTTATTCACTTTTTTTTTACAGCTTTTATGTTTACATTTCGTCTCCTTTCTTCCTGTCAAATTCATGAATTCATGATTTTCTTTTGGCATTGGCAAAAAGAAGCATGCTGGAGTTCAAAAGTGTCCTTATGTGTAGAAAGAAACCTCATTAACAAAGTCATTAGACCCGCTATGCAAATGGAAGACAAATCGATTGAAAGGTTTTGAGTCTTTTGTTTTTCAGCTCTGTCTGAATTCCTTTGGTTTTGAGAACCAACCAAGGAAACCTGTATCTACTATTAGACCTCCATTCAACCCTCAAACAGGTTGAGATGCACATTCAACTATATGATGGCAAGCAAGTTCTAAAAACTGTAATATATATATATATATATATATATATATATATATATATATATAAATAAAATAATAATAATGTAATATAATGAAAATGTTTTGCCAGTAGAGGTTTTATGTACATCTCAACAGAATGTGTAATAATTGAAAGGAAAGAATAATACCTTTTTGTCAATACAGTTGGTCTGTACACAAGAAATGATAAGTTCTAGCACTGCATCCAAAAGCATAGGATGCGTCTGTGGGCTAATGGCTAAAGATGACTAATGTGAACACGACAGCAAACTTTAAGACTCCAAATGCTACTAATGCATCAAAGAGCTGTCATTGCTGGGTTTCATGTATCGTGTTTGAGTGTGACCTAGTGTTGCACTATAGATATATCTATGTATATATAGATAGATAGATATATACATAGATGTATCGTATGTGCTTTGACAACCGCATCGCTACAATCTCAAGCCACCCCTAGTAAGGGGCGGCAGGATAGCTCAGTCTGATGGGACTTGGCTTGGGAACCGGAAGGGGAACACCTGGGCATTGCCGAGGTGCCCTTGAGCAATGCACCAGACCCCTACACTGCTCCCCAGATGCTGTGTATATACAACAGCTGCCCACTGCTCCTAATACTAGGATGGGTTAAATGAGAGAAACACATTTCACTGTGTGTGACCAATGAAGAGGATTCAGTCCTTCAGATTTTAGATTTAGATTTGACTGGGCATCACCATCATTGGTCATTGCTGATTGGCTGAATCAACTAGGACCAATTTGCATAATTTCAGCTTTGTAATGAATATATACAGAATAATCTGCATGATAAGGCCATATAAAATATTAAATAAGATTTTAACAGGATTTCCAGAAACACTGAAACATCTGTCTTTTCCATTAAATTTCCTGACCAATTTTTCTTCCATGGTACAGGAAACTGTATTTGTTTGTGGTATGTTAAAGAAAGGATCTCCATGACGATGGAATACCATCAACATATTATTAATAGTCAAAGGACGAGCGGTTTTCAAGACTTATGTATAAAAATACAAACTGGATATTTTCATCTTCTGCATATTGCATTTCTTAATTGTAAGTTGATATCTAATCTAAAACTCCCAAAGAAGATTCAAGGCACACTGCTCAGTTAATTGAGTTGTCCCCCGTTACCAAGTCTAAATCTAATTTGCTAGTTGGTTTGGGAGTTTTGATCAGATTTCATCTTGACATTCAATTGTAAATGAAAAAAAGGTCTTAGTAGCTTTTGTTTAAAGCTATATAAAAACAATCCCCCAAAAATGTTGTTAAATATATTTAGTTAATTACTTTACTATTCATCATTCACGAACCAAAAAATCTTAAAAATAAAAATGTTGACACTTTACTATGCTGTATAAAGTATGATAATTGTATTGTATAATTGTATAATATTGAGTCTGTATATAGTTCCAGCGGTACCACCTTGGACTGTTTTTCCAATTCTAAAGTGTGTGTGTGTGTGTGTGTGTGTGTGTGTGTGTGTGTGTGTGTGTGTGTGTGTGTGTGTGTGTGTGTGTGTGTGTGTGTGTGTGTGTGTGTGTGTGTGTGTGTGTGTGTGTGTGTGTGTGTGTGTGTGTGTGTGTGTGTGTGTGTGTGTGTGTGTGTGTGAAAAAGCCTGAAAAAGCCTGAAAACTGAAGGTGTTGACCAGGGTCAGATCAGATGTTCAACCTAAATACTTCAGACCTGTTTCATTACATTACATTACAGTCATTTAGCAGACACTTTTATCCAAAGCGACTTACAATAGTGTGTTTCAACAAGGGAAGGTATGAGAACAACTCGTCACCACAAGTCAAAAGTGCATTTAATTTCTAACAAGTCGCCAATAACTGAACCAGTACTCAGGTAGAAGTACAATAATTCAGGCAAAAGTCTAAGGGAAAAAGTACAATAAGTTGGCAAACAATATACAACAATATCTAGAACAATATCTACCTATCTATAATATGTAGTCGACCTAGATAATTGATTTAGCGGAGGAAGGATCCGGGAAGTGTGTCCTGAAGAGATGGGTTTTCAGCCTGCGGCGGAAGATGGGGAGTGACTGTGCAGTCGTGACCTCCGTGGGCAGTTTGTTCTACCAAATTGGGGCCACAGGACGGAGAAGAGCCGTGACCACGTAGATCGGCCACACGGGCCCCTAAGTGAGGGGGCAAGCAGACGGCCCGTAGAAGTGAAGTGGACGGGTTGGGATGTAGGCCTTGACCATTGCCTGGAGGTAGGATGGAGCACTACCTTTTACTGCCTTGTAAGCTAGCACCAAGGTGTTGAACTGGATGCGAGCAGCTACAGGTAGCCAATGTAGAGTCCGAAGGAGGGTAGATGTGTGGGAGTACTTGGGGTGGTTGAACACCAGGCAAGCTGCAGCTTTCTGAATGAGCTCCAGGGGCCTGATGGCAAATGCCGGGGCACCAGCCACGAGGGAGTTGCCGTAGTCCAGCCGAGAGATGACAAGAGCCTGGATGAGGACCGGCGCAGCCTTTTCAGTGAGAAAAGCCCAAATCCTCCTGATGTTGTAGAGGAGGAATCTGCAGGAGCGTGTCACCGATGCAATGTTTGCAGAGACACACCGAGATTCCTTGCGGTACAGTAGTGCAGTAGGTGTCCCCACAGCATCATCAATGGTGACAGCCAGGTCTCGGTGCAGACATCCCTTTGTCGGGAAGAACACTAACTCAGTCTTGTCCAGGTTGAGCTTTAGGTGGTGCATCAACATCCACTTTGAGATGTCTGCTAAGCACGCAGCAATGCGTGTTTCCACTTGCTGTCGAGTGACCTGCCTGAAAACCAGATTGGTGGAGATACAAGGACAATTAGTTAAAGACCGCACGTTCAAGAGTTTTGGATAAGAAGGGCAAAAGGGATACTGGTCTGTAGTTCTTGAGTTCAGAGTGGTCGAGTGTTGGTTTCTTCAGGAGGGGGGGGTGACTCAGTCTTGAAAGCAGCGGGAAAGCATCCAGACGTCAGATATGCGTTGATGTGTGTCAGGAAGGGCAGGAGTTCAGGCGCAGTGGACTGAAGCAGAGGGGAGGGAACTGGATCCAGTGATCCATGTGATGAGGTGAAGAACATCATCTGTGGAGAGGGGAGGGAAATGGTGTAAGGGAGGGATGTGGATGTGTCATAGTTACTACAGTGATACTGCTACTAATGCACAGAAACACATTTCAATTTGCATCATGTTAATGAGGGTCATTTTATTCCAATTGCATTTGACTGAACTTGACAGCATTTATAGTTTTCAAGTAATTGATCCTTGAAGCTTTTAGAACAGTTAACAGTAAAATGAGGAACAGTAACAACAGCAACAATACATTGTCCTATGACTATGAACAGCAACAAGATGAACACTGAGAAGACATAATCCTATGACTGTAACAGTAACAAGATGAACAATTACAACAGTAACAGTAGTCCTATGACTATGAGCAGTAAAAAGATGTGGCATAGTCCTAATAAACCCAGACATTTAATAACAGAAGTTATAACAGCAGTCCAGAACACATCATAGTAATCAAGCCCATGCCCGTGTATTTTGGCGGATGTATGGAATGAACTCCCCATGGATTCCTCTTCAGGAAACACTACCCGGATCCTTCCTCCTAGCACGTCCTATCAATTTCTACTAGCGTCTTAATAAGTACATTTTTGCTTGTTGGTTAGTAAGATATTCTTCTATTGTTTGCAAACTTATTGTACGTGTACCTGAGCACTGTTTCAGTTCTTGGAGACTGAATGTACACAATGAAGTGCACTTTTGCCTTCTGGTGAGTTGTTCTCTGACCTACCTTAGTTGAACACACTATTGTTAGTCATTTTGGACTAATGTGTCTGCTAAATGACTAATGTAATTGTCTGGGTTCTTTGTAAGCAGATGTCGCTTTAGCTTTCATGGCTTCATTGGCACCTGAAGACACATGACACACTTCGGTCTCTCTCGATGTGGACTGACCCGAACTGACTGAAATATTGATATTTAGCTTGCAATCTAGCAGGATGGCCAATAAGCCGAGCTGCACAGCAGCAGAAACGGTTTGTTGTGAGCTAAGTGAATGAGTCATAATTGGCTTCTATTGGCCCAAAGCTAAAATGGGTGGGACTAATGAACACGATGTGCTTGTTTGATTGGCGCACATGTCTGTAGATATGCAATGTTTTTAATAATAATTCATTTTACAAATGATGTTGCGGACCCCAGTTTAAGAACCACTGGTGTATAGAACTGTATCCTGTCTGCATAAGACTAATAAGCACCATGTCATCAGCATATGGATACAATTGGTAGGTTGAATTCATAGTTTGCATTTCATTAGTGGACACAGCTCCTGTTTTCAGGAAAACTGTATTTTAGAATAGAGGTTATAGTAACTGTATTGTAGTATTGAGGTACCTGCACCTCACTCTCTGTGACAAACACTTTAATCCACTGAATAACGTTGCTGTTGGTTTTAATGCCAAATAGTAAATTCATGAATGTTAAGAATTTGAAACTGAACTAAAATCTATAAACACTAATCGCCAAATATTAACAGTCATATAAATATGATAACTCGTGGAACGTTACAGATTAATCTGTGGCAATGTTTGTTCTCACACAATGTTTACAAAATAAATACTTTGTCAAAAACGTATAAAAATAAATAGCTATCTGTAGAACATTGGAATTGGTTAAGAAACACGCATACAGCCACATCCATCATAACTATTACCAACATGACTTTAGCTGTCTTCATTTATGAGCGAATCCCCATAGAAGATGTTTTCCTATAGCTACAATATGCTACAATATTTAGATTTGAAATGTGCTCTAAAACAGTGTTGTGTAGATGATAAGGCTACATGGATCTTGGTTGGATTGTTCTGAATGATCAGTGTCATGATATTTGAGTGTGTTCTGGAGAGAGGAGGGGCAGTGGATGCAATGCAACATAATGTTGCATTGGGTGATCGTTTCCATAGCTAAATGTCCTTGTATATATGGCCCCTCGTTTCCTTCATCTCTTGAAGGCCCTCTGCTCAGTCATTCCAAGTAATTTCAGAAGCATATAGCAGTGACCACCCAAATAAACTTCAGCTTACCAGTTGGTACACTCTCCCGGGCGGGTGTCCAGAGACTGGATCTATCGCTGCTGGATAGACTATCAAATGTCTCGTTAGGGACTAATCATCTGTTAATTAGGGGCCCTTTAACTTAGAAGAAGCCATCACATCATCCATGTGTGCATGCCAGTGTGTTAACAAGTGTCCTACAGTAATAATGCTGTTAAATTCCAACAGATATCATTGTTGATGTTTTGCTCTTATAAACTCTACCTGTCCTACAGTAATAATGCTGTTCAATTCCAACAGATATCATTGTTGATGTTTTGCTCTTATAAACTCTACCTGTCCTACAGTATTAATGCTGTTCAATTCCAACAGATATCATTGTTGATGTTTTGCTCTTATAAACTCTACCCTTTTACCCTCTCTTATAAAGACTCCTTCTCTCTCTGTCTCTCTCTCTGCCTTCCCCCCCCAATCCCCTTCCAGCCTTTTGTTTAACCGCTGTAGTGTTTTGTTCTGTATAATCCAGGGTTACATTCCAAAAAGCAAGTGGGAGATGGACACGTCTGAGGCCAAACTCGGTGGGTATTTTGCTCTGAATAACTGCTCTGTGTCTATGAAGAGCCTCTTACCACACTTATGTTGATACATTTTCTCATCGCATTAACCTAACGTGTACATTGTTTCATCGGTTGACTGTATTTTCCAGCTTTAGTTCTACATGATGACATTTTTTTTAAACAATAATAGTCGTTTCATGGGTAACTTGCTTTTTACTCAAATGTCAACTTTTAAAAGGCCCTGTCAGACATGGAAGTTATTATATTCACTTCTACATACTTAAATATAAACAGGTTCCAATGTTCTCTTAAAGACAGCTTTGGGATATGTAGAGTGGCTTATTGGGCAGTTAAATGTGAGCCCAAAACATTTCAAATATGTTTATGAGCTTAAGGACCAACTAGCATGCTTCTAAAGAAAGCTGTGTGAATTATCATTGAACTCAACAAGTCCAGTCTGAACCAGCCCCACATGAAGCTGTATTCCGACTTGTGACTGAGATTAAGAACCACTTTGGTTCCACATCTTGTCCCTTAAGTGTTGAATGTGTCGAGGTACCATTTTTAACAAACTACCGGAAAGCACGTCAGTTCGGAAAGACGAAGAAATTAATCTGCTCACATTTTCTATGAACCTGAGCCACACAAATAAAAGTAATGTCACAACCAGAAATAACGTGCAGTAATTCTATAAAAGTTGTCCTCATCAAAACGACATGGTCATGACTTGGACGGCGTTTCTTCCGTCTCTGCAGACAAGCTGGATGGCATTGGGTGCGGCGGGAAGAGGAAGCGCGACAGCGTGTCAGACATAGAGGATTTCCTGCAGCTCCCCGACGACTACGCCACACGCAAGTCGCAGCCTGGCAAGAAGCGGGTAAATGGATCTCGTCCACATAGACAAGACTGAAGTCTTATGCAAACCAATGAAGACACCTGCATTTAAATGTAGGGTGGTGGTAGTTCTCTTTATCCAAAAGCATCTGGCACTACCATGAATGTATCTTGAGGTTGGTTTAAAGGGTAAGTTCTGGACCCTATGTGCCCATCATTTTGGGTCTCAGTGACTAATTTGGACAAAAAAAAACGTTTTTTTGTTTTTGAATTGGTCCATTATTAACTTTTCTTAACCTTTTCTCTCGATCTGGTCTGTTTTTGTTTCCAACCAAGACTCTCTGTGAGAACATCCAGAACTTATCAGGATATCGAAACATACCGTCCTTTAATCATTTCATGATATTAGAAAACAAACAAATGAAATAGTTTGCGATATCAAAATATGTCTGCAGGCCCATGACACAGCATGGTTGTTTTCAAAGGTTCGCTGGGCGGACCTCGAGGAGCAGAAAGAATCGGACAGGAAGCGAGCTATCGGCTTCGTGGTCGGTCAGACGGACTGGGAGCGCATCACCGACGAGACGGGCCGACTGGCCCAGAAAGCTCTCAACCGCACAAAGTTTTTCTAAGAAGAGAAAGCATTCATTCCCCTAACTGTATCTTGGATTACTGGTATGTATGCTTTGGGTCCTAGTTGGTTTATTAGTCAATAGTTAGTTGAGTTGTCCATGGGTGTTTTGACCAAGCTTTAAGAGCTGGAATTGAAAGTGTGTATATATATATATATAGTCCACTGCTTTGGTGTGAGTCTAGCTCAATACCTTCTGACCTGTTTAGACCCTGAACCGCCAAAGTGTGGACGTTTGGGGACACTAGTCCATTTGAGAGGCGTTGAATTAGTTAACGTTGTGATTCACAAATTGGACCTGTTGCCTTAAGAGTCAGGCTAAGGAGAGATTACATAAAGGTATCCGTTGATAGCAAATCATTAATAATGTTCTTTTACAGGTCTCCACTTTGTAACGGAACAGAAGATAGACGATACCGTTACTGATGCTGTTCTTCAATGTGGACTTAAATGAGAAAAGGTTTTCTTTTTAGTTTTAAGTGCACTTTATATGGCTTGACACATTTGTATTTTAACAGTATCTCTGTGTTACTACTTTTTGTTTTATACTCTACGGATCTACATGTTTAGTGCAGCATTATTGTGCCATGAATTAATGAAAAACAATAAAAGTGTCAAAAATGTCAACCGGTTTCCCTTTTCTTTCATTTGAAAAGAAGAAGACATCTCTAACCAGAAACGAGATGGAGAGCTCTTGCTCTGTCATTAAGGGAATTAAGTACTTCTGTCAATCCTTATTTTGTGCCACATGGCTAATTGAAAAAGCATTGCAGTGAGAACCTAGTGAAGTACATGGAACTTCCTAAATGCCTACAACATGTACGGTTTAATGACCTTGTCCCTTGTGTCTGACACAATGACCTCATACATGGCTGACACTGGCTGACTCTAAACGTTTCTACAGCAATGCAACCTTTGAAATGTTTGTTGTTTCAGTTCTTAACATAATTGTTTGTATGTTATTTAAATACTGTGATCTTGTTTTGGACATTTTATGAAACATCAAATTTAATAGTACAGTCAATGTTGCTGGTGTTTATCTCCCATAATTTTTTGCACGTCCAAAATTAGCCTTTTTTAAAAGGGATAGTTCACTTATAGGCTAAGAAAATGTATGTGCAGATAATTATGTTTTCTACATATTCTGAAAATGGTCGATTTTCGACTTCATCTTTTTTTTATAATTTTTATTGGAACATTTATCGTAATTGCACTGGACGCTGCCATTTTAACTAGTCATGTGATCGCTATGACATCATCAGTGCTCCGTTGTACACCTGCTAAATGGCGAGTTATCGAGGCGATTCATCCAGTGACGAAGAAACTTGAACTGAATGCAGAAAGAGGGGTTCAACCGTAGAGGAACCAAGGATATAATACAATATAGCTACCGCCTCTGTGTTGAACGCAATCCGGCTCCTGCAGTGCACACAGCCCTATTGGCGCACGGCGGGGACAGACAACCACATAGACATTGGCTCGAACACAACACCTACTAAATACCAACACCTAACTTCAAAATGCGTGTTTTTTACTCACTTGTTGACTCACTTCTCTTTGCTCTCCTGGCCCTCCTGCTTAGGACTTGCTCTGTAGTAGCGTTACCGTCGGGCTGGGCGAACACGCTAGGCACATCTGATCAGATCAGATGTGGCTTCAACAACATTCAATAAGCGAAGCCACTCTTGAACTGACAATAGTTCTCAAAGTCTTCTTCCACGACAACACTCCGCCAACCACTGCCTTCGACTATGAAGCCTCGATCGCTGAGTCGGCACTTTGCCGTGTGCATGGTCCGGATTTCTTTTGTCGGATACCTTGCAGTATTTCGCGATACAATACGTCATTGTGTCGATATTGAACGATCAATCAACGCACAATGCACATGCCGAACAATAGTGAATGACTGCTCGATTGGCGACTGCGGCGTGATCGAGCACTGTCTACGTCACAGCCGCTGAATTTGGTCACGTGAAAGACAAAATAGCATCTCCCACAGAAAGATCGATTTTTAACAACAAAAAAATGTGTTGGTTGGACGACCAAAGAGCAAGGAGTCCTGCATGAAGCCACAAATGAAGAGCATGAACACATTTTCTTGCAGTTTGGATTGCGTACAACTTAACAGTAAGTACTGAAACTAGTCTACATTTTTCAACGTAATATGCTACAGCACATTAATGCAACTTAAATCCTGGGTAAAAAGACAGTGTGGGAGTTTGACTCCCCATCTGAAAGGTCCTTGGTTCAATCCCCAATGTCAGTAGTCTACCTGTAGGCATCCTTGAGCTAAGGTGTCCTTAACCCCTACCATCCTTGAGGTGTCCTTAACCCCTACCATCCTTGAGGTGTCCTTAACCCCTACCATCCTTGAGGTATCCTTAACCCCTACCATCTTTGAGGTGTCCTTAACCCCTACCATCCTTGGGCTAAGGTGTCCTTAACCATTACCATCCTTGAGGTGTCCTTAACCCCTATCATCCTTGAGGTGTCCTTCACCCCTACCATCCTTGAGGTGTCCTTAACCCCTACCATCCTTGAGGTGTCCTTCACCCCTACCATCCTTGAGGTGTCCTTAACCCCTACCATTCTTGAGGTGTCCTTAACCCCTACCGTCCTTGAGCTAAGGTGTCCTTAACCCCTATCATCCTTTAGGTGTCCTTAACCCCTACCATCCTTGAGGCGTCCTTAACCCCTACCATCCTTGAGGTGTCCTTAACCCCTACCATCCTTGAGGCGTCCTTAACCCCTACCATCCTTGAGGTGTCCTTAACCCCTACCATCCTTGAGGTGTCCTTAACCCCTATCATCCTTGAGGTGTCCTTAACCCCTACCATCCTTGAGGTGTCCTTAACCCCTACCATTCTTGAGGTGTCCTTAACCCCTATCATCCTTTAGGTGTCCTTAACCCCTACCATCCTTGAGGTGTCCTTAACCCCTACCATCCTTGAGGTGTCCTTAACCCCTACCTGAATCCACTGTAGATTAATACATCTGATAAATTGTAGTAATGGTAAATGTAAGCGATAGGAAATGTAAGGGCATTGAGCACTAATCAAAAAGACAAGAGGACTATTCCAATTGAATATTAATATACATGATTGTGTCGTCTGGAGTCTGTGTTTTGTGAATATTAAAATACATTTCTTCCATTATGTGCTGTCTCTCTTTTGTCACTTGAGTGATTTCATGCTTCTTGTCCCTTTGTTTTGTTTTGCGGGAACTTAATGACGATAAGGAAACACGTGTATTGCTGCTTTTTAATATAATATACATATATAGATCAAATGTGTCCATTTGTAGTTGTTAAATACATAAACCGCTTTAAGACACTATACGGTGCAGTTTACAATTGTTCTCGAGGCGAGAGGACGAAGTGCCCAGACGAAGATTGCGTTGTGACGCGGTGGTTAATCAGGGTTGTGAGTTTTGAACTCTTCCGGTACGTTGCTGTCCAGTTTACTAATGACCTTGTAGATGGGCTTCTTCCACGAGGGCTCGCTGTCTCTCCCCAGGGACACCGCCGCCCAGAACTCCCTCAGCGTTATCGCCGCCACCTCAAGAAATCTGTCGGGGACCTGTTGGGGGAAATATAAAAAACAACTGATTTCACAGATTTTCATTGACTTCATGAACAATGTGAATAAGTGACTTCAGTTCATAAATACCTTTTTTTGTGTGTGTGTGTGTGTGTGTGTGTTTTAAATGCAGAATGTGTATTGAAGTGTGCCTGTAAATCCAGACAGGTAAGTTGGGGAAGGAGTGAATTGAACCCATGCATTTTAAGATCACTATTGATTCCATGTATGGCGGTTTGCCGGTTCTTCAGAACTGAAGAGCTACACATATTTCCACGTCACCTTTTGAATCCACCGTCACTGGTTACAGCTGGCAGGCAGTACATCTAAACTTTTGTTTAGCTTGAGCAGTCTTTGTATTTAATGTCTAAAGTCTAATCTGAGCAGTGCGAGAACACAGACTTAATTTTGAGACCCTAGTACCATGCCTCCACTACTCCACCTTGCTCACACACACTGTTTCAACTCCTCAAAATGACAAGTCTCAGAGATCACAGGTCTCCCTGTCATGACCTGACCCGTCACCCTCTTTCTGTGTGTGTGTGTGTGTGTGTGTTCTTGTATTGTACTTAATGTTGTATGTGGTTGCAAACTGGTGGCAAATCATGTCCTCTGGAGGAAATTAAACCGAATCAAATGTAGTTTGAAACTACATGTAGTCACTTCTACGGTGACGCTGGAACACTAAGGAACCCCGGATAGTTCTGAGTGCCTGTCCCACAGAAGAAGTCATAGTTTTGGTACCAGAGTGTTTTTCTTTTGGCTTGTCCAATCAATTCCATCCCCTGTCAAACTGCTTTTTGGTGTTCCACTTTATTTTATTCTCTGCATGCTACTTAGATTAGATTCAAATGTATTATTGTCCATGCACAATACAATACAATACAATACAAAGTACAGTACAGCGAAAAATTATTTGGCATCTAACCAGAGTGCAAATGTTACATTAAAGTGCATGGTAATATATAATGTACAGTGGTTAAATAATTCAAATCTACTAAACTACTACTGAAAACAGGTACTTGGTTGACTATCAAGGCTGTAGTCACTCAATTAAAGTACATGGCCAAGCAGTACTTCACAGTAGCTGCCTGTAAAGAGAGCATGACGGGTAGAGGTCAAAGTAGGGTGACCAGATCCTCTTTTTCCCTTTTTACCAAAAATATGCTTCCGGCTGGGTTTTCTAAACCGGCAAAAATGTCCGGGATTTGGGTTTGCTTCCTACAGACGTGTGTCTTTACTTCTCCTTAAGTCCCACCTTATGGCATGCCACCATCGGTTGTTGATGTAGGCTACAACCAAAGCCCTTTACACAAATATTGGTCGATGCGGACTGAACCCCCCCCCCGTGCCGTGGGTTCAGTCCGCATCCGAACGTTTTAATGTTACGTTTTGTATCCGCAATAAGAATAAAAACAATTACTCTCTGCAAACGACTGACGTACACACTTGCCGCTGTATCTCACCTGGAAATCACTGGCCTTGTTGAAGTGCATGTTGAGGGCCCTGAACAGTTCTGATTCTCTCCCCACAGTCAGAGCCCAGGCGTGGGGCGCTCCCTCAGACACAGCCTGGCGGGCCTGCTTCTCCATCTGGATGTAGTAGAACTCCCTGAAGTTGCTGAACCACTTGATGAGCTGGGAGGTGATGCAGCGTGTGAACTAGGCACACACACACACACATGGGAAGGTGAGTGGGTCAACATAAGGTCAAATAAAGAAGTTAAAGCTCATTTAAAATAAGGACATTATGTGGTGAAGAATATATAATTGGATCAAGTTTTTAGCAGCCACTGTTCCTATAGTTACTGTGAAATGTGTCAATGTCTGCACCTTTACCAAGTCCAATTCTTTATCTTAACTTAATATTTATGAGTGTATAATGTACAGTATATATAATTCATGTTCGTTGATAATCACTGACAAATGCTAAATTAGTTTTTGTTTTTTAATGTGAATAATAAACATGTTTTGAATACATCTGTTATTTTTTCTGTACAATTTTATCAAGGTCAGTATCAATATTTGATTATACAACAGGTTATGTATGTATAAATATGGCAATATATATAATTATATTATCAAATGACCAATTAAAGCTATAGGGCCCGTTCTCACCTGCACATCGTAGAAGAAGCTTCTGAGCACCAGGGAACTGGGGTACCGAGTGTAGAAGAACATCAGTTTGGCCTTCTTCAGGTGGCAGGTGGTCAGACCGTCCTGTCAGCGTTAAGGAAGTGTTTCAAACAGGGCCGTCTATGCAGTCAAGAGAGGCACACAACGGGTGACCACAGCATTTTGAAAGTAATGTTAGAAATACAATTATTCCCAATTCTTTATTTCTGCCATGTGTAGCAAAAGTAAAATGGAATGCTTACATCCCATTTACTCTCACAGTATGAGTTATTAACAACAATGGAAGTAAAACTTCAACTACAGCAATTTCTCTTTTTGAAAGGAGTGTTACAAAAATGACATTTTTTTTAAGTATTTTTGCACAGTTCCCTATAAATCCCTGTTGAATTATGAGGTAAATGGGAACATTGATTGTTCATCAAAACGGCTGAAACATAGCTGAAAGGATACGAAAGGCTGGAACAAGTTACTCATCATCATGCTCTGAGGCTTGGCCTTGACGCCGAGGGGAACAGGCAAGCTTTCCAGACACACGGGGTCCACCGCAAAGTGCCGAGCGGTCTGGGTACCTCTGACCGAGCGAGAGTTGACTTTGCACCTCACTTTACTACCGGCAGCATGCTCCTGCTTCAGCACAGCACTGGCTCCTTTTTGGGTCTTAAAACACCTGAGTTGATGGATGACGCCGCCCTTGAGACATTCCGAAGCCTGGTCTTCTGAGCACAGTTCTGTGTGCTGGCTGTAGGAAAACTCTGGTTTAGGATGGTGTTGTTGTGGAGGTCTAACAAAAGACTGGAATCTGGCATGCAGGGGCTTCTGTACAACCAGAGAGAGAGCTTGAGTTTGAACATCTGGGAGAGGAGCACTCGAGACGTCATCCTCGTATGGAGACCGTCTGGGCGTGATACCCCGATGGGAGTTACCAAGGGGGGACTGATGAGGAACGCCGGTCTCCATGACGACGACAGGTGGCTCCAGAAGAGGCATGCTTTTGAAGATGGAGTCAACGCTTAGGCTCACGGCTCGAGACAGCTGGTACTTTAGAATGTCGGCCATCAGCGTGTTCACGATGTCCGGCTTCTGTTTTGGGCCATTTGTCAGCCTCACCTTTTTCCTCCCACACGCTTTTCTGCCTGAAGGGATCTCAAAAGCGTCAGTGCAGTTCGGGTGAGTGAAGGTGTTGGTTTGGTCTATGCTAGTCGAGTCCCTACCCAAGCTGTAAATCTCCTCTAATGGGGTTTCCTCCTTTGCTTTGACAGAATCCCTTGCCCAGTTCTCATGAGGTAATCCTCCTGAACTTCTTAATTTCCGGACCGGTCGGCACTCAAAGTTCTGAAGTGGGTTCCTTATCGTCTGGTCCTCAGAGTTCCCATAGCCAGCGCCACCTCTCTTTGTCTGTGTCCACTCCCGGGGTCCCACCGTGTGTTCCTGGACGTCCTCTGTGGCCCCATCTATGTCAGGCTCATGAGAAGAAGAAGAAGAAGATCTGGCCATGTCTCGAGTTATGTTTTCCACCCTGGCGCGCTTCGCCTGGCAAATGTTTCTCTGGGGCCAGTCTGTGGGTCTGCATGGGATGGCTGTAAGAGACCACAGGGGAGGTGGACCGGACAACAGGTCAGGTCCATCTGTGGTCGTGCACGGAGCACAAGAGATGTGCTTCAACTGGAGATGCTCTGGGCTTTGGCATTCAAGGTACGCGTTGCTAGAGGCGTGCATCTTCCTGTCCGAAGGGAATACTGTTAATTGAGGAGTAAAAAAAGAGATAAGACTGAATCATATCATTAGAGTTTTTAAAAACAGAAAACATACTCATTTTAAGACATAATACAAAGACAAAATCCTTTTTTTTACAATGAAAAGATCGATGAAAATGTAGGCATACGTTTAAGCTTAATATAGAACATTACAATATATTTTTCCCGCATTCAAGGTAGTTTAATAAAAAACTAAATTAGTTAAATTGCATCCTAGATGAAAGACAGAATACCGCTAGTTTAACTATTCAGAAAAAATATATATATTATTTCCAAAACGTACAAAAGTTTAATTTTAGATTATTGCGTTTGTAATTAGCATACACAACCCGTTCAAACGAGAATCATTTTGCCGTATTTTCCACAGATAAAGCAAAACTTAAGTAGTGTCCTACCTGTTGCATCTCCGTCTCCTCTGGATGTGCTGCAGGAGAGAAGAGTGTGAAGTAGAACGAGCCGTGACGTCACACGTGGGGGAGTGGTCACATTTGATTGGACGTGTGAAGTATAATGAGCCGCGACTTTTATATAATTGTACACGCTAAATTTCCATTTGTAGGATAACCATTACTAAGTGAGTAGACATCATCATGTCTTGACTACATCATGATTCTGTTGAATTTCACTCTTGGAATATAATATTACCCAGAGAAATATCCTGGACTAAATATCTCCCTCTAGCGGCTGAACTGAGTGGTGCCACATCCTGGAGTAAATGTCCCTCCCTAGCGGTGAAGAATATCATGGAGTAAATGTCTCCCCCTGGTGGGTGACATGGGTGGTGCAACATCTCTCTTTGTGGGTCTGTAGTGCCTGAGGGCTGGGTTAGTGTCCGAACACCTGTGCTGCCGCCGGTCAAACAATAACAAGAGACGGTATAACATGATGTCCATTCCCCGGTGTGTGTCCCGGAGCCCGGTCCGGAGCCCGGTCCGGAGCCCGGTCCGGAGCCCGGTCCGGAGCCCGGTCCGGAGTCCGGTCCGCCAGGTAGGTCCTTCTGTTGACCCGGTGATATGTTATAAGTTAGCTTTAATGTTAACACCCAGACCAGCAGTCTGACACAAATGTGACAATAGGCCTATATCACACTTCCTGCTTCCGGGGCCTTAAAAATCGCAGAGCAGTGTACTCTTACTTCCGGCAGTGACCCCAGATATGTGACAAACTGTGTCCGCCTTCTCTCCTCTCTGTTATTGTAGTGTACCGGCTGCTCAACGTCTAAACAAAGACAGCCCTACCTCAGTTTACACCATTTCCCCAAAGACAAACTCCTCCGCAAGTCGCGTATGTCGTATGTCTGCAGTTTGCAGTTTGACAAGGAGAACATATACGTCTCGAAAAGTGGGCGGAATAGGCTAATAATGTCGGGTATGTGTATGATTAAAAGCACTGGTCCTGACCCCCACACACACTCCATCTCTCATCCGAATAGAGCAACATAATGTCTGGTATGTGTATGATTAAAAGCACTGGTCCTGACCCCCACACACACTCCATCTCTCATCCGAATAGAGCAACACAATTTCGGGTAAGTGTATGATTAAAAGCACTGGTCCTGACCCCCACACACACTCTATCTCTCATCCGAATAGAGCAACACAATGTCGGGTATGTGTGTGATTTAAAGCACTGGTCCTGACCCCCACACACACTCCATCTCTCATCTGAATCCAGCCACATAATGTCGGGTATGTGTGTGATTTAAAGCACTGGTCCTGACCCCCACACACACTCCATCTCTCATCCGAATAGAGCCACATAATGACGGGTAAGTGTGTGATTAAAAGCACTGGTCCCAAGTAGGGCTGGGCGATACGGACCAAAACCCGGTATTTTTAGGCTGCATCGCGATATACGATATATATTGGTATTTTATACAAATTTGGTTTTAACTCAATACCACAAGTATGTCACAAGCACTTTTATTTTAAGACAACTCATATTCACAAGAATAACAGGCATTCCCTTTTAGAAAATATACAGCTGCACACTACATATTAACACGTAAATGAAAAGGTACATTGAAATAATCAAAATCCATCAAATAAATCGCCTATATTAAATACATAGGCATACCTCTGCTCCTACACTAAATCGCCTTCGTTATATGGCAATATATCCAGATAGAGCCACAAGACACAATGTCGGGGAATTGTATGATTCGGATGTAGACTTCTTCACTGTAGAGTGTTCATTCACTAGTTGAACCACATCGTCTTGACCGACTTTTGGAAGGTTATGCAGCGATGTTGTCCAGCGATAACTGTCCTCCATGGTGAATGCCAAGGTGAATGCATTAACCATAACTTGGGATACACTGCTTCAGCGATTTTTAACGGGTACTTCCGGCTTTCTAATCTAACGTGATATAGGCCTATTAAGCTTCTTTTTATCTCAAGCCTATATGTAACACATATGTAACATGTGTGACATAAATACCGGCTCTATGTAACTCACGGCTCTATGTAACATACATAACTCACAGCTCTCACAGCTCTATGTAACACATAACTCACAGCTCTGTGTAACACATAACTCACAGCTATATGTAACATACATAACTCACAGCTCTGTGTAACACATAACTCACAGCTCTGTGTAACACACATAACTCACAAAAGCAGCTTCAGCAGGGGACTCCAAACTTCCCTCTCCCTGGCAACATGTGCCAGGGAACATGTGCCACCTGTACCTTGGTCTGCCCCGTGGTCTCTTCCCAGTTGGATGTGCCTGGAAAACCTCCTTCGGGAGGCGACCAGGAAGCATCCTCACTAGATGCCCGAACCACCTCAACTGGCTCCTGTCTACGCGAAGGAGCAGCGGCTCTACTCAGAGTCTCTCACGAGTGACTGAGCTTCTCACCCTATCCCTCAGGGAGATACCAGCCACCCTCCTGAGGAAACTCATTTTGGCCGCTTGTATTCGCGATCTTGTCCTTTTGGTCATTACCCATTGTTCATGGCCATAGGTGAGGGTAGGAACGAAGACTGATCGGTAGATCGAGAGCTTTGCCTTCTGGCTCAGCTCTCTTTTGGTTACAATGGTGCGCCAAAGTGCAATACCGCTCCCGCTGTACCTATTCTCCGGTCAATCTCACGCTCCATTCTCCCCTCACTCGAGAACAAGACCTGAGATACTAGAACTCCTTCACTTGGGATAAGGACTCCCTCCCTACTTGGAGTAGACAATCCACCGGTTTCCTGCTAAGAACCATGGCCTCAGATATGGAGGTGCTGATCCTCATCATTGACCTTGGGCCTAAGGTACTCTGGTACCATGTACACTTATGAGCATCCTTATGTTTGAACATGGTGTTTGTTATGGCCAATCCACGACTAGCACAGAAGTTCAATAACAAAACCCCACTCCGGTTCAGATCAGGTAGGCCGTTCATCCCCATCCCGCCCCTCCAAGTTTCCCCATCATTGCCCACGTGTGCGTTGAAGTCTCCCAGGAGGACTATGGAGTCCCCTATAGGAGGACCATGGAGTCCCCTATAGGAGGACCATGCAGGACTCCATCCAGGGTGTGCAAGAAGGCGGGATATTCCGAACTGTTGTTTGGTGCATAGGCACAAACAACAGTCACAGTTTTCCCCCCCATGACCCTAAGGCGTAGGGAGGCGACCCTCTCATCAGGGGTAAACTCCAACAAAGCGGCACTCCGCTGGGGACTTGTGACTAGCCCAATTGGTTCTGGGTTCCAATCCTTCAATAGTCGGGTTACCATCACCATATTTTGATTTGAAGTATCGCATTAGAAAATGTTGATGGAAACGGCCAAATTCTAATCAACTTCCTCTGATTTGAATGAAAGTGGATACGCTAAGTTGGTTTATGACTGATTCAAATGGAGTTAATTCGCAAAAGTGGAGATGGAAACAACTTTGCCGAATAAATTTTGACATAGCGAACTTTGAACTCATGTGAGTAATGCGGCTTCTTCTCAAGCTATGACTCGAAATGGAACGATGAGAAGATCTAATTATTCCTGGGTCTCATCCATGAACAGAACATCACAGCCATTTTAGATGGAAAACAGCAACGGAATGCCGCAATCTACCAGGAATCACACAATGATATGCTCGCCAAAAGGATTTGACAAGACTTGGAGCGTTTTGCGTAAGTGGAAGAGTCTAAAGCAGCGGTACATGGCTGAGAAACAAAGAGATGTCTCGAAGCATATAACATGCATATAACGTTGCTATCAATTTTGTCTCACGTGGTTTTGTTTACCTCTAGATTGTCTCCACCCTTATTTCATACTATACTCAGTCTACGTCACCGCCCAATATCCGTCATCGCTGACGCTGTTTGTTCGCTTCAACTAGTTGATGGAAACACAACTAATTTGCATTTATTTGTTTTGTGCAAACTTCCAAAGTTTAAAAGCTTGTGTGAGGGAACCGGTACGTCTGCAGTCTTTACCCCTCTCTAAGACATCACAGTGTAGCTGCGTCCACTCCCAAGGTAAGACGTGAGCTTATAAGCTAATGTTCAAGGTGGTTTTCAAAGACAGACACACAATTCCTCAACATATTTTTTCTCATTCACTTTTCAATGCCTGGGCAACAGGATCTCCTTGTTCTGTATGATCTGATGAAATTATTTTGTCTATTAAAAGAAAACCTAATTTAAAACAACATTAAGGGTTTAGTTAGTAATTAGTAATTAGTCATCAAACTGAACGAGAACGTGGTTAATATTCACTGGGGACATTTTATCCTGTGCCAAACTCTTCCAGGGATGTCGCTCACGCACAAACAACACGATCTTCAAAGCCCTGATTCTAGCTCTCGAGGTGCTGCACAATAAGGAGATGTTGCTGACTGGAGTCTTAAGGGGTTGCTTGCCTCTCTCTCTCTCTCTCGCTCTCTCTCTCTCGCTCTCCCGCTCTCGCTCTCGCTCTCTCTAGGATCACTGGAGTGGCTGCAGCTGTGTTCAATGTTTCTGTTTACTTTAATAATGGCGAGCCCACAATGGCCCCCCGGCGATGTCTTTGTTTCTCTGCCAGCTCCTACACAAACGTTTCGCAAGAAGAAGAAGAGGAGAGGAGGAAAAAAAATAAAAGATAAACTGGAGGGTTGATTATGGATGCCGTATGCTTTTATTACCATGAGAATACTGGAGCTCCTAATGGCCTTGAATACGGTGCACAATGATGGCGTTGTTTTTGATTAAATGATTTACCTTCATTACCTCTCAAGATTCCATTAGCCTTTTGGAGATCATGCTAATTGGCACTTTTCAGCGAGCGGCCGGCTCATCGATATCTAAGGGGCTTGTTTGGCAGCAGGTTTTGGTTGGGGGGTTGGAACTGATCAATTGGACTGTTCAATAAGACGTAGAGGCTCTAAGTCTTTGTGTCTATTCACATGAAAGATGACCATTAAAAAATTGGCAGCTTGTTTGTTTTGATTAGCCCACATCAGAGGCACGATTTACCTAAATTATTCTCTTATTTTCTGTTTCCCAGGTTGATTTTATTACTAATTATCTTAAATAATAATCCATATATTCTTTTTTTATCACCGGTCGTATATATATATTTTTTAGTTCAGGGCGGTATTGGCGTCAGTAGAAGAAGTCAAAATGTATACTAATAAAATAATAACATCCAGCTTTTGACCTGGTGGTGGGTAATTGCAGTCTGATGTCAGAGTCCCTCTCGTAGATCAGGTCCTTGAGTGGACATTAAGCCTGAGCCGGTTGGAAGGCCAAGTAGAGCTCAATGAGCGGTGAGGCAGACGCCCGTCCTTTGAACTGGAATCCTCGCCTCGCTGTCCAGAAACAAATGGACTGGATGCTGGAAAGCAAGTTTTTTCATTTAATTTTTTGTTAGAAAATTATAAAAAAAGCTGTAGTTTGTTGATCTCTTAGGTTGGATTCAGCTTGTACCAGTGTGCATAAATATAAGGTTGTTAATACAAAGTTTAAAGTTGTAATTATTACTTTCTTCAATAATAACAAGTAAAACCAATGCTGGCCTCCATGTTTTGACGCCTTTGTGTCCCAAGTTAAACAAAATGTGTTTTATCTTATAAAGGGGGCCAAATCTAGATCAATAAATCATCATAAATAATAATTAATTATATTAATACAATGGCTATAATAGCCAAATGCTGTAACAAAGGACAGTAGGATTTACTTTAAAGGTTAAATGTTTTAATATTGTTTTATTCATAACTAAATGGGCAAATACAACCATTTCTTATCTTCAATAAAGGTTGAGTACTATGAATGCTAATTGATGGAGCTTGTTGGATGTGATACCTTCTTGTGATATACCGACTGTACACTATTTTTTAGGATAAATGGTACATATATTGTGTTCTGAGCATATCGACATTGTCCTAACTTCCCTATTGCATTGTACTGATCGACTCACTGTAAACCTGCACATGTCAATCAATCTGACCATGTTCTGTCTTACAAAACACATGTAAATCAGGCTCTTAAGACCCACCTCTTCAAACTGGCTTTCCCCTGCTAAACATCCTCCTGTCTATCCCCTGACTCGGACGCTTACTCCCCATTCGTATGAATATCCTACAATTACAAACACTATATGCTATACTATGTACTATATATATACTATACAACACTATACTATACCGAAACTGTACACAAGAAAAATAACCATAAAGTGACTGAAGGATGATATGTACATGTGTTTAATTGTGCAAAAAGCATTTAAAAAGCATTTGAAAGTGCCGCAGTAGTGCAGCAGCATCATGAATACAGTGCAGTACAGTGCAGTAGCTGTAATGAGTCCAGAAAGTCCAGCAAAAGTATGATAGTGTATGATAGTGTAATGTAATATAGATGACAATGTTATGATAGTGTCAGCACTCCTGTGGATGCCTGTGAGTGCCTGTGGATAAAAACTGTCCTTAAACCTGGTAGTCCTTGTACGGATGCTGCGTAATCAGCGACCGGACCGTAGGGGGAGAAGAGATGGAGCCCAGGGTGGTTGCGGTGGTGCCTTCTTCCGACATCTGGTCCTAAAGATCTCCTCATGCATTGAGGAGATCTTTAGGACCAGATGTCGGATGGAATGGAATGTCGGCTTGGCATTTCATTACCAATCTAAAATGTCATATCAAATTTGAGCAAACCCTGGTGCTCAGTCATTAGCAGTGTGACAATTGAGGATTAGCCTAGTTGTTGTATAGAGTTTGTGATTTTATAAATATACTTTTGTGTGGCTGTGGTGGCTTAACCAGGAATTCAGGAGTTTTACCTGGCTGGGGAAGGCTGAAGAATTGTATTCGTTCAAATGTATGACTACTTTATTGAACTCTAGATGAAGATTAGATTTAATTTGAGCATGAGCAAGAGGAAAGGAGATATCCCGCACTTTATTGGTGCTAAAAATAGAGTAAGTTGAAACTTGTACGAATTAGGACATTGAGATATTAATGCAGCCTGTATTTTCTGTGGTTGTCATGCAGGCAACATTTTGAGCAGGATAGTATGGGGGATTGTGAGTTTTACATTCATGTGCTGTTCCTTTAAGGAGGTCAGAATGACAGTGACCAGGCAGGACCGAGTAGCAAAGAGCTGAGTTAGAAAGGAGACTGCACTTAAAGATGTATGCCATCATACCAGATATTTTGGCAAATAGTAGTAGTAGTTTGGCCTCATACCCTACTGTTATCCCAACAACAAATAGGCTTTGATTTTTAATAACGTGTTTGCTACTGATAGTAAAGAAAGCATCACGATTATATTATTCTCATGTGTGTCTTGACAACATAAGAATATCAACCTTATAATTAATTTATTATTATTATTTTTATCCAAAGGAGCTGGAGATCATCCACAAAATGATCCGCCAGCATCTTCTTAATGCATGTATGTTCTTGAGTCATGGAACTACAAACAAAACCGCATTGACTTGCTCTTCTATAACATCCAGCAGTGAGATGAGTTTGGTCCTAGTCCCAACCTGGAGCCTGCATAAGTGAGGGGGACCGGGGGGGGGAAAGCACACATGCATATTCACACTGTTTGTCTCCCAGATGAAACCACAGCCCAACGAGAGACTGGGTTTGCATCTGGCCCTATTCTCCCTCTCCTCCCTTTGATATGGGGGGCCTAGCTCTCCTATTCTCCCCTCCTTTCTCTTGTCGTACCACAAGATTCATTTTTGATGGAGAGAAAAGGACCAGGGGCCGCCTCCCATCCAGGTGGGGGGGTCCCGCCTCCCATCCAGGTGGGGGGGTCCCGCCTCCCATCCAGGTGCTGAACTGACACAGGTGCAGGGTCAAAGGTCACAGTGTTGGGGAATAAAATGGGGCCTGCTCCGTTGTTATTATGGGATGTTGTTTCCGATGGGGCCGTCGTCGCCACACATCTTATTCATATTTCCTTCCTGCTTTCATTGTGACGTCTGGCTCCACGCCAGACGTCTGATGGCCTTGTGTGTTGGGTTGAGTGTTGGGTGTGAATCTAAATCAGTGAAATGTGTTTCTCTGCATTCAAGGGCACCTCGGCAGGGCCCAGGTGTTTCCTGGACTTCAACCGGCGACCTTCCGGTTCCCAAGCAAAGTCCCAACAGACTGAGCTAATGCTGCCCCCTGTTGTATTGTTTGTTGTGTTGTTTGTGGTGTGGTGTGGTGTGGTGTGGTGTGGTGTGGTGTGGTGTGGTGTGGTGTGGTGTGGTGGTGTGGTGTGGTGTGGTGTGGTGTGGTGTGGTGTGGTGTGGTGTGGTGTGGTGTGGTGTGGTGTGGTGTGGTGTGGTGTGGTGGTGTGGTGTGGTGTGGTGTGGTGTGGTGTGGTGTGGTGTGTGGTTTGTTGTATGGTGTGTTGTGTTGTGGTGTGTGGTTTGTTGTATGGTGTGTTGTGTTGTGGTGTGGTGTGGTGTGGTGTTTGTGGTGTGGTGTGGTGTTTGTGGTGTGGTGTGTTGTGTTGTTTGTTGTATGGTGTGTTTTGTTACGTGTTGTGTGTTGTTTAGACCAGGGTTCCCAAACTGCCAGGGGGTCCAGGGGGTCGGCGAAATAATTTGTCAAAACTTATATACGTATATAGATTTTTTTTTATTATAAAATTGCGCTGTTTTGTTAAGAAAATGCATATCTACAGATAATTTGCGCAAATCAATCAAGAATATTGTGTTCAGTACTCCGGCCCATGTTAGCTTTGGGCCAATAGAAACTCTGATGTGATTGTGACACATCACGTCACTCATGACTCATTCACTTCTATATACTATATAATACTATATGATATTTTCTCTATGTACTATATTATATGATCTATACTTTATACTATATTCTATTCTGTGTCAACTGTCTAAGAGCCAACCATCGGCCACCAGATCTTTGTCTGAGTCCTCCTCTTCCTCCTCGTCCTCTTCCTCCTCCTCACTGCTGGTCTGAAGGTGTGTTCCTCCTCCTCATCCTCCTCCTCCTCACCGCTGGTCTGAAGGTGTGTTCCTCCTCCTCCTCCTCCTCCTCACCGCTGGTCTGAAGGTGTGTTCCTCCTCCTCCTCCTCCTCCTCATCCTCCTCCTCCTCACCGCTGGTCTGAAGGTGTATTCCTCCTCCTCCTCCTCCTCCTCCTCCTCCTCCTCCTCCTCCTCCTCCTCCTCCTCCTCCTCCTCCTCCTCACCGCTGGTCTGAAGGTGTGTTCCTCCTCTTCCGTTTGTTTGGTGATGAGAATCAAGTTTCTTTTTAATCTTTAAGAGTTATCTACCAATGATCAGTTTAAATGTTTAACTAGTATTTTATTGAATTTTACTGATTATTGAATGAACTATTAGTTATTTGATATCATATGTAAAGTACCTTTCTAACCATTTGAACAGCATATTCGCACGCTGATCAATGACCTGACAGCCACATGTGGTTGTATCTCCTACATTTACATTCTTTATTTGTATTGAAATCGGTGAAAGGTTTATGTTTTATTTTTAATTAAGCATCGTAATCCTACAGAGTACAGGTCTGACAGGTCTCTTTATTGTTCACATACCTGATGTGTGATAGCATGTACATTTTTTCTGTACTTACTTTATATACGTATATATATATATATATATATATATATATATAACTCTTTAACTGTTGATTTAACTGCATACCCCTGCTCACTACCTGTTGATACTTGTATATTTACCTGTATATATATATATACCTATAATTCTGCACATATTTCATACCTACTCTATAAGTTATTATATATGTAAATGATATATTACCATGAACTTTACTGTAACATTTGCACACTAATTATTTTCGCTGTACTGTACTTGTGCTGCAACGAAGCAATAAACAACACTGTAGACGGTGAAATAGCTCCGCCTAGTGGCTAAATTGCTGGAACTGCACCCCATACACCTGATCTGTTACATTAACCAATTGAAGTAGTCGTCCCCTATACAAAGTCCCCATTTTTAACTTAGGCCTAATCTAAAAACTATAATATTATATATATAATATAATACTTTATTTAGTGCATTATGACGCAAGAACATATGATCATGTTATAGTTAGAAAATAAAATTTATTCCATACATACTGATAAAGATATACATAGTAGGTGCAAGTTTAAAAAACATTGAAACTGAATTTCTGCTCAGCGGATTACGATTTCTGCTCAGTTCCTTACGGCTGTTTGACAGCGCAAAAAAACACCAACGTGGACAAAAGAAGACAGTAATAATAATAATAATAATAATAATAAAGTTTAAAACGCAATCACATCAAGTGATCGTATATGTTTACATATTGTCTTGTATAATAAAGCCGTATAAAAACCAGTACAATAATGGACAGACAACATGGCCAAAAGAACACGTGTGTAAACATTCCATGTGAAATAGTAGATGTGCTTTACATCCACGACGCCGGCGTCGCACAGGGAGCGGATCAACCAGCTCATAGAAAACACACCAAAACATTATAAAACCAACCAGAGAACCGCTCTCTCTCTCTCGCGCTCTCTCTCTCTCGCGCTCTCTTTCTCTCTCGCGCTCTCTCTCTCTCTCTCTCGCTCTCTCTTCCATTTTGGTGTATGAGTATCAAATCCTTTTTAAAAAACGCATGTATATATAGTTTTAGTATATGAAGGAAAACTGCAGAAATACTAAGCCGTCGTTGGCTCCTACATACACACACACACACACACACACACACACACGCACACACACACACACGCACGCACGCACGCACACACACACACACACACACACACACACACACACACACACATACACCTGACACGTTTTGTAACACAGCACCATCTTCCAGTTGTTTGGCTGTCTCTCTGTCCCTTTGTGTAACCGTGGTTACGGTACTGATGAGGCACGGCAGGTTTCTCAACAAAAAAGAAAATGCAGATATACAGGGATGTCTTCTGATTGGATAGAGCCTGGGATGTCTTCTGATTGGCTAGAGCCAGGGATGTCTTCTGATTGGCTAACCCCCCATCAAAGCTTAAGTGCTGATGAAGACACACGGTTCTTCTCTTTAGTTTTCCTCCTCCTCACCTTCCGCTTCTTCTTCTTCCTTTGAACCACGGAACATGGCTGCTGCAGTGCTGCTCCTTTGGGGCATTGCTTTTAGTTTTTTCATATTTCTTTTTTGGATTCCAGAGGTTGGTTCCATTGTAGGATTCCTGTGTTGTTGTTGTTTCACTTGGCGTCCAGCAGGGGCTGGGCCTCCTGCTCGGGGGTGTGGACGCTGTCCGTCCTCACGATGCAGGTGGGCCGATGAAGGTTGAGCATCACCATGAGCTGCTGGCGCTCCACACGCAGTTCCTCGATCTGGGCCTTCAGGTCAGAGTTCACCATCTCCAGACGCTCCGACTCCTGGACACCAAGACAACAGAGGAGACTTTGAAGAGTAGCCGTCTAGTGCACAGGAAGGGGTCACAACATCCTTTTAGAAAATTTGATATATACAGTGTTTATATATATATATATATATATATATATATATATATATATATATATATATATATATACTGTATATACACTGTATATATACTGTATATATTAACGTTTTGGGGTTTTTGGTTTATTCTATTTATTGTTTAGAGTGCCATGCACATGGGCACTAGTGACCACACACTCCAACACAAGTGTCGTACGTTTGTACGTTTATTTTAATTGTATTTATTTATCAAAACGAACTCATCATCAGTTGACTTCATGTATCACTGGTCTCGTTGGAAGCAGGAAGTACCAGTGACTTGAAAACATCACACAAGTAAAAAATAAAAACTATAAGCTTCTTCCTCCTCTATCTTTGTGTGTGTGTGTGTGTGTGTGTGTGTGTGTGTGTGTGTCATACCTTTTGAAGGAAGTCTGTCCTCTCCTTCTTTTTGTTACGGCATCGAGCAGCGGCCACTTTGTTCTTCTCCCTCCGTCGTTTCCTCCTGTCGTCGTCCTCGTCCTCCTGAACACATCATCAGGGTCAGTTGTTATAGTGTGGATACAGACACATAGAGACAGACTCAGCGTCACATCACATACATCCATACTGCGGCAGGGAAGGGGAAGTAAGCATTCCATTGTACTTGTTGCACATGGCAAATAAAAACATCTTGAATCCTGCAATTACCAGATGTTTATATAAGCAGCCAGCAGAGGGCACCAGAGTGAAACTATTTAATTGTCTCGCTGCGATTTTTCTGTCTCTATATGCATCATGTTTTTGAAAGTAAAATACGTTTTCATTTTGTAAAAATTGGAATAGAATTAGATGGATGAAGTTTTCCAGAAACATTCACGGTTCTATCCAGGGAACATATGGGTCCAAGAGGGAAACATGTTCAGCATGTTAAATAATAAATAATAATGTGTTATAATATGGAATATGGTACAATAATATATTCCGAGATTCAGACATTTTTGTCCATCTTCTGTCCGACTTTGACCATGAATTATATTATATTATAATTTTATTATATTATGATGATGATTATTATTAGATAATTATAATAGCGCCCCTGTGGGCCAATTCATCTTTAACTTTCGGGAGACCTGCTTACTGTGGATAAAGAACTTTCACAAAATGCAAAACTTTTTACCAGTCAGAGGCTGAGTATAATAATAATAATAATCCACCACAATAATACCTTATAACAATAACAATCTTTTTTGATGAAATCATCTGTTCTCTCCCTCTCTCTCTCACCTCTGTCTTGATGGCAAGGGGCCTCTTGCCCAGACGGTCCAGGAAGTGCAGGGGTGACAGCATGGCCCCCAGCTGCCTGAAGTCTGTGTGCAGCTTCAGCTGGTCTGTGAGCGTGGTGGCGGTGATGCTGGCCAGCGGGCCCAGGCTGGGCAGAGAGCCCGGCGCAAGCGAAGGCTCCGGTATCTGTCCCGGCATCATGTCCTCTCCCCGGCCTCACCGCCGCTGTGGAAAAAAAGTGAACCGTAAATCGCAAAGTAACAAGTATTACATCACAAAGGAGCAAGTTTTACATCACAAAGGAGCAAGTCTTACATCACAAAGTAACAAGTCTAACATCACAAAGAAACAAGTCTTACATCACAAAGGAGCAAGTCTTACATCACAAAGGAGCAAGTCTTACACATGTGTTTGTGTAAATCTTGATTGGTGGTGGGTTGAGGGATGATGGAGAAAATGAAGGAAAACATTTCAAATGGTTACTGAGCCACTAGTCCCAAATGAAAGCTCTATTACTGCATCATATTTGGGGTATTTTTTTCTTCTATATTGAGTCGTAGGTTATATGATGCCATGAACCCAAGGACAACATGTCGTGCAATAACATTCACTGTATCCCACTCACTGTAAGCAACACAGCTCAGGTCAAACATCTTTCACAGCTTGGACAGCTTGTGTCTGGTGTGTCCCAGCAGGGGAGCAGACAGCCCAACAAACGTCTGGTTACTAGCTAGGTGATGCTAGGCACAAAACGGGAGCAGCGAACCCCGCGAGATGACCACGCCTATCCAACACATCTTCATTTTCTTATTTCTTATGAGCCACGTTTAAACACATTGGAGGATTCATTCGCCCTTCTGAAGTATTCAAACGAGGACATTGGCTTGTTTTAACTCCCGGAGACTTCCAAAGTCTTTTTATTGTGGAACATACTTTTAATAACAGCGTCGCCATCGCCAGAACACACTGGCAGCATTCTCTGGTTCAACCGCAGTTACTAAAGTAATCAGGGAGGAGGAAAGGAAGGGGAGAGTTTGTGCAGGCCTGCAGGAGGAAGTGGAGAATTAAGACGTCTGTCTAATGACTGCAAGACCGAGACTTTGGAAAAACTTCTGATGATAAAAAACAAATGTTACGTTTCATACCCTGTCTGTCTCTCTCTCTCCAGCCATGAGACAGTTTCATACCCTGTCTGTCTCTCTCTCTCCAGCCATGAGACAGTTTCATACCCTGTCTGTCTCTCTCTCTCCAGCCATGAGACAGTTTCATACCCTGTCTGTCTCTCTCTCCAGCCATGAGACAGTTTCATACCCTGTCTGTCTCTCTCTCTCCAGCCATGAGACAGTTTCATACCCTGTCTGTCTCTCTCTCCAGCCATGAGACAGTTTCATACCCTGTCTGTCTCTCTCTCCAGCCATGAGACAGTTTCATACCCTGTCTGTCTCTCTCTCCAGCCTTGAGACAGTTTCATACCCTGTCTGTCTCTCTCTCCACTACAGGTGAAGGTTCACACTTTAGTGATGTCACAAGATGATGGTCTAAAATACATCACCCAGTCACACTGAGAAGGGAGGGAGATCAATCAGAAGCAAGGTCAACCAACTGATCTGTCAGGGTCGAGGTCAACCAACTGATCTGTCAGGGTCGAGGTCAACCAACTGATCTGTCAGGGTCGAGGTCAACCAACTGATCTGTCAGGGTCGAGGTCAACCAACTGATCTGTCAGGGTCGAGGTCAACCAACTGATCTGTCAGGGTCGAGGTCAACCAACTGATCTGTCAGGGTCGAGGTCAACCAACTGATCTGTCAGGGTCGAGGTCAACCAACCAATCGAGGTCCAGGTCAAAAGCCGACAAACTGGCGTTACTTGTTCTGCTGACTGGTTCTACTGTTGACTGGTTCTACTGTTGACTGGTTCTACTGCTGACTGGTTCTACTGTTGACTGGTTCTACTGCTGACTGGTTCTACTGGTGGCTTCTTGGTTTCTTGCGTTGTCGGGTCTGCGACATGACACCAAGTTGTTATTGTTCCCCCGAGTCTAATATATGACACAGACAGCTATTGTGCATTACATTACATTACATTACATTGTGTGCAGGCTGAGCCACAGCTGACAGCTGACCCATGTTTCACAGTTAAGACCTGAGTTCTGTTGTCCTGACTGTGCTCATTCTGTTCGGCGCTAAAATAACTTGTTCTATCGGGGGTGTAACGAAGAACTAAAACTAATTGGTGTCATGTAAATCTATTGTAATGCAATCCACCCAGCTAAAAGAGTGGTGGTGGTGAGTGGTGGTGGTGGTGGTGGTGGTGGTGGTGGTGGTAGCGGTAGTGGTAGAAGTGGGTGTGGTTGTGGTGATGGTGGTGGTAGTGGTAGTTAGTAGTGGTGGTGGTGGTGAGTGATGGAGGAGGAGATGGTGGTGGTGGAGGTGTGTCTCTCTTTCTCTCTCACTCTCCCTCTTTCTGTCTCTCTCATTGCTAAATATTACAATATTTATTTTAACCTACACCTGACTTTATGTAACTTTTAAAGAAAACACACTTGTTTAAATATGTCAAATACAATTATTAAAATATGTCAGAACAAGGAGATACAGTCAGCACATGTTGGTGAAGTGTCTCTCAGTCCCTCTCCTCACCGAGTCATGTGACACCTTCAGCCAGATGACTTACTGGCCCTAAGAAAACCTCCAGTGTGGAGCCAGAGTCCAACGAGGCATACTATTATTTCTCTCTCTCTCTCTCTCTCTCTCTCTCTCTCTCTCTCTCTCTCTCTCTCTCTCTCTCTCTCTCTCTCTCTCTCTCTCTCTCTCTCTCTCTCTCTCTCTCTCTCTCTCTCTCTCTCTCTCTATATCTGTCCCTTATAACCAAAGGGTGCCAACATTTCACACACACACGATAGCCATATGCTAGCTAATTCTCGGGTTGGACCAGAACATAAACCATGGCTGGACCTGTGTACTGTGGCTTTGACCTTTATTCGTTAATGAACTGATATTGAAACAATATTGATTGTTTTGTAATACGGAAAGCAGATTCGATCCCTCAGATGGAATTCCTGATTGATAAGTTAGTTCTACAAAACCTTTTAGTTCTACAAGAAACGCTCTGAATGACAAATATACACATATTTATGGCAAGGAAAGCCCCCTGGTTGGGCATGGCTTGTTCAAACATGTGCACACACACACACACACACACACACACACACACACACACACACACACACACACACACACACACACACACACACACCTCGCAATTCCAAGGGAAAGGTAAACACAGCCACCAGAGCACTAGGGTAGTGATGAGATAGAAAACACATTAACTATACTATACACATTCCTTCCAATTATGGGATGTAAAGGTGAGTTCCCCAGTATCGACAACTATGTCTCAACACACACACACACACACACACACACACACACACACACACACACACACAGGGCCTTGTGGTGGGGTACTCTGGCGTCTCTGGGGGCAGGGGCCAGACAGGGGGGGGGAGTCGTACTAGCAATGAAATATAGAAGCGGGGCAGGAGACCCTACTGGGGATGTGTGTGTGTGTGTCTGTCGGTTTGCATGCCAAGGTATGCATGAAAAGAGTGTGTGTGTATGTGGGCGTGTGTGTCCTGCATCATTGTGTGTGTGTGTGTTTGGTTTGCATTCCAACATATATGCACACTGCTTATATGTCTCTCTATATATATCAAAATATATGAACACATATATGAACACACACACAACATGCTGTATAGTTTCTCTTCACACATACTCTGTCTGTCTTCAGCTCAACTAAATGGCTCTAAATGGCTCTATTTCCTCTGTTTCTGAGAGCAATTAGCAGCTTCAGTGCTGTGGGATGGAACTCCTTTACTGATGGCCCAGGGCCTATTATCCCCTAACCCAGAGAGAAGGGAGGCCTGCTTGTGTGTGTGTGTGTGTGTGTGTGTGTGTGTGTGTGTGTGTGTGTGTGTGTGTGTGTGTGTGTGTGTGTGTGTGTGTGTGTGTGTGTGTGTGTGTGTGTGTGTGTGTGTGTGTGTGTGTGTGTGTGTGTGTGTGTGTGTGTGCGTATACCTGTATGGTGTATGGATGTGTAAATCAGTCGGGTGAGGGTGCTGAAGTATTCGCTAGCATCCTGACTTCACCGTCCAGTGGCCCCAAGTCCCTGATTAAGTGTCCGGGAAACGTGAAAGCTTTGTGCTCTCGAGTTCAGGACTCAAAGTCTCCTGAACTCCAAAAGGAAGTGTACAGAGAGAGGGAGGGACAAAAATAACATCTACAGTATGTCCAGAAATGCTATTCCAGCATACTTTTTATCACTTTCATGTATGGCACGCTCGCTGTATCCCCTGAGCCATGCAGTGACTTAAGAGGAAGGAACCTTCCAGTTCTACGTCCACGATGCCCTGAAAATTACCAGAGGGACGCAACCCAGGCACACTTTCTCAACTCTTGGCCGAGGTCGAGGCCTTCATCATTATGTCTGTGTTGAGCTACACTCTTTCACAATCCTCCTCAGAGACTGTGGGGTCAGGACAGGACGCCCAGCGAGACGACATTATGAACATTCCTTCATTCTATCTTCATTACGGAGACTGAGAAACAAACAGGCATGTCTGCCTGTCTGTCTGTCTGTGTCTGTGTCTATCTGTCTGTATGTCTGTCTGTATGTCTGTCTGTGTCTGTATGTCTGTCTGTGTCTATCTGTCTGTGTCTGTCTGTCTGTCTGTCTGTCTGTCTGTCTGTCTGTCTGTCTGTCTGTCTGTGTCTATCTGTCTGTGTCTGTCTGTCTGTATGTCTGTCTGTGTCTGTGTCTGTGTCTATGTGTTTGTCTGTCTGTCTGTATGTCTGTATGTCTGTCTGTGTCTGTGTCTATCTGTCAGTGTCTGTCTGTCTGTATGTCTGTCTGCGTCTGTGTCTATCTGTCTGTGTCTGTCTGTCTGTATGTCTGTCTGTGTCTGTGTCTGTCTGTCTGTGTCTGTCTGTATGTCTATCTGTGTCTGTGTCTATCTGTCTGTGCCTGTCTGTCTGTGTCTGTGTCTATCTGTCTGTGTCTGTCTGTGTCTATCTGTCTGTGCCTGTCTGTCTGTGTCTGTGTCTATCTGTCTGTGCCTGTCTGTCTGTCTGTCTGTGTCTATCTGTCTGTGTCTGTCTGTCTGTCTGTGTCTATCTGTCTGTGCCTGTCTGTCTGTATGTCTGTCTGTGTCTGTGTCTATCAGTCTTATTCACCTATGATTTCCTCTGTGATGATGGATCAGAAACAGCAGCAGCAAAATAACCTAGACTTCCTTCAATTCCTTTAAATCATGGCTATAAAATGGTTATTATAGTCGTTAATTGTAGTCACATTTAAAAAGGATTGCCATATGTTTCTAAAATTACAAACTTGCAGAGAAGAACAAGAGGCCGTTACAATGACCAAACCATACATACACACAACCATGTTCCTTTAAAACCAGCCCCACACACACATCTGGGTGGTCCGGGGTCCACATTGTAATATGGCTCTTAATGTCCGAGGTGTGTTTCAGAACTGAGGCGGGACACGGTCCTGGCCCGGGACACGGTCCTGGCCCGGGACACGGTCCTGGCCCGGGACATGCGGTCTGAGTGTATCACCATCCCTCCGACTAAACAAGTCATGTCCTACGATAGTTTAACATGTTGGCTAACAACAAAATCAGGATATCACGCTGTGGTTATGTAAATTGTGGTTTTATAACCAAGTCAACTTTTAACTTACTATTAACTAACCCCCGTCAACCACTTCAGCTGCCATTACTAACTACTAACTAACTACCTAACTAACTACCTAACTAACTACCTAACTAACTACCTAACAAACTAACTACCTAACTAACTAACTAACTAACTGAAAACGAACTAACTACTAACAACTAACTAACTACTAACTACTAACTACTAACTACTAACTATCAACTACTAACTATTAACTACTAACGACTAACGGCTAACTAACTAACTAAATAGCAACTAACTACTAACTAACATATTAACTAACTACTACCAACTAACTAACAACTAACTACTACCAACTAACTTCTAACTGTATATTGTCACTAATAGGATTTTAGATTTTGATAAGCTGGAAACTTCAAAAAAGTTAATTTATTTTTTTTTTGCTAAACACCAAAATGTTAGTGCCCACTGGGCCTCCACACAGCCTCTATCTCACTGGGCCTCCATATAGCCTCTCTCACACTGGGCCTCGATACAGCCTCTCTAACACTGGGCCTCCACACAGCCTCTATCTCACTGGGCCTCCATATAGCCTCTTTCTCACTGGGCCTCCACACAGCCTCTCTCACACTGGGCCTCCATATAGCCTCTTCTCACTGGGCCTCCATATAGCCTCTTTCTCACTGGGCCTCCACACAGCCTCTCTAAAACTGGGCCTCCACACAGCCTCTATCTCACTGGACCTCCATATAGCCTCTTTCTCACTGGGCCTCCACACAGCCTCTCTCACACTGGGCCGCCACACAGCCTCTCTCTCACTGGGCCTCCATACAGCCTCTCTAACACTGGGCCTCCATACAGCCTCTCTCACACTGGGCCTCCATACAGCCTCTTTCTCACTGGGCCTCCACACAGCCTCTCTCACACTGGGCCTTCACACAGCCTCTCTCTCACTGGGCCTTCACACAGCCTCTCTCTCACTGGGCCTCCACACAGCCTCTCTCAGCCCCACACTGAACTGGTATTTACTGCTGTACGGCCTGGCTCCTGGACACACTGTGTATATATATATATATATATATATATATATATATATATATATATATATATATATATATATATGCCATGTGGAGCAGCTTACAGGGGACTTTAAAATAACAATGTGATCGCCTCAGCCCGGCATTGCTGCTGCCTCCCCCTCTCCCCTTTACTCTCCTCTCCTTCCTCTCCCCCCTCCCCTCCTTCCTTTCCTCTCCCCTCTTCCCTCCCCTCTTTCCTCTCCTCTCCTTCTCCCTCTCCCCTCTTCTCTCCTCTCCCCTCTTCTCTTCTTCCTTTCCTCCCTTCTCTCCGTCCTCTCCTCTCTCCTCTCCCCTTTCCTCTTCTCTCCTCTCCCCCGCTTTTCTCTCCTCCCTCTCCTCTCCTCACCACTCTCCTCTTTCTCCTTCCCTCTCCTCTTTCCTCTCCCTCTCCTCTTTCCTCTTCTCTCCTTCGTTTCCTCTTCTCTCCTCTCCCCCCCCCCCCCCCCCTTTTATCTCCTCTCCTCCCTCTCCTCTCCTTTTCTCTCCTCTCCCTTCTCCCCTCTTTTCCTTAAAGCATTAGCATTAGCACCGTGGAGGCTGTATGTGGAGCCTGCCTGCAATGCGTCGTCTGTCTGTTGGGTGGTGCTGGGGGTGCAGTGTGTCAGCTCCTCTCCGGGCCACTGGGAAGGCATTTCTACTTCAAATAAGGAGAGCTGCACGCCTACGTCCTCAGTCCTCAGTCCTCCCCATTAATCCACAGCAGAGCTCCACTTATGCCGAAACCATCCCACGGATGTGCCCAGGCAGGCATGGGGGTGTGTGTGTGTGTGTGTGTGTGTGTGTGTGTGTGTGTGTGTGTGTGTGTGTGTGTGTGTGTGTGTGTGTGTGTGTGTGTGTGTGTGTGTGTGTGTGTGTGTGTGTGTGTGTGTGTGTGTGTGTGAGACAGAATGTGTGTGTGTGTGTGTGTGTGTGTGTGTGTGTGGTGTGTGTGTGTGTGGTGTGTGTGTGTGTGTGTGTGTGTGTGTGTGGTGTGTGTGTGTGTGTGTGTGTGGTGTGTGTGTGTGTGTGTGTGCGTGTGTCTGCGTGTGTTGCGTGTGTGCGTGTGTAGCTGTGTGTGTGTGTGTGGCTGTGGGGGGGGGGGGGGGGGGTGTATTTGAAACTCCCTACGACCCACATGCTTGTTGTCTGGGACGCGGACAGACACACACATGATAACACACGCTAATCCATTGACGTGTGCGTCGTAAATAGTTAGCATGTTAACGTCCACATGCAAAACTACACTATTTTAGTTGATGAATCAATTGGTTTTTTAAATATGTCCATATGTGGTTGTTTGTTACTATGTAGTATTATTGTTATGACTTAAAGCACATCAGTTTAGCACATAAAGAAGTTATGGGATGCATTATACTTACTCAGAGAAAAGTTGGTCTTCTTTTAGCAATGATGCAATTTGGTCTGGACGCTGTTGGAAATAACATTACATTTATTTTTGAGTCATTTTAACTGTCTGCAATGTTAATACTATGACTGTGTAGGCCAACTTGTCCTGTGTAACACAGACCACTTTGCAAGAAGCCTAAAGTGAAAGTGAGGCCTGTGTTAATGCAGCCATGTTCACACAAGTTACCATTGGAATCTACACTCACACACAGCTGAACGAACACAGAGTGCAGAACACATAGAGACTCTGGCTCCTGGTTTCCCTCGAAAACCCACAATGTTGCGAATGCAGCGTTACGTAAGTCCTGACACTTCCCATACACACACACACACACACACACACACACACACACACACACACACACACACACACACACACACACACACACGCAGACACACACACACGCACGCAGACACACACGCACGCAGACACACACGCGCACACACACACACACACACACGCAGACACACACACACGCACGCAGACACACACACGCGCGCACACACACACACGCAGACACACACGCAGACACGCAGACACACACACACACACACACACACCACACACACACACACACACACACACACCACACACACACACACGCACACATACACTAGTTCCCATACACTACTTTGTCTTAGAAGTTTTCAATCCTGCACGAAAACACTACAGTCCAATATCGCTTGCAGATGCGAGCTGCTGTGTCCTCATAACAAGGTAACAGAAACGTGTCGTGTAGTACTATATTATATATTCGTATAATATTATATAATATTTACTATAACACTACATCCATGTTACACTATGTGTGGTCAACGTGTGGTCAACAACGCATTCAACTGGACGAGGCTGAGCCGTGGAAGAAAGTTAAAGTCCACTATTACATTATAATGTAATAAGATATTTATGTCTTATTACATTATCATGTGATAATGGTGGCGGACTTGCCTGTAATGCGTCCAAAGGGATGACGGAGGAGGCTGAAGAAGTGGAGGCGCCGGAGGAGAAGAGCTGAGAGAGGAGGACACCGAGGAGTCGTTGCGTCAGCCCCGTTTAGTACTGCTGCTCCTGGAAGGAGGAGCGCTTCTCCTGACAGAGAGGAGGGCTGGAGGAGTAACAAGCTCCTCCCCTAGCAACCGAACACACACACACACACACACACACACACACACACACACACACACACACACACACACACACACACACACACACACACACACACACACACACACACACACACACAGGACAGACACGCTGCCTGGAAAGAGGATGATAAATAAACATTGCGCTCCGTTGGCCCAAGTCTTTTAATCGATTGACTTGACTGTGTGAATTGCAATATGGGGCGGTGTAGTTATTCCTGATTATTGTGTCATTGCGTACGGGTCTGCCTGTCGGGATTTGCAGAGTATCAGTAATCAGACTATTAAATATAGAACTGGATTCATTCAGATACTATAGTAGCTGAATTAATCCCATTCTTTATCTTCATAAATCAACCCTGTAATGTAGCAAAGGTGTGGGTACAAGGAAATGTGCATTGACTGGGTCCCTCATTGAGGAGGATATGTGCAGTAAGCTTATAACAATTAATATAAATGCTAATAAAAATACTATTATTAATAACAATCATCATAGTAATACTACTACTACTAATTAGTAGCACTACTATTATCTTTGTTTAAATAAATAAACTACAACTAACTACATCAAACATATAGTCTATTATATCATTAAATAATTAGTTGTTGTGTAAATGTATAAATTAAGGCTGATTGGTCATTGATTCTAGGTGTCTGCAGGGCCTGCACAGTAAGCTGCTGTAGGTTGTTATGGTTCACACATGTAGCCTATTAAAATTAAAGTATGTCCATATATTTGGAAGCTTCCAGAAAGTCATAGAGAAAAATGAACTCACGGATGCCCCCTAGTGTGAGCAGTTGGGACAACATCCACTTTTAATTATGAAATACATATAAATATTTGGGGTTGTTGTTACCGTGTAATAATTATCTTTAGGACATCAGGAAGTATTTATTTCTAATGTATAGTTGTTTTATCTTGTTTTTTCAGTACTCCCAGCACCATTAACAAAGACGCCAAGTCTCATTGGGCCCTGACTGAATAAAGGTCAAAAATATACAAATATATATTCGATTACATTACATTACATTACATTAGATTCAAATGTATTGTCATTGCACAGCACAAGTACAGTACAGCAAACATACAAACATAAGTTGCCATCTAACCAGAGTGCAAATGTAGCAGTAAAGTGCATGGTAATATACAATGTACAGTGGTTAAATAAGATGTACAAATTGTCTACTAGGTATAAACAACTGGTGTGTAACACAGTATATTTATATGGATATGTGCATATATAGGTATATATATATATATATATATATATATATATATATATATATATATATATATATATATATATATATATATATATATACAGGTAAGTAAAGTATCAACAGATAGTGAGCAGGGGCCTACTATATATATATATAAATATATATATAAATATATATATATATATATATATATATATATAAATATATATACATCAAATACACATCAAATGGAGCACTGTACCACAACGTGAAATCAGTGAGAACCAGACTATATATATATATATATATGTATATAGATACACATATGGATGACTTGGAGCCAGGTTCAAAGCTTCATGAATGAGTTTTAATTTAACATTTCAACCAGCTGACGCTTTGGGATTCTAATTTGGTTCTCCTGTGATTTATGTCCCTAGCATCTGAGTGGTGTGTGTGTGTGTGTGTGTGTGTGTGTGTGTGTGTGTGTGTGTGTGTGTGTGTGTGTGTGTGTGTGTGTGTGTGTGTGTGTGTGTGTGTGTGTGTGTGTGTGTGTGTGTGTGTGTGTGTGTGTGTGTGCGTGCGTGCGTGCGTGCGTGTGTGTTGAGGAGGGTATGCTCTGTGTCATAGTCCTAACATAGATGACTAATGTATGAGTAGGGAAACAGAACTAAATCAGAGGAGGAACTAAATGGATTCAAAATCTATTTTCAATGAAAGAAAGAGAGATGTGTTAGCGTATCTGGACATTGGCTATTGGCTTGTCTTGTCTGTTGCCATGCATATTTAGAAAAAGCAGCTTCACACTGTTTGATTGTTATTCTATTTGTAACATTGCCATATGTTATAGTTGTAATTGCCTTTATAGGAGATGACAAGACAAAGTAAATGCTGAGTTCAGAAGATCAATCTATTGCTAGTCTAGTACGTTTGTTGATTTCTTTCTGTGCCTGTTTTCTATTAAAAGTAATTATGCAGTACATGGCTATTTCAGTCTTATCATGTCACATACATATATGTGCCAATAATCACAATAAAAAGCTAATTGGAAAGTGAACAAATATAATGTATATTTCCCACCAAAAACAGTTGTGTGTTTAACATTTTTCCATTCAGGCATTCCTAGCCATGTGTAATATGAAGTGTCTCTTCTATAGTCTTATCTAATATATGTTTTGTATAACTGATGGAAACCCCCTCCATCTACCTCCAGACACGACCATGACTCATCTGACCACAGCGGAGACACAAGAGACTATCTTATTTTTACCTTAACTTTTTTTCCGTCTTTCCTTCCTTTTTTTAAAACTGTAAAATCATTTCTGACCGTTGTAATTTGGCAACACTGTGTCTGTGGATAAAAGTGTCTCGCAGAAGTTCTGAGTTGCGCAATTCTGAACATTTACATGCGGCACATTGTTGTCTTTCGTTCAGTTCAGTACAGATATCTCATACCTACTCTATAAGTTATTTTCTACCTGTTGTTAGTAGTAGTTTTTTAGTAGACTGTTTTTACATATTATTCAACAACTGTACATTATATATTACCATGCACTTTACTGTAACATTTGCACTCTGGTTAGATGCCAAATGATTTCCTCTGTACTGTACTTGTGCTGTACACTGACAATACATGTGTATCTAATCTAATCTAATATACACGTGCATAACAAATACATACACACATTCTACCGTTCTTCCTCTTCCATTCTACATCCACTCTTACACAAAGAAAATGGGATCAACCACTGAGATGTGCTTCACTGTAAGTACTGCATCATCACAGAAAGAGACCAGGAGCATAGGCCCATGGCCTGTCCACTGTGATGGCTGAGGGCCCGTGAGTTCCCCCCCCCCCCATAGGCCCATGTGATGGCTGAGGGCCCGTGAGTTCCCCCCCCCCCCCCATAGGCCCATGTGATGGCTGAGGGCCCGTGATTCCCCCCCCCCCCCATAGGCCCATGTGATGGCTGAGGGCCTTGACCCTGTATGTTATTTTAGTACATATAGATGACCCTGTATGTTATTTTAGTACGTATGGATGACCCTGTATGTTATTTTAGTACATATAGATGACCCTGTATGTTATTTTAGTATGTATGGATGACCCTGTATGTTATTTTAGTACATATAGATGACCCTGTATGTTATTTTAGTACGTATGGATGACCCTGTATGTTATTTTAGTACATATAGATGACCCTGTATGTTATTTTAGTACATATGGATGACCCTGTATGTTATTTTAGTACATATAGATGACCCTGTATGTTATTTTAGTACGTATGGATGACCCTGTATGTTATTTTAGTACGTATGGATGACCCTGTATGTTATTTTAGTACGTATAGATGACCCTGTATGTTATTTTAGTACATATGGATGACCCTGTATGTTATTTTAGTACGTATGGATGACCCTGTATGTTATTTTAGTACGTATGGATGACCCTGTATGTTGTAACACTTTTTCAGCATACAGAATGACCATGTGTTATAGTGCACATTCAAATAATAAAACAACTTGACTTTGACGACAATCGACCGATATACAATTTAACAAAAAGACCAGCGAGTTACAGCTTTGGGTAATCAGATAACACAACTTATCTTGGGGAGTATATTATTACTGCATTAGTATCAGTATTATTATTAAAAGTATAACGATGTGGTGCCTTCACCTTGTATCCTGCAAACTGGGAGAAAGATCCTCCATTCTCACTAAAACAAATCCATTCTCTTCCGATTCTCCGTGTGGTGATTACAATTCTGTCTTCATATATTCACCCTCAGGGTGGCAGCAGTAGGCTTTCTCTCTCTCTCTCTCTCTCTCTCTCTCTCTCTCTCTCTCTCTCTCTCTCTCTCTCTCTCTCTCAGAGAGAGAGAGAGAGAGAGAGAGACCTAGTGATTGGATGGTACTCTAGCGCTCTCTACTGCATCATGTCGGTGCAGAAGTCAGAAGGTCTAGTTGTGACTCGCCGTATAAAGTTAGCGTTTAGCCGTATCGCCTAAATAAATCACAGTTATATTCATAAACTACAACATAATGTGCACTTTAATGAGTGAAATTAGCTTATGATTAAGATGATTATCTTATATCTCTATATAAGCTTGCACATTTCGCGGTCCATTTTGTAAGTAACATCTCGTGTATTAGTCGTGTAGACTAATCTGCACCCCTTTCTGTGTTTTATGTTGTTGTTCTTCCATTACAACACTTTACAACACTTTTTCTGGTCAAATGGTTTTGCTTTGAACGTGACACCGTCTCCATGGAAACAAAACAACTGCATTTTCCAAATATGGTCAAGGAAGTTAAACGTCATTGCGTGGCGCATACGCGTCGTGACGTTTGCACTAGACGTCCCTGTGTTATGGAACCAGACTCCCCTGACCGTGAGAATAATATAAATCAATACTATAAATAAAGAATCAACTGTGTATGCCGTCTTTGCCACAGTTACGCTGTAGTTTCGATATTTTAATCGCACTGGAAATAATTTCCGATTATCATGCGGTTTTGCATGGTAGGCCCTACAGTATTATCAAATAACGTCATTTAAAATACATACAAATAGCAAACAAATAGTGTTTCATTGGTTTTTATTAAAAATTTTCAGCTATATATTTTTTGCATCTTATTAGGTAAAAAAATAAACTATGCCATAAAATACATCTGGATAAAACACACTACAGGATGCTTTCATGGAAGTTCATAGACACCATACAATAAGGTGATAGTTTTATACGCTACACATAAGTTAACCTGTCGTTTTCACTTATTACAACACCACTTGTAAACAGTATTCACATAGTATTTAGAACAGCCAGTTCACATTACATTAAGGGATGAACAAAAATGCTAGAAGAAGATGCAGACATTCACATTAAAATGACTCTTATTTTTTGCATGCACTTCTTGATACTCTTGTTGATAGATCAGAGGTCATTCTAGATGAGAATGAGCCACACTGCTACCGCACCATCGAGGAAGATTCAACCCTGGTATACAGCTACGGAATCCAAAACTCCCAGAAACGCCTCAATGTGAAGTTCCATACAACATCAACACATCAGCACTCACTACGAGAGAGAGAGAGAGAGAGAGAGAGAGAGAGAGAGAGAGGAGAGAGAGAGAGAGAGAGAGAGAGAGAGAGAGAGAGAGAGAGAGAGAGAGAGAGAGAGAGAGAGAGAGAGAGAGAGAGAGAGAGAGAGAGAGAGAGAGAGACACTAGCTTGCTGGTTATAAAACCATTGACTGATATTGTACATCGATTGCATAATGACCTTATTTTGCATTCACAAGGCCAGCAGTGTGGGAGAATTGAGACTGTCCTTGATGAAGTCTGGAGCCCCGAGGCCTCCGCTAAGTCCCCTTAGGGCCTGGCCATGGTCCTCTGTCTGCAGGGAGTCTATCTCAGAGCCGCTGAAGGAGAACACAGATCGGTAGCCACTGCCGCCACATGTGGGGCTGGACAGTAGGGGTGTGCTGAGAGCCTCCAGGTCGTCGGACACCGACCTGTACAGCGTCTCCCAGTCCGGGAGGCAGAAGGCCCCGCCCAGGGTGATGTCTGGCACCGAGGCCCCCACCGAGGCCCCCACCGAGGCCGCCTCCTCCTCCGTGGCCGTCATCTCCATGCTGGGAACCAGGTCATCCAGGTCGTCCCCCTTTAGGTCCTCCATGGGCTCCACCTCCTCCACCTCCTCCTCCTCTTCGGTGCTAGAGCAGAGCAGGAGGTTGGAGTTCCCCAGGAAGGCAGCTGCTGTGCAGGGGAGGTCCACCAGGTCCCTGTCCTGGTGGACCTCCCCTGGGCTGTCCAGCAGGAGGCTCATGCTGCTGCTGCGGCTGCCTTCAGAGAGGCTCTCCATCAACATGGAGAGCAGCTGTGGTGGAGAGGCAGGGGGGTCCTGTTGCATGGGACTCACGTCATCATCATCAATATCATCATCATCATCATCATCATCCTTGTCCTTCTCCTCCTCCTCCTCCTCCTCCTCCTCCTCCTCCTCCTCCTCCTCCTCCCCCAACTGGTTATCCATCTGAGCAGCAGCGTGATCAGACCGGTCCTGGTGGTCCTCGCTCAGCGTGCCCTCATGCGAGGCGAGGACCACCTCCAGACGCTCCTTCTCTCTCAGGAGCTCGGCTACTTCTGTCTGCAGGGCGGCTTTCTCCTCCTCCAGCCGGTCTGTTTCCTGTCGCGGGGAAAGAGGGAAAATGCAGAGTAGTTATAATAAGTTATAATGGTCCTTAATTCCTAAATCCCTTCCATGTATAGGTTATGTGTATAGGTTATATTTGATGTATGGGTTATATGTATATGTTATATATATAGGTTATATTATGGTAAAGGTTATATGTATAGGTGATATTATATGTATAGGTTATATGTATAGGTTATATGTATAGGTTATATGTATAGGTTATATGTATAGGTTATATGTATAGGTTATAGGTATAGGTTATATGTATAGGTTATATGTATAGGTTATAGGTATAGGTTATATGTATAGGTTATATTATATGTATAGGTTATAGGTATACGTTATAGGTATAGGTTATATGTATAGGTTATATGTATAGGTTATATGTATAGGTTATATGTATAGGTTATAGGTATAGGTTATATGTATAGGTTATATGTATAGGTTATAGGTATAGATGATATGTATAGGTTATATGTATAGGTTATAGGTATAGATGATATGTATAGGTTATAGGTATAGATGATATGTATAGGTTATATGTATAGGTTATAGGTATAGATGATATGTATAGGTTATATGTATAGGTTATATGTATAGGTTATAGGTATAGATGATATGTATAGGTTATATGTATAGGTTATATATAGGTAAGGCTACTCACAGCTTGTAGTGTGTCCGTCAGCTCCCTCCGTCTGTTACGACACTTTGCTGCAGCAATCTTGTTCCTCTCCCTCCTGGTCGCTCTCCTCTCCTCCTCTTCCTTTGAAGGCTACAATCAATCAATCAGTCAATCAATCAATCAATCACACACAAACAAAATATTTTTTAAACGCCGTTTCTGCAACGTCTGCGTTGTGTTTCTCTGAAACACCAAGCATCGAACAGCTGCTCGATGCGGTGAAAGGCTGAGAAATGAAGAGTGTCTGCTGTCTGCATGCTCCCATATAGACATTATACATTATACATTATACATTATACATTATACATTATACATTATACATTATCATACTTCAAGATGCTGTGGGCCGGGGATTCGTCCCCATCGTTACCTGGGTTTTTTTCCCCTTCCTGGCGGCGGGGTGCTCCTTCGAGCGGGCTGGAGCTCCGGGGTCTCCCCGGGTGGTTGAGGTGGAGGAGGTGGAGGTGGTGGAGCTGGTGGAGCTGGTGGAGGAGGTGGAGCTGGTGGAGCTGGTGGAGGAGGTGGAGGAGGTGGAGCTGGTGGAGGTGGCGGTGGAGGAGGTGGTGCTGTCGGTCGGCTGCACCGTCCGTCTCAGATCCGTCGGAACAAAGGAGTCACTTGGACTTGTTTCGGGGTCCTGTAAATAAAAAGTATGTCTACATTACATCACACGTAGTGTGGTGATGACCGGTCGTTCCACCAAGGGATGACCAAGGATTCAATTAAAGGAGCACCGCGCTCCATCCATCACACATTACACCGTCACAACACCTAGCCTATTCTGTCCAGAGAGGTCACGACCATCACTGGAAGTATGCCGAGGGTTCTTCCATTAGATGATTCGAATGTATGCTTAATATCCACAGAGGCGTGCTTCACCCAGATGTATAGCCCGGTTCTAAGAGGTTGTCTGTTCAATTGGGAATTCGTCTGTAGGAATTCGTCTTGTTTTCAAGTATTTGGTATTTTAAAGAAAAAAAACACGTCACCCCAAACATCTTTGTTTGGGTTCAATAGTAACGGAGGTGAGAGTACCTCCATGTCCGGGGAGGCTCCTCTGCTGTCCCCGCCGGGCGACGCGCAGCTGGGGGACGGGTCGTGGTCAGGGCTGGGTCCAGGGTACATCTTGTCAGTCCTGATTTAGAACATAAAGCCACGATATATATATATATATATATATATATATATATATACATATATATATAAACAGGCCTATGGACAGGTCTATTGTGTATAGATACAAGTTCAACGCCTATAGTCGTCCAATTAGACATATATAGCTTCCATTTACCCGGACCATAGAGGTGCCTCTGCGTGCAGACTGTCCAGCCCTTTTATAGTGAGCTGAATTTTATGAATGAAATGTGTGTGTGTGGGGGGGGGGGGGGCAGGGGGGGACAAACCATCTGGAATACACAGACGAGATGGGGTAAAGACTTGGATTGACGTTTCGCACAACCTATTATTTATACGTTTTTCGCACTAAACAAAAATAAAACAAGATGATTCGATTTTTTTAAATGGCTTAATATGCAAAGATACCTTAGAGAGAGACCCCCCCCCCCTTTCCAAAAGTAGTGCGTCCCTGACCGTGTGAGTCGACGTCATTTCACGTATGCAGCATCTTCTGTGACAAAAGGTCTTACGATATTCTAAAAATAATGTATTTTATTTCAGGAATGTATCACAATCTGTAAGAGAACAAATGACCCACACCGGGAAACAATAGCTTATTTTCCAAAAGCTAGTCGCGATAACTGTATCTCAACATAACAGAATGTTAAATGATAAGACTTATATCATTTAAATGTATGTGGGCTAGTTTTAGGATGATTGAATATGACATATCACATATAGGATATATTGCATTACTCCTATGTTATTCATATGACATATCACATATGGGATATATTTTATTACTTACTCTTACACTTACTTACACTTATTTCATAACCATGACATAATATGGGATACATAGTATTACTCGATTTGTATTGATATGGCATATCACATATATGTTTTATTACTCGATTTATTAATATGACATTATTATTATTATTATTATTATTATTATTATTATTTTACTCTGTTATTTCTAACCGTCTGAGCCTCCAGCAACAGACTTGTCGCTGTAGTCCAACAGCCAATCGCCGAGTAGACTGGTCGACCCATATATGGTGTTTCCTGTTAACACACACACACGGGACGCGCATGCGCACTGCTGGGCTTTCCCATCTTGCCCGCGTCCAACGAGAACAATCCAACAGAAAGTGAAGCGATGAACGAGGGGTGTTCTTAACGACAGGTCGTGTGTCGTAGTGTGTGTGTGTGTGTGTGTGTGTGTGTGTGTGTGTGTGTGTGTGTGTGTGTGTGTGTGTGTGTGTGTGTGTGTGTGTGTGTGTGTGTGTGTGTGTGTGTGTGTGTGTGTGTGTGTGTGTGTGCGTGGAGGAAAACACATCTCCCATTCATAGGTCATGTGTTGAATCCTCTCAAATGAAAGTGAGGAGAGGAGCATCTCTCTCTCTTTCTCTCTCTCTCTCTCTCCCCCCCCCCTCTCTCTTCCCGGCAGTCGCACCCCTTTAGGGTTTACCGGCACCCCGCTGGGGGTCTGCAGACCCCCCCCCCCTTTCTCCTCCTCCCGACACACACACACACACACACACAACTGCTGCTGAAAAGCGACGTTTTCAACAAAGACACTGTTTGCGTGAACGTGGGAAAGAAGTCCAGGTTATTTTTAGACTATAGTGACATCGCGTTTGCTCAGTGGACAGGAATGCTCGGTATTCTGTTATATATATATATATGTATATATATATACATATATATACACATCGTGAAAGGCAGAGCAGTATAAACAAATCATGTAAAATAATTCACATATTACGTTATATATGAATAGAACACACGTTGGGCGTGTGTTGGGCATTGGAGTGGGCAGTGGGAACCCAAGCAGCAAAACACCGTATATGAACCAAAACCAACGTTTGATTTGGGTTGTATTGTATTGTGTACTCAGTTGTGTAAACAACGTTCATCCAACGTGTGTTTGACACCAACAGAAGGAACCCTATAAGAAGACTAGAAGAAGACTAAGACCCTATAAGAAGACTAAGACCCTAGAAGTAGACTATAGCTTCCACAGTCAGGCCATCAGGCTGCTGAACAAGGGCGTATATCATATAACAATGTCTATTTTATTACATTAATTTATATATACATATTGCTCTTTTTCTGTGCCGATATATTGCATTTTATAAATTGCATTTGTATTTTATATATTTAACTTTATACAGTTTAGTTTACTTCTTTCTATTCTGTTTTTATTCGATTTTATCTTATCTTTATAACTGCTGTCTGTCGTCGGGTGTTGACTTGAAGTAACGTTTGTTAAACGTTCTAATCGGGTGTTGAACACAACGTTTAAAAACTAACGCATCTGACACAGATTCTGAATTAGTGTCAACTGACACCAAGTGTTACCAACCAGAACACACAAAAGGTGTGAAACCCACCGTTCAATGCGGATCGTATCGGAGACCTATTTATGCTGCTGTGGGGTCACGTCACACCGAATACCGACGTGTTGGAAACGGTTCATAAACGTGTTTCCTAAACATGTGGAGGGATGCGTAAATAATCGCATTATTATATATACTATTTGGTATTTAGGTATTTAGTTGTTTATGAAAAACAAAAACAAACATTTCGTATTTGGAGAAATGATGAATGAACAGGTTTAGATGTGTGGTCACCGTGTTGTGTAACTTGAACCGCTTCAAAATGAGCACATTTCACAACAGAAGCAAATAGGACATTATGTTAAACAAACTGGATCGAGTCTCTGGAGTCCAACATGTCGATAAGAGAACTGACACACACACACACCCACACCCACACCCACACACACACACACACACACACACACACACACACACACACACACACACACACACACACACACACACACACGCGCGCGCACACACACACGCACACACACCCCACCCACACACGCACCCCCCCCACACACACACACACACGCACCCACACACACACACACGCACGCGCGCGCGCACGCACACACACACACACACACATACGCGCACGCACACACACCAGTAGCGCGAGAATATGCAAAACGGGGACGTCATTGACGCGAAGGGGGCGGAGCGTTGCCAAGACAACGCAGAATGTGACACAAACACTGGAAACAAGTTGAACTACTTCTCCTAGGAGCCACGTGACCGCTCCACGTTATGCTGCACGTTATGCTGCATGTCACCCATTCACCCGAGTCACACACATGCTTAAATATAACTGTCTTTATTATATTAAAAGTGTAGTCTTTGTGTTCAACTGCAGTGTTCCATTCCGAAAGTAGTGAAATCACATGTTCGGACCACACGGGCTTCCCAAGTCGCCATGTCGGCCAACAGTCTACGGGGGAAGACCAGAGCCAGAGGCACCCGTCTCATTTGCATGGGATCTCAAAGTCCACCCAAACCAGTCTGCTTCATACGTAGCAACACGCCCAACGTACGAGCTCTCCAACACTCGGCCTCGGGGTAGACGGAGCGACGCGCCCCGACACGACTCCATGTGCGTGTGTCCTGAGGTTTGAACGGGATACTCCCCCCCCCCAGGGGAAAAATGCAAAAATGGAACACAAATGGAAAAATCGTCATTTAATGTGCACACTTACGATTAATATATATATATATATATATATATATATATATTGATATAATATTCAAAATTCCATAATATTCAATTGAATAGGGCAACAATGCTCCTCAACCCATAATCCTATATGTAAATAACACTATAAAATGCCATTATATAATATCATATATTTTTAATAGATACATTTAAAATAAATAGATATGATTCTATCTATTCTATAGCATGACGATATGGTCCTATAGGTTGTCAGTGTTTACAACAACCTCTGTTGCTCCCCGGGCTTCCCAGCAGGCCCCGCCCCTCACAGGATGCACCATATTTGGTAAATGACGTCGCGGGGATACCGCTTCTGGAATCTTCCATTCCGCGACCATGGCAAGTATATGCACATTTTAAAGCGAATGCTTTAGAAATAAGCGGTATAATTGAATTATAAACCTATATAACATGATATAACTCATTGTTCTCTATGTCTGTAATGCAGATTTTGTTGGTTTTTCGTTGTATTTCACATTTAGTCCGCGCGGCCGCAGTGTACTGTTCCTTCTGACGTCACAGGCTGCTGAGCCCAGCCTATATAAGCTCCGAGGATTTCCAAGAGCTGCAACCCGCACCGAGAGAGAGACAACTGACGAGGACCTAGAAAGGAACACAAGGGAGTCCCCGTAACTGACGCTTATATACGTTTGGATTTAAACACTTCTTTGAATTTAAAGATGATGTACAACGCTTTCAACGCGGACTGCGAGTCTTCATCACGCTGCAGCACTGCTTCTCCAGCCGGAGAGAGTTGTGGATACTACCCTTCACCTGCAGAGTCCTACAGCAGCATGGAGTCACCCCGCTCACAGGTACCAATCCATATCTTATAGCAACCCATGTATCTTAGCTATACACCGAGGCTTGGAAGTATTACATAACGTAATAAAAAAGTACAGTACAGTCAATGATTGATTTAAAAGTTGAACTATTGATTATTACTATGAATTATCAATTAAACGTAATTGATAATAACATATGTAAGCACTGGAATTAACTAGCTGTTCTGCAGAACAGTTGCATCACAGAATACTTGAAAAATACTCCACAGAGAGAGAGAGATGGAAAAGTGTATATAATATTGTAATGTCATATCACATCACACATATATTTGTATAGACCCCCCCCCCCCCCACACACACACACACACTGCTCTGTCATTCATTCATGCTTCAGTGCACTCACAGTTTCCCTCCTCCTCCTCGTTTCCTCCAGGACTTCACTGATCTGACGGTGTCCAGCAGCGCCTCCTTCGTCCCCACTGTCACAGCCATCTCCAGCAGCCCCGAGCTGCAGTGGATGGTCCGGCCCCTGGTCTCCTCCGTGGCCCCGTCCCACCGGGCCCACCCCTACACACCTGGCCCCGGCTCGGCCTACTCCTCACCTGATGTCACCCAGTCCCAGGCGTCCAGAGCTCACAACTCCACCAGGCGCAGCAGGGCCGACCAGGTAAAATTCATCCTCCGAGTCTATTTGAATAACAGCGGTGTAACAACACATAATTCATTATTCCTTTGTTTGTTCGTCCTGAGAGCTGAGATTGATGTCTTTCTTTCTCTTTTTTTCGTTGTATTATTCAGGTTTCCTTCGAGGAGGAACAGAAGAGAAAAGTTCGCAGACAGCGAAATAAGGAGGCGGCCGCCAAATGCCGCAACAGACGGCGGGAGCTCACAGACACACTCCAAGCTGTAAGTTATCTTTTAACAAACCAATAATAAACTAGGGCAACGTTGACCCAACCGCAGTGATATTAAATCAAGCTCTCTTCTCCCATGACAGGAGACTGACGATCTAGAGGACGATAAGTCCAACCTGCAGAACGACATTGCCAACCTCCTGAAGGAGAAGGAGAGGCTGGAGTTCATTCTGGCCGCCCACAAGCCCATCTGCAAAATCCCCTCCGAGCTGGACACCATGTTCGTCCCCGTCTCCCCCGTCTCCCCCGCTTTCTCCCAGAGCTCCACGGAGATGTCGCCCTGCACTTCCATTTCCACCTCCAGCTCCTCCCAGACCCGCCAGTCTGCCTTCACCTCCCACTCACTCTTCTCCAGCCCCGCCTCCGTCATGTCCACCGCAGACTCCGACCACCGGCGCACGGCGCTCAAGCTGATGGAGCTGGACGACTCCTCGGCCCTGGAGGAGTCTCTGGACCTTCTGTCCAAGACGGAGATGGAGGCGGCGCGCTCCGTGCCCGAGGTGGACCTCTCCAGCTCCCTGTACACGGCCGCCCACGACTGGGAGCCCATGTACTCCTCCGCCGGGATGGGTGGCAGCAACGACAACAGCATGGACTTTGAGCCGCTGTGCACGCCCGTGGTGACGTGCACGCCCTCGTGCACCACCTTCACGTCTTCCTTCGTCTTCACCTACCCTGAGGCCGACGCCTTCCCCACCTGTGGCTCCGCCCACCGCAGAGACAGCAATGAGCATTCCTCAGACCCCTTGAACTCCCCCACCCTGCTGGCCCTTTGAGAACCTTCACCAACAGATGAACACATCTTAGAAGTACTTAGAAATGGACATACTGTACTGTATCTAACACCAGGAAGCTAAATAATGTTATTTCTGATTTATTTACCTTTATTATACTGGCATATGTTTAATTATGTAGCAAGTTGAAGCATGTTTTAGCTAATACCTCAAAGTAATAGATTTTTGAGTTTGCAAATAGTTCATATTTGAGTTAACGGTGCTAGAGATAACATGTCGATGTTGTTGCTGTGTGTTCAAAGCAATACAGTATTCTGCTCTTTTTCTGGTGAAATTCTAATGAAATGTGAGATTGTTCTACAGTTTTTGTGAACCGATGTTCTTTGTCTAACCATGGTCTGAGTGGTGATGATCTAGGTATGGAGTTTTCTGTGAAAACATTAGTGCTTTTTATTTATGATATTTGAGTTTATTTTTTTACAGAGACTTAAACATGAGTTGAATGTTTGTATGCTTATGTAAATAAACATAGTGCTATTTAAATTCAGTGATTGCCTATAGTCCTCTCTCTTCTTCAGTACCAAAGACACACAGGCTGATGTGTGTGTGTGTGATATATATATATATATATAATATATATATGTGTATGTGTGTGTGTATATATATATATATATGTGTGTATATATATATTTATAATTTCAATGCATTCTAAAGTTAGAGCTCATGAAAGGTCCTGGTGCTCTGCCTCTATTTACTCCGTCTGTTGCCATGGCAGTACGTCACGGTCGTCAGGGCTCTCCTACGTCAGTGCGTCGTTTCCATTTTTTTTTCTGCACGCAAGTGCGCCGTCGTTTCCGTGACCAAATATAGCAGGGTGCTGCCCTCCGGCAGAAGGTGTGTATTACACAATACCGATCACAATGTGCTTTAGTTTGTTATTCCATTAGTCGCTAGTTAAACTTGTTTAAGACGGAATGCTTCGGTGCTTCTTGGACTGTGATAATGTCTTCGTCATTTATATGACGAGGCTAATTACAAGGATATGTCAACAGAACTAGACGCAATGCCAACTGGGAGGACAGACTGAGAACGGACGACATAAACGAAGCCTATTATATATTTACCAATGAGCTGGAGAAAATGATCAAGAAACACATACCCACTAAGAAGATAAAAGAAGGCAAAACAAGAATGAATACAATAAGAACAATAAAGAAAAAACACCGTGCATGGCAACGCTACATGGAAACAAGAGAGGAAGTAAATATCTAGAATATGTTAAATCTCGTAACCTGGCTACTAAACTCATCAGACTACGTAAGAGGAACAAAGAAAGGGAGATTGCAAGCAAAGTTACAAAAACTAAATCCTAAAGCATTTTGGAAACATGTCAATTCGAAAACCAAATGTCAATCTGGCATTCCAGATCAACTGAGAGATGAAGAGAATACAGACCTAGGAAAAGCCACAGAAGATGAGGAAAAAGATGAGATTCTTGCTCAATTCTACACTTCAGTTGTCACCACACAAGCAGAAGGACCCATACCAAGTCTGCCAAAAACAAAGGAAAAGGTGTCAGTGTCACACATAGATTTCACTATTGAAAAAGTAATGAGGAAACTACAGAAACTTCAACCTAGTAAGTCCCATGGACCAGACAATATACATCCGAGGATATTAAAATAACTAAACAACAACTGTCAAGGCTTTTCACTGTTCCAGTTATCCATTAGAAAAAGAGAACTACTACAACTATGGAAGTCAGCCAACATAACCCCAATTTTTAAGATGGGGAAAAAAGATAGAAGCAGCAACTACCGCCCAGTGAGTCTCACATGGCTACTTTGCAAAGTGCTTGAATCTCTTATCCGGGATGACATCATCGGTCACATGAAGAAACATAAACTTTTCAGTAAAGGCAATTTGGATTTATTAACGGGCGGTCTACAATTCTTCAGCTTCTACATATTATGGACGACTGGACAGCGATACTAGATACTGGCGGAATAATTGATACATGTTACCTAGATTTCCAAAAAGCTTTTGACAAAGTCCCACAAAGACGTCTCTTAACAAAGCTAGAACAAAATGGAATCCAGGATGACCTGCTAAACTGGATCAAAGCTTTTCTATCAGGAAGACAGCAGAGGGTAGTGATAAATGGAGAGTGCTCTAAATGGCATCCAGTGACTCGCGGGATCCCTCAGCGATGGGTCCTGGGGCCCTTGATCTTTGTTCTCTACATTAAGAACCTGCCAGAGTGTTTCCTCATCTGCTTACCTTTTCGCTGATGACACTAAAATGTCCAAAGTTATAAATGGCTCGACTGACAGAACCACATTTCAAAACAACATCTATAATCTGCAGAAGTGGTCGAAATCGGGCTACTTAAATTTCACCCGGAAAAGTGCAAAATAATGACTATTCGAGATAAAAAAGTAAGACCATCAAGCACATATATATAAGATGAGACATCAGAACACAGCATTATAGAGCTGCCCAGAGTAAGCCAGGAGAAAGATTTAGGAATAATATTTGACAAAGATCTGACCTTCAAAGAAGACATACAAGCAAGAGTCAACAGGCAAACAACATCATGGGGATCATTCGACGCACATACACTTACCTCAACGAAGAAACATCCAGGCTCTTATACACTGCCCTAGTACGACCACATCTCGAATACAGATCCACTATATGGTATCCGTATCTGAACTCCAGTACTGAAGCCCTGGAAAAAGTACAAAGACGTGCAACTAAACAGATCAGCCACCTGAAGAACCTCCCATCCAGAACGATTAAATCTCCCGACATTGAGATTATGTCGACTAAGAGGAGATATGATCAAGGTATACAAGGTATACTACATGCCATTTATGATGCCAGCCTTCCACAACTTCTCCATCCAGTATCCGAGAGCAGTACCAGAGGTCATAGTTTAAAACTACCCAAGCACAGAGTCAACAAGAATAATGCCGGCTTTTATATAGCGCTTTTATCCAAAGCGCTTTACAAGTCATGCCTCACATTCACACACCGAAGTCAGCCATCAAGGAGACAGCCAGCACGTCAGGAGGTCTTGCTCAAGGACACCTGGACAGTTTTTGCTAGGAGGAGCCGGGGGATTGAACCAGTGACCTTTAGGTTGTGAGGCGACCGCTCTACCTCCTGAGCTATACTGCCGCCAGATAATAACTATCCTTGAACCTGGTAGTTCTTGTATGGATGCTGTGCAACCGGCGACCGGACGGTAGGGGGGAGAAAAGATGGTTGGTTGTGGTTGTGGTCCTTTGTGATGGACATGGCCTTCTTCCGACATCTGGTCCAAAAGATCTCCGCAATGCATGGAAGTGCACACCGATTATCTTTTCTGCTGTCCTCACGACCCTCTGGATGTCTTTCTTGTCCTGTGTAGTGGTGTTGCCGTACCACACAGTGACGCCACTCATCAGGACGCTCTCTACGGTGCCAAAAAGTGTACAGTGTAAAAGTTCACTAGCCACCGTTGGCCTATCCCGCTTTTTCTGAGGCACCGCAGGGCATAGAGGTGCTGGTGTGCCTTCTTCAGCATGACCTCCATGATGCGGGTCCACGCCAGGTCGTCAGAAATCTGTAGCCCTTGGAAATGGAAGCAGCTGACGATTTGTCCATGCTGATGGTGAAGTGGGTGCCCCAGTGGCTCCTGAAGTCCACGATGAGCTCCTTAGTCTTGCTGACATTCAGTGCGAGGCTGTCACCATCGCACAAGTCAGCGGACCACCTCATCTCTGTACTCCGTCTCGTCGCCCTCGCTTATCAGGCCGATGACTGTGGTGTCGTCTGCAAACTTGATAATCCGATTATTGCTGTGTGTGGCAGTGCAGTCATGTGTGTACAGCAAGTACAGCCCCGGACTGAGGCAGCCTTGGAGTGCTCCGGTGTGGAGGACCAGAGTTGATAAGATGTTGTTTCAAATCTTCACCACTTGAGGCCTGCCCGTCAGGAAGTCCATAATCCAGTTACATAGGTCCCTCAGCTTCAGGACCAGCTTGGAGGGAACGATGGTGTTGAACGCCGAGCTGTAGTCAATAAACAGCAGTCTGACGTAGGCGTCCCTCCTGTCTAGGTGCTCCAGAGCCGTGGGTAGTGCCAGGGAGATGGCGTCGTCTACAGACCTGTTTGGTCTGTATGCAATGTCTTTGATGTGGATGTGTGGGGGTGGGAGTTTAATTAAGGGTTCCACATAAAATCTTAAATTTTCCATGATGAGGTGGTCCTGCTGACGCGATGGTGCAAGGATAGCAGCCTCGCACTGAATGTCAGCAAGACTAAGGAGCTCATCGTGGACTTCAGGAGCCACCAGGGCACCCACTCCACCATCAGCCTGGACGGAACACTGGTGATTGAGAGCGTCCTGACGAGTGGTGTCACTGTGTGGTACGGCAACACCACTGCACAGGACAAGAAAGCCATCCAGAGGGTCTTGAGGGCGGCAGAGAAGATCATCGGGTGTGCACTTTCATGCATTGAGGAGATCTTTAGGACCAGATGTTGGAACAAGGGCATGGTATAGTGGTAGACTATGTGATGACATCACTTTCACTTGATGTCACATCCTTATAGGAACGCCCACAAGGAGGGCAAAACACGGCTTTCTTCTGCTGCCCCCAGCTATTCAATAGCTTTTTCATTGAGGTATTTTAACCAAGTTTAGCCAAAATGCCGGACAGTTGTGCGATCGGATGCACAAACCGACGCAGAGACAAGCCTGGGTTGTGTTTCTTTAGAAAGCCGTCCGAGAAAGAAAACCCAGAGAGGAGAACATTGTGGATTTGTTCTGTCCCCGGGGACGTGCCTCTGTCCCCGGGGAGCATAGAATGGAAACCAAGAAAGGACACATGTCTTTGCAGTGAACATTTAATTAAAGGTTTGCTAAACACTATTTGAATTGTTGTATTTTTAGTCATATCTTTACTAATAGTGCCTCGCGTGGCTGACTTTGCACATGGCCTCGCATATCTCCCTGCAGGCCCTGAGTATAGTATTGCATAGTTTAGTATAGTATAATATTTTAGTAGATATTCAGAATCTTTCTTTAGACCTATAAAATATGAACAATAAAGGGGGTTAATGCTTAATGTGTGTGCTGGTGTGCGTACGTATGCCTACCATTCAAGTATAAGGTACAACTCTCATCTAAGGAAACGTATTATGTTTACATTTACCACCCAAATGCTATAGGCTATACATAGTGGTAGCTATAGGGGTAGTGGGCATCACGAGGCATTTAATGACCTCCCTATTTATAGCTTCCCCGACAACCCCTGTGCGCCGGTAGAAATAGCAGGTGTCTATTGCCTCTTCCGACATCAGCATCAACAGTAAAATTAGAAACACTATGACGTGGACCTGCGTCGGTGCGCCCACCGGAGGGAGACACGGTACAGGGAGGGAGAGAGAGCGAGAGAGGGGGGGGGAGAGAGAGAGAGAGAGAGAGAGAGAGAGGGGAGAGAGAGAGAGAGAGAGAGAGAGAGAGAGAGAGAGAGAGAGAGAGAGAGAGAGAGAGAGAGAGAGAGAGAGGGAGAGAGAGAGAGAGAGAGAGAGAGAGAGAGGGGGGGGTGAAAAAGAAGAAGGACAAGGATTATGTGAGGCGGTCGGAATCGTAGAGAGAGAGAGAGAGAGAGAGAGAGAGAGAGAGAGAGAGAGAGAGAGAGAGAGAGAGAGAGAGAGAGAGAGAAAGAGAGAGGGGGGGGGTGAAAAAGAAGAAGGACAAGGATTATGTGAGGCGGTCGGAATCGTAGAGAGAGAGAGAGAGAGAGAGAGAGAGAGAGAGAGAGAGAGAGAGAGAGAGAGAGAGAGAGAGAGAGAGAGAGAGAGAGAGAGAGAGAGAGAGAGAGAGAGAGAGAGACGCAATTGGTGCGGAAACGAAACCATTTGATTTATTTTTAATATTTTTAAGTAGAAGTGATGCCCACTGCCATGACAATAACACGTAGGCGATGCATCCGTATATTTATTAAGACAAACCCATGGGCGTTCTTAAAAAATAGATTACGCTTCTCTTATAAACGACTTGCTATTTACGCAATGTCAGATTACCACCGCAATTCTAAGGGTGTGGAGACGGGCTTGCGTCACTGTTCATTCATTCACAAAGTGTGTGATCAGCTGCCACCCGTTAAGGCGTTAATCAGAAACCATGTTTACCAAGGATCACAATGTCTGCAAGGTGGGAGCAGCGAGAACCCCAATTCATCTGGAATCCAGTGGACCATTCGAGAACCTTTTAAATCAGTTGCACCCAAATGAGGAGTGTGCTTAAATGATATCAAACAGGGACTGAACACAGAAAAAAGGAAAGAAAGACGACAATGTTGTTGACAATTGTTCCGGCTCACTATCTCTACTTCTTTACGGTACTTTAAGTTAAGGTTTGTGATGCACCATGCAGACACACGGGAGGGATCTCCCGTCTCTTTCCACAAGAGACAGGCTTCAAAGCATCCTCCATTATTCTATGGAACGTGGGAATGTCTTTGGGGATTATATATATATATATATATATATATATATATATATATATATATATATATATATATATATATAAAAGCGTATAGGGCTGAGTACAGGTCTACCCCCTCCCCCTTATGATAGGACCTGAATAGATTTAACCACACATTTAATCGTAAACTACCAAGGTTAAATTACTAAATATGAAATACATCCTATTCGGATTACATAACAATTTAAGTACATTTTCGACTTGCCTAATTTTTTGTACATGAAAATGCTTAGAATAAGTAAATTGGTCTATTCAATGCAATTGTTATCGAGCTATTTTTTATAACTTGGTCGGAATGAAAGCCAGCAAACACCCTTTATGGGATTTTATTGAAAAAATAAAATCAAAAATCAAAAATTCAGTCAGTCTCATGTCTGTTAAAATATGGTACGGAACTATTCAATTCTAAATATATTAGCTTATTCTAAACCTCATTATAATTGAGATGACGTTCACCAAATGTTTTCATGTATCCCCCCCACCCTCTGTCCTCCTCCTCACCACTAGAGGCGCTGTCCCCCAGGTCCTCCTCACCACTAGAGGCGCTGTCCCCCAGGTCCTCTTCACCACTAGAGGCGCTGTCCCCCAGGTCCTCTTCACCACTAGAGGCGCTGTCCCCCAGGTCCTCTTCACCACTAGAGGCACTGTCCCCCAGGTCCTCTTCACCACTAGAGGCGCTGTCCCCCAGGTCCTCCTCACCACTAGAGGCGCTGTCCCCCAGGTCCTCCTCACCACTAGAGTCGCTGTCCCCCAGGTCCTCCTCACCACTAGAGGCGCTGTCCCCCAGGGCCTCCTCACCACTAGAGGCGCTGTCCCCCAGGTCCTCCTCACCACTAGAGGCACTGTCCCCCAGGGTCTCCTCACCACTAGAGGTCCTCATCCTCCTCCAGGTGGTTCAAGATTCAAGATAACTTTATTTATCCCGAGGGAAATTAAAGTGCAACATTTATTCCCCCTGTTTCAACAGGGGGAATAAATGCACACAAAATATACTAATACCTAAAAACTAAAAACTAAATACAACAGTAATACGTAGGTATATACAATACACAACAATACGTATAGTGCAAATTGGCAGTAATAAAATACTAATAAATAACTCAGATGAATACTGAAAAAGTGACATGTGAAAAGTGAAATTGAATTTACAGTGCAAAATTACAGTGAAAGGATTTACTGTGTGTTGACTTCAGGTCACTGAGTCTCCACTGTCCCTCTCACGACCCGAGGTAGATGAATTATAGAGACGTTCTGTGGTACACCTGGGTACACCAGGTCCTCCTCACCACTAGAGGTCCTCATCCTCCTCCAGGTGGTTCCAGGACCTCCTCCTCACCACTAGAGGTCTCCATCCTCCTCCAGGTGGTTCCAGGACCTCCTCCTCACCACTAGAGGTCTCCATCCTCCTCATCCTCCACGGTTTCCAAGTCCTACTCAGCGGTCCTCCGTCAGTCAGTCCGCGGCCAGCTGGTGTCCGTGTGAAGTCAGTCATGTCTCGGGTCGCTACTGCGCTGCTCCTGGCGGCTCTCGTCCAGTCGGTGTCCTCCATCTCCTTCTTCCTGCCCGTCAACTCGAGGAAGTGTTTGAGAGAAGAGATCCACAAAGACGTGCTGGTGACCGGGGAGTACGAGATAGGAGAGCAGCCCAACACCAAGACCCACCTCAAGGTACGCTAGCTAGCCTAGCTAGCCGCAAGCTGAGAGAAGGCCGGTCCCTTTATCCTCTTCTTATGCTCCCTATGCTGCCTATAAGTCACCTCTCTACACGCTCCATCCGGCTTAACACCCACCGGTAGCTCTATAGTAACACTCCGCTGTGTTTTAATATATCCTATATACCGCCTGGGTGTCATGTTAAGACTTCCTGGTTCGTGGCCATCTTCCGAGTTTATTTCTACTTTATTCTTCATTCTGAGTTCTTCTTGACGTCGACTAGGCTCCTGTTGGTCGCCAGGTCCTTCATAATCTGGTATTAAACATGTCGTCTGTCTGTTATCTTCTAGTTAGTTAGTTAGTGACAGCCGGTCCTCTCGTTAGCTCAACCAGATTGTTACACGTCAGTCTTAGCAGTTAGCTGCTTAGCATATCTGGCTAGCATAGCAGCCTCGTTAGCAATGTTGCCAAACTCGCGTACAGCAGTATGGTGGAACAATATATAACACTATATAGAACTAACCCTATATAACAATATATCACATTTACAGCTGTAACGCAACGCCCTAGAGATATTACATCGCTATGTGACGCGTTAGTGTTCGTCTTAAAGGTGGTTTTGTTATCACCAGCTGTCAGTGGTCCTTGATTCTCCAGTTGTTTCTAAGATCCAATAAAACATTAAGTTTCAATAAACCATGTCTGATAGTCCACCTGTCCTCCATGTCTGATAGTCCACCTGTCCTCCATGTCTGATAGTCCGCCTGTCCTCCATGTCTGATAGTCCACCTGTCCATGTCTGATAGTCCACCTGTCCTCCATGTCTGATAGTCCACCTGTCCTCCATGTCTGATAGTCCACCTGTCCTCCATGTCTGATAGTCCACCTGTCCTCCATGTCTGATAGTCCACCTGTCCTCCATGTCTGATAGTCCACCTGTCCTCCATGTCTGATAGTCCACCTGTCCTCCATGTCTGATAGTCCGCCTGTCCTCCATGTCTGATAGTCCGCCTGTCCTCCATGTCTGATAGTCCACCTGTCCTCCATGTCTTTGTCTTTTAGATCACAGATTCCTCGAGTCACACTCTTTACTCAAAGGAAGATGCATCAAAGGGGAAGTTTGCGTTCACCACTGAGGACTACGACATGTTCGAGGTGTGCTTTGAGAGCAAGTCGCCCATGGGTGAGTGGACCGAGCCACACTGGAACACATCGACCTTTTTACACTCACTATTTGAATATGCTATGGTATGCATGGTGCAAAATAAAATCACCCAGTGTCCTTTTACAAGCCTATTCCAAAAAGTCTTAATTAACAATTCCCTCAAATAGGCAATTCCTTAATTATATTTACAAATGCACATCCATTCTCATCTGGATCTATTCGATTCTATAGAATTAAATCACACAATCAATAAATTGAATTGTATTTCAATACAGTAGTTCAATGTAGGTAAATGTGCCCCCCAAGCCAGCAAGAGGCTAACTCACACTATTGTGCTTTGTCACTTGGGCATAATAGTGCACATTATCCAATGCAAAATCCTGTCTTGCTTTGTATTAAGACATGCTGAATGTCACTGCAATTAGCCTTTAAAGTCCAGATGCATTGCTGAAGTTTGTGATGATTCTAATGTCAGGTACTGTATTTAAGAACATATTTAAATTTTGTGAAACTTTCTTACTGTAATTCTATATGTATATGCCTGACTCAGATTTCCAAAAACGTTTTTTTTTGGATTTAAACATGATTAAGCACTTAATACCATCCAATATGGAAAAGGTTAAGTGCAAGCTGAAATATAACATGGTTGTTTTTCAAACACTTGTTGACTTCTACTGTTTATCCAGAAACCCTCGTTACATGGGTATGAATTGAAAATAGAATCATCAGTTTATATAACATGACAACACTTCAGTGTGTATGGTTGTACTTTTCTTGTCCTATGAAAATGTACAAAAATGTTGAGCACACTACGTTTTGTATATTGTTTCATATATATTACTGTTTGTGTAACAAGGAACTGGGAGGGTCCCCGACCAGCTCATCAACCTGGATATGAAGCATGGTGTGGAGGCTAAGAACTATGAAGAAGTGAGTTCAAAAAAGAAATACATCAGCAAACCTAACTCACCCACTGCACATTTAGATTCCTTTAGGACAGGGGTTCCCAACCGCCGGGCCGCGGACCGGTACCGGGCCGTGGAGGTGTTACTGCCGGGCCGCGAAACAGCTGTGTTTATCATCATATTTGACTCAAATAATTTGAGTATAGGTGAACGGTGGGCGGTATAATCTATATATAGAGATTATATATAGTATAATCTATATATATATATAGCGGTATATATGGGCGGTATAATCTATATATATATATTAAATATATATCGGCGGCATAACGAGAGACTTTCAGTTGCACGCGCTACTAAAGAGACTACGCGCTAGTGACGTGTCGGTCGCAAACGAGCCGGGTTTTGTTACGGTGCTCCGCGTACATGCGCGTTTATACTGAAATCGAGCCCTGCCGTTTTGTTAGGGGTGTGTGTTGACACACTTTGACAACCGGTCTGCGAAAATTGACAACCGGTCCGTGAGATTTTTTTTCATGTATCATGTTTCATGTATCCGTGGCACAAACAAGGTTGGGAACCCCTGCTTTAGGATGTCCCTTTAGTAGTGTGTTGTGCTGTAAAGTCTTTTAAGATTCATGTTTTTATTGAATGCAATAAGGCTGTCCCGAATGCAATATTTCAAGCTTATAGTAGAATATGGCAGAGGTCAATGTAGCCTAAACCAAACCTTCCATAAAATATATATTTTAATTAAAGTGAAGCATTCGTATACCTGCTTAACAACAAAAATATTATCACAATATTCAAATATTCAGTCACTAGAATGCAATACATTTTGCCCTGTTTAACTCAATATAGTGGCTGGTTTTGATTGTAAATGTGGAAATAAAAGAGCAATTGATTGAATGAATGAACAAATGTATACATTGATTACAATTTTGACATTTGTGTTAACAAGTGGCGTACTGCTCAATATGAGCTTAATGGTGGAGGACTGCTCTATGAATCGGCCCTGTAGCTGGTCTCAGTCTTTCTGAAGGAAAGGAAGTGATTCGACTGTTTGCTGAGAACACACACACACACACACACACACACACACACACACACACACACACACACACCACACACACACACACACACACACACACACACACACACACACTGTCCCGCCCCCGGGCATGCAAAGATACCATGCATAAACCAGGTAACCTGTTGTGTGTGAGCCCTGATTGAGCAGCAGGGTGCTTGTAGTGCTGAGCACCGGTGAATCAGGGCTGACTGCACTAAAAAATGCGTATGTGCTCACATCTGTGGGTGAAAGCTTTCAATGGGGAACAATCTAGCAGTGGAGAACACTCCGCTTCATCACACAATGCGGGGGGAATACAATCGGACATAACCACCGGATGATTGGCAGTGATGTCACTAGGCAGGCGTCCCACCTCCCTGACTCTGTACTGTCCACACACCCCATTCCCTGATAGTGCTACCAACAAATTCATACCACCCTGTGTTCAAAGTAGGGGCGCAAATGTGTTCTCTTTAATGGAGTACTCGTCAAGCTTATGAACCATTACATACATTTTGTAATAGAAAATTATGATTATTTTTATTTATTATTATTCCTAATTATCTCCCAGCTGGCAGAATTTGTGGGCTTGTTTTGACATCCTCCTTTACAATCAGATCGCTAAGGTTGAGAAGCTCAAGCCCCTGGAGGTGGAGCTGAGGCGACTGGAGGACCTCTCGGAGTCCATTGTCAACGACTTTGCATACATGAAGAAGAGGGAGGAAGAGATGCGTGACACAAACGGTGAGGCAATACTATGGAACTTGATAGAACTTGGCGTTACAGTTGTCCATATTGGTGGTAGTTGAGTGAGGTTTGCCTCTGCAGACCAATTGAGATTGCTGTGTAACATGACAATGACTTCCATTTTTTGTCTCCTCCTCCTCCCTTGTGGTTTCAGAGTCTACAAACACGCGGGTGCTGTACTTTAGCATCTTCTCCATGTGCTGCCTCATCGGCCTGGCCACCTGGCAGGTGTTCTACCTGAGGCGATTTTTCAAGGCAAAGAAGCTGATTGAGTAGAACTGTACTGCAGCTGCCCCTCCCCTTCTGGAGGACTCAAGAGGAAGCTGCCTGCCGGGCAGTCATCCCAACAACATCCACCACCACCCTCCTCCCAGCTACAGCCAACGACAGCACACAGGGGTTTGGGGTGGGGGTGGGTGGGTGGGGGAACAGTAGGATTTACCCTAACCGTTCCAGGGAGGGGGACAGGGGGGAGGGGGGTATTGCAAACTACTTGGTGGTCTGGAACATGGAAAGCGACGTGGAGGGGAAATCGGGGAAGAGAGGTTAGGTTTTCAGTGACATGTCTTAGACCCGCATTCCTGTCTACAGCGTTTTGAATGTTGCAGCAACCTGAATAAGTGTGCTTTAATCAGTTGGTTTTTTGTTTGTTTTGGTTTGAAGCTCATTTGTCAATGGGTGTGCCATGAGAGAACTCTTTTGCCCCCTCTATTATGTATAATATGTTTGCCATGCCAAGAAAACTAGATAATCGGTGCCCTTTTTATCAAGTGAAGGCTTATTTAAAACTGCGAGGTGGATTGTTGCTTTGAAGAGAGAATTGGCAACCACTGAACTTTTGTGTTGCGTCACCTAATTTGCATACAGGCCGGTCAACTAAAATAGTATGGCGTTAGTTTGGTTTTTCTTATTGTAAATGCTTCTTAGTTGCTTATTATGGTATCAGGGGGGGGGATATACTATTGAGTTATACAGTGGGTCACTTCTACCAACTGTTGCACGGTTCATTTAGTTTTAAAGTTTATAATAAATGTACCGTTTATCAATTGATTCACATGAATTAAATGGATAAGAACCAAATAAATGACTTCTATATACAACTATAAAGGTTATGAATTTGATCAGGTTATAATTAACTCAACGATTTCATTTAGGGTTGTAAATTCATAGTAACCTGCCAGTTTCTTGCTAGTTGTCATTAAAATGTTTCAGATGTAGAATGTTACAAGTGTTTTGTTTTGTTTTTCGCTAGTTATTCCAACACTAAACATCTTCTTGGAGGATAATATGATTGGTCTGGGTTCAATCAATGGCATCGATTATGACATTTGAAAAGTGAATATCATTCTGTTTGATTGACACATTTTGTAAAGGTTGTTTGGCTTTTATTCAATAAAACACCGGCGGGGTTACAAACAGGAAAGTGTGTAAACTTGACTAAGTTTAGTTGTTCTATCTTAAAACATCCATCCATCCATCTTCTCCCGCTTATCCGAAATCGGGTCGCGGAGGTAGCAGCTCCAGCAGGGGACTCCAAACTTCCCTCTCCCTGGCAACATCGACTAGCTCTGACTGGGGGATCCCGAGGCGTTCCCAGGCCAGTGTGGAGATGTAATCACCCCACCTGTACCTCGGTCTGCCCCGTGGTCTCTTCCCAGTTGGATGTGCCTGGAAAACCTCCCTCGGGAGGCGACCAGGAAGCATCCTTACTAGATGCCCGAACCACCTCAACTGGCTCCTTTCTACGCGAAGGAGCAGCGGCTCTACTCCGAGTCTCTCACGAGTGACTGAGCTTCTCACCCTATCCCTCAGGGAGATACCAGCCACCCTCCTGAGGAAACTCATTTCGGCCGCTTGTATTCGCGATCTCGTCCTTTCGGTCATTGCTCATGGCCATAGGTGAGGGTAGGAACGAAGACTGATCGGTAGATCGAGAGCTTTGCCTTCTGGCTCAGCTCTCTTTTGGTTACAACGGTGCGCCAAAGTGCACCCAATACCGCTCCCGCTGCACCTATTCTCCTGTCAATCTCACGCTCCATCCTCCCCTCACTCGAGAACAAGACCCCGAGATACTTGAACTCCTTCACTTGGGATAAGGACTCCCTCCCTACTTGGAGTAGACAATCCACCGGTTTCCTGCTAAGAACCATGGCCTCAGATTTGGAGGTGCTGATCCTCATCCCAGCCGCTTCACATTCTGCTGCAAACCGATCCAGTGAGTGCTGAAGGTCACATACTGATGACGCAAACAGGACCACATCATCTGCAAACAGCAGCGATTCAATCCTGAGCCCACCATACTGAAACCCCTCCCCTCCATGACTACGCCTTGAAATCCTGTCCATGAAAATCACAAACAGGATGGGTGACAAAGCGCAGCCCTGGCGGAGGCCAACACCCACTGAGAACAGGCCTGACTTTGTACCGAGAATCCGGACACAGCTCCTGCTTTGGGAGTAGAGAGATTGGATGGCCCTCAACAATGACCCCCGCACCCCATACTCCCGCAGCACCCCCCACAGTATTTCCCGAGGGACCCGATCATATGCCTTCTCCAAATCTACAAAACACATGTAGACCGGATGGGCATACTCCCAAGCCCCCTCCAGGATCCTTGCAAGAGTGAAAAGCTGGTCCGTTGTTCCACGACCAGGGCGGAATCCGCATTGTTCCTCTTCAATCTGAGGTTCGACTATCGGCCGAACCCTCCTTTCCAGCACCTTGGAGTAGACTTTCCCAGGGAGGCTGAGTAATGTGATACCCCTGTAATTGGCACACACCCTCTGGTCACCCTTTTTGAACAGGGGTACCACCACCCCCGTTTGCCACTCCTCAGGCACTGTCCCAGACTTCCACGCAATGTTGAAAAGACGTGTCATCCATGACAGCCCCTCAACACCCAGAGCCTTTAGCATTTCTGGACGGATCTCATCAACCCCTGGGGCTTTGCCACTGCGGAGATGTTTGACTACCGCAGTGACTTCCTCCAGGGAGATTGATGTTTGCCGTCCTTCATCCTCCAGCTCTGTCTCTACCATTGAGGGTGTAGTTGGGTTAAGAAGTTCCTCAAAGTGTTCTTTCCACCGCCCGATCACCTCCTCAGTTGAGGTCAGCAATGTGCTGTGTTGTCTGGAGCCTAGTGCTCCTGGTAGGGTCTCCCATGGCAGATTGGTCTCAGGGGAGGGGCCAGACTAAGAATGGTTCAAAGACTTCAATGGACATACAAACTAGAATTGAGGATACCCTGCCCGGAGGAAGCCCGGGGCCCCTTTCCGGAGCTAGGCCTGGAAAGAGGGCCCGTAAGCGAGCGCCTGGTGGCCGGGTTAGCCACGGAGCCCGGTCGGGCATTGCCCGAAAAAGCAACGTGGCCATTTCTCCTTCCCGCGGACCCACCACCTACGGGAAGAACCACTGGGGTCGGGTGCACTGCCAGTTAGGCGGCAGTGAAGGCAGGGGGCATCGACGGACCAAACCCAGCCAACAGAGACTGGCTTTGGGGACGTGGAATGTCACTTCTCTGGGGGGGAAGGAGCCTGAGCTGGTGCGGGAGGTGGAGCGCTACCAATTAGATCTGGTGGGGCTTACCTCTACACACAGCACTGGCTCTGGAACTAAACTCCTGGATAGGGGTTGGACTCTTTTCTTCTCTGGAGTTGCTCAGGGTGTGAGGCGCCGGGCGGGTGTGGGGATACTCACAAGTCCCCGGCTGAGTGCCGCTTTGTTGGAGTTTACCCCGGTGGACGAGAGGGTCGCCTCCCTACGCCTTAGGGTCATGGGAGGGAAAACTCTGACTGTTGTTTGTGCCTATGCACCAAACAACAGTTCGGAATATCCCGCCTTCTTGCACACCCTGGATGGAGTCCTGCATGGGGCTCCGGAAGGGGATTCTATAGTCCTCCTGGGAGACTTCAACGCACACGTGGGTAACGATGGGGAAACTTGGAGGGGCGTGTTGGGGATGAACGGCCTACCTGATCTGAACCGGAGTGGGGTTTTGTTATTGGATTTCTGTGCTAGTCATGGATTGGCCATAACAAACACCATGTTCAAACATAAGGATGCTCATAAGTGTACATGGTACCAGAGCACCTTAGGCCGAAGGTCAATGATCGATTTTGTTATCGTATCATCTGGCCTGAGGCCGCATGTTTTGGACACTCGGGTGAAGAGAGGGGCAGAGCTGTCAACCGATCACCATCTGGTGGTGAGTTGGGTAAGATGGCGGGGGAAGCCTCTGGACAGACCTGGTAAGCCCAAACGTGTAGTGCGGGTGAACTGGGAACGTCTGGTGGATGCCCCTGTCCGGGAGACCTTCAACTCACACCTCCGGCGGAATTTTTCGGGCATCTCTGTGGAGGTTGGGGGCATTGAGCCAGAGTGGTCATTGTTCAAAGCTTCTATTGCCGAAGCTGCGGTTGAGAGTTGTGGCCTCAAGGTCATTGGTGCCTCAAGGGGCGGCAACCCTCGGACTTCGTGGTGGACACAGGTGGTCAGGGAAGCCGTCCGGCTGAAGAAGGAGGCCTTCCGGGCTATGTTAGCCTGTGAGACTCCGGACTCGGTTGCGAGGTATCGACAGGCCAAGAGGATGGCAGCCTCGGCTGTAGCGGAGGCAAAGCAGCGGGTGTGGGAGGAATTCGGAGAAGCCATGGAGAAGGACTTTCAGTCGGCACCAAAGCGTTTCTGGCAAACAATCTTAAAACATCCACCGTAATAAAACATGAATGAAATATATCAAATATCTATTACTACTGTAACTGCCTCTGTGTTCAGTTTGAGTTTTGGTTCCTACCAGTTTTTGGTTCCTACCTAAATGCTGTAGAGTAAGAGCGGAACTAATGGTTGAAGCGCACAGTGTTCCGGGGACGTTTTATGCCGACGCACACGCGTGTAGAAATCTCTATATAAGAGAAAGTTCCGTCACAGTCAGTCAGTTCGGTCGATCAGTTCAGTCAGTGAAGTTCCATAATTTCCTCTCTTATTGCATGCAGCCAATAAGGTACGTTTGGTGTTGTGGTTGTTAGCTGTGTGTAAGCTCAAGCCAGGTAGCTAAAGTGCTAACGAAATGTTTGTTAAGTGAGTTTATTATTATTATTATTATTGCAGAAGGATTTAATGTGTTTTGTAGGTTAAGTTCATTTTGGTTAACAATATTGTAAAGACATGTGACACTAAGAGACGAAGTAGAAATAATATGAATGTATGTTGTTATTGTTTGATCTGTGATTTATTGTATTTCATGTGTGTGTTTCACAGTTCTCACGGTCTGGATTTGAATAAATCCTACCAGTATCATAAAGAACGCATAGCTGTCATCATTGCATGAGAGGGAGTTACAGTGAGAACTTAATGCTCCATAAGACAGCATCAGAAAGCAGTGAGTAACAGCATTAAACCAAGTAAAGATGTCTGAGAGTGGCAGCCAGCGTGTGGTTGTTGTGGATGTACATTGCACAGACATGCAGGCACAAGCACCTGACGAAGAGGGTGCAAATGAAGACAGCGCAACCGTGCAACCACAAAGGGAAGAAGGCACAATAGTTAGCAACCCCGCTTCCTCAGAAGAGCCACGAAGAGGCCAAAGAGTCCGCATGTTGACGGAAAAGGGTCAAGAACTGCATGATGAGCAAATAAGAAAAGTTGCACATCGTTTCAGTGTGGGCTATGAGAAGTGGAAAAATGTTGCTAAAGAAGCTAACCAAGCGCTGTGTGCACCGAGCTCAGACGACCTGCTGGATGGACACGTCACTAAAGTATGCAGTGCCTCTAGGAGTCTGAATGAGGTTTATGACGATTGGAAGCGCATTGAGGTGCCTGACCATAACACACGTCGCAGAGTCGACACCTGTGAATCAGTAACAAAGAAGATTTGTAATAATGCAATGGACCTTTTAGACACAAGAAAGACTAAAGGTCAAATGCATGAAGAACAATTCATGGAAGAGATAGTGTCTGTAGCCTCAGGCAAGACAGGCACCAGCTCTCGCCACACTAAATTCTCCTCTGCAAGCAGAACAAGTGCAGCTGCTGAGGTTGCTGCTAACCAAGCCACCTTAAAGGTCCTGCTAGAGCAAGAGCGTCATATTGAAGAACTTCAGAGACTTGAAGCTGAAGCTGCACAGTTAAAAGCCAAGATGGAGGCTGAAGCCGCCCAGTTAAAAGCCAAGATGGAGGCTAAAGCCGCCCAGTTAAAAGCCAAGCAGGAGGCTGAAACTGCAGAAATACAAAGAGTGCTAGAAGCCAAACGCAGAGAGCTAAATCGATTGGAAACTATTAAGAAGTTAAAGGCTGCCAAGGCACGACAGCAAGTGTATGAGCAGAGCGAATGTTCAGCTCAAGCAGCTAAACGAAGTGATTGCTCAGATGAAGAAGTAAATGAGCTTCTCCATCGACATGTCTCTGTGAAGAGTGAAGTGGAAATCAAGCCTCAAACTAGCCTATTACAGCACCGTTCTCCACCACGAGCTGTATCACAAACAAGGCAAGAAGACAGATCTGAAGACAACACCGCAACGCTTGTCAGATTGTTCGCAGAAACCATCAGTGCAAGTCGCATTCCTATACCTGAACCTACAGTGTTCAATGGCGACCCACTCAGATACAACGACTGGAAGGTGTCCTTTCAGACGCTTGTTGGCAGGAAGAACATACCAGCCGAAGAGAAGATATATTATCTGCGCAAGTACGTGGGTGGATCTGCCAAGAAGGCCATAGAGAGCTACTTCTTACTAGGCACAGAGTCAGCCTATTATGCAGCATGGCACATCCTAGATGAGCGATATGGCGATCCATTCCTCATTGCCAAGGCCTTCAGAGATAAGATTGAGTCATGGCCCAAGATAAGTTCCAAATGCAGTATGGAACTTCAAGAACTCGCCGACTTCCTGCGCAGCTGTGAGGCTGCCATGTCTCAGGTCAGAGGTCTTGAAATACTTAATGATTGCAACGAGAACCAGAAAATACTCTTCAAACTTCCAGACTGGCTGACTTCAAAATGGCATAGGAAGGTCATGGCCACAGAAGAAGAAACTCGCATGTTCCCGAGTTTCAGCCAGTTTGTCAAGTTCCTCACACGTGAAGCCAGAATCGCTTGTCACCCAATAACCGCTCGTCATGCTCTGAAGGCAGGGGAGAGTATTCTGGACAAGGGTTCCAGGAGCAGAGATCCTGGAGCAAGGGTTTTAGCAACCAGCTCAGATGAGAAAGCCGTCGCCACGGGCTGTGTCTTCTGTGAGAGGGCAGGACACAGTCTGCAGAAGTGTCGCAAGATTATGCAGATGACAATCAGTGAACGAATTAAGTTTGTCCAAGAGAAGAGCTTGTGTTTCGGCTGTCTGAAGTCTGGCCATCGCTCCAAGGACTGTAGAGATAGAAACACCTGCGACACCTGTGAGAGAAAACATCCAACTTGCCTCCATGATGATCGCACCAAGGAAGAAAGGATGTCAACAAGGCCGGATGGAGCAAGGAACAGTGAAAAGTACAAAGAAAGAGAGAATAATCAGCCACAAAACCAGGCAGAGAGACCATCACGTGAGGCGACATCGTTTAGAGTCATCCAGAATGATGGGAACACTCATACATCCACAATAGTTCCAGTGTGGGTGTCATCTACAAGTGAGCCAAGTCGTGAGGTTCTGGTGTACGCACTCCTCGATACACAAAGTGACACAACTTTTATCCTCGAAGAGACAGCAAAGGCTCTCAACACAAAAGGTGAACCAGTTCAGCTAAAGCTCTCCACGCTAGCTTCAAGAAACACAGTCGTGTCCTGTTGGAAGCTGACAGGTCTACAAGTAAGAGGATTCAATTCAGACAAGATAATCACTCTGCCAGTGACTTACTCAAGAGAGTTTATCCCTGCAAACAGAGACCATATTCCCACACCAGAGACAGCGAAGGCATGGCCTCATCTTGAACACATTGCAGATGAGATCGCTTCTCAGCAAAGCTGTGATGTCGGCCTGTTAATTGGCTACAACTGTGCTCAAGCCCTCGTTCCAAGACAAGTGGTGACTGGTGAGGAACATCAGCCGTTTGCTCAGAGAACAGACTTGGGTTGGAGTGTGGTGGGATATGGTAACCCGTGTCTCAACTATGGAGATACAATCGGAATCAGTCACCAAGTCATTGTGAAGCAAGTGACGCCAGGTCTACCGTCCTCTTCAGACCTCACAAGTGAAGTGCACTATGTCTGTAGAACACAGATCAAAGAAGTTGTGTTACCTGCAGATGTCATGAAGATGCTGGAGTCTGACTTCGCTGAAAGAGTGTCAGAAGCCAGCCCCATCTCTCAAGAGGATCTAAGGTCGAAAATGGAGAAGGGCATCAAGTTAAAGAGCGACGGTCATTATGAAATGCCGCTGCCATTCAAGAAGGAAAGGCCTAACTTACCTGATAACAAGATCTGTGCTATCCATCGTCTCAATTGCTTAGAAAGAAAGTTGAGAAGAAACGATCAGTACCACAAAGACTACAAGACCTTCATGGATGGGACCATAACCCGCGGAGATGCAGAAAGGGTCCCAGAGGAAGACATCTACAAAGCTCCAGCTTGGTATATCCCACATCATGGGGTGTATCATTCACAAAAGCCTGGGAAGATACGTGTTGTCTTCGATTGCTCCGCTAAGGACCAAGGGACATCCTTGAACGACTATCTCCTGACGGGTCCAGAGTTGACAAACACCTTAGTGGGAGTTCTGTATCGCTTCCGAAGAGGTCCTGTGGCAAATCGTGTAGAACGCATCAAGCAAAGCACAGAGTCTACACAATGGAAGCCCAGACTTTCTTTGGCAGAAAGAGTTACCAAGTGGAGAAGTCAAGGTGGGAGAGATCGCAAGTGACGACCCTGAACTTAAGAAGGCCCAGGTTCTCAACACCTAGGCGCAGTCGGAAGTGACCTTTCCTGTGGAGGCCAAGGACCGAAGTTATTGTATTTAGTTTTGTTTACTTTCTATGTAGTATGTTGGTTCTAAGTCATTGTAAAATCATATACAATTGATATGTTTGGTGGGAGTGTAACTGCCTCTGTGTTCAGTTTGAGTTTTGGTTCCTACCAGTTTTTGGTTCCTACCTAAATGCTGTAGAGTAAGAGCGGAACTAATGGTTGAAGCGCACAGTGTTCCGGGGACGTTTTATGCCGACGCACACGCGTGTAGAAATCTCTATATAAGAGAAAGTTCCGTCACAGTCAGTCAGTTCGGTCGATCAGTTCAGTCAGTGAAGTTCCATAATTTCCTCTCTTATTGCATGCAGCCAATAAGGTACGTTTGGTGTTGTGGTTGTTAGCTGTGTGTAAGCTCAAGCCAGGTAGCTAAAGTGCTAACGAAATGTTTGTTAAGTGAGTTTATTATTATTATTATTATTGCAGAAGGATTTAATGTGTTTTGTAGGTTAAGTTCATTTTGGTTAACAATATTGTAAAGACATGTGACACTAAGAGACGAAGTAGAAATAATATGAATGTATGTTGTTATTGTTTGATCTGTGATTTATTGTATTTCATGTGTGTGTTTCACAGTTCTCACGGTCTGGATTTGAATAAATCCTACCAGTATCATAAAGAACGCATAGCTGTCATCATTGCATGAGAGGGAGTTACAACTACAATAATGTTGAGAATATCCCCGCCAATCAAACCGGACGCTTTATTGACCCGGAAACTAAGCGACGCGTTTCCGGTTTCCAGAACCGGAAACTCGTAGAGGCGTTGACGTTTCTCGCCGTGGAGGAACCACGCACATCAGACCGACCAGACACCCGTCAGACCGACCAGACATTAGACCGACCCCCCGTCAGAAACGACCAGACACCCGTCAGACCGACCAGACACCCGTCTGACCCCCGTCAGACCGACCCCCCCATCAGACCGACCCCCCGTCAGACCGACCCCCCGAGGTGACGCCATGCCCGGGGCCGACAGAGAGACGGAGCTGTCCGGGAGGACGGAGGCCTTCCTGTCGGAGCTGAAGCGGGGCGCTCCGGGCTCCGGGCCGCTTCGGGGCTCGTACGAAACGGCGAGGAAAACAAGCGCCTTGCTCCGCAGGATCACCGCCCAGGCCCGGTGGAGCAACGCAGGTCGTCTTTAAACAGCACCGACCAACACTATATATTGACAGATTTAATGATGTATTTAGCATTATATTTACCATGAAGTATATCTACAGCTGTCGTCTGTAAACCTGCTGCCTGTCGTTAGTTATTAGGTAGTTAGTCAGTTAGTATGTAGTTAGTTCATTATGGAGTTAGGTTGGTAGGTAGGGTCTTACTACTGCAGCTTCTTTAGCCTCCTTTTCCCCATAAACATAACCTGGAATGGAATATAAATAAACAATATGTACTATGCTTCTTTATTTGAACTTGTTGTACACTATATATATATGTATGTATATATATATGTGTATATATATGTATTCCTTAATTTCCCTCAGGATTAATAAAGTAATCTGAATCTGAATATATGTATAAAGGCTATCCTCTTGTTTCAGGCGAACTGATGGACATCATACGGAAGGAGGGAAGGCGGATGACCGCGGCCCAGCCGTCCGAGACCACAGTCGGTAACATGGTCCGGAGGGTGTTGAAGATCATCAGGGAGGAGTATGCTCGGTGAGGGACAGACAGGTGTAGGTCATCAGGGAGGAGTATGCTCGGTGAGGGACAGACAGGTGTAGGTCATCAGGGAGGAGTATGCTCGGTGAGGGACAGACAGGTGTAGGTCATCAGGGAGGAGTATGCTCGGTGAGGGACAGACAGGTGTAGGTCATCAGGGAGGAGTATGCTCGGTGAGGGACAGACAGGTGTAGGTCATCAGGGAGGAGTATGCTCGGTGAGGGACAGACAGGTGTAGGTCGTCAGGGAGGAGTATGCTCGGTGAGGGACAGACAGGTGTAGGTCGTCAGGGAGGAGTATGCTCGGTGAGGGACAGACAGGTGTAGGTCGTCAGGGAGGAGTATGCTCGGTGAGGGACAGACAGGTGTAGGTCGTCAGGGAGGAGTATGCTCGGTGAGGGACAGACAGGTGTAGGTCATCAGGGAGGAGTATGCTCGGTGAGGGACAGACAGGTGTAGGTCATCAGGGAGGAGTATGCTCGGTGAGGGACAGACAGGTGGAGGTCGTCAGGGAGGAGTATGCTCGGTGAGGGACAGACAGGTGTAGGTCGTCAGGGAGGAGTATGCTCGGTGAGGGACAGACAGGTGTAGGTCGTCAGGGAGGAGTATGCTCGGTGAGGGACAGACAGGTGTAGGTCGTCAGGGAGGAGTATGCTCGGTGAGGGACAGACAGGTGTAGGTCGTCAGGGAGGAGTATGCTCGGTGAGGGACAGACAGGTGTAGGTCATCAGGGAGGAGTATGCTCGGTGAGGGACAGACAGGTGTAGGTCATCAGGGAGGAGTATGCTCGGTGAGGGACAGACAGGTGTAGGTCGTCAGGGAGGAGTATGCTCGGTGAGGGACAGACAGGTCCAGCACTAACCATTCACTGTGCAGCCCACTGCAGATCAGACGTATGCTTAGTTATTAAGGTCACGTAGTACTTAAGATATAATAAGAAACTGTATATATGTAGCACCTTTGCACCATGTACAACTTTTGTTTGTCGTACATTTACATATACATTTACACATACATTTATATTTAGGACATTTGGCAGACGCTTTTATCCAAAGCGACTTACAAGGAGTACATTTGTTGAAGCAGACAATAGCATAACGCTGAGGTACGCACAAACATAAAAATAGAGCAGTTCACAAGCATTCATATTAACAAGATGAATTGATGAAGAAAAGATGAACAATTTGGTACTGCCAGGTCACCTGCTTAAGTAGCTGTGATAAGAGCGTGTTATCAACATTAAGGATATACACTTGCTAGAATATCCAACATGCTAAGAGCGATAAATGTCAGGACTTAAGCAAGTTAGGGGTTCACAAAGGAGAAGGAGGGTTCATGGAGAGTCCAGGTGGACTACGTCGTACAACGTAATGCCTGTATCCTTATGTGGCCAAAAGTAGGCCATAAGTAGTAATAAAGTGGAATGAGTGTCAAATTGAAGTGACGTGGAGACTGTGAAGGATCCTTGTTGAGCTTGGGGTTATAATAAGAATACATTTTATTTAATATAGTGCTTTTCTGGACACCCAATGCGCTTTAGACATGGTAAAATTGCACGTACAGTAAAATAATTGAATAGTTACATCGATATAATAATAATAAGACAGAATAAAATCGATAAAACATTATTTTAATCTATTTTATCATTTAAATGTGTTGTCTGCTGTTTACTCCAGGTTGAAGGGAAGCAGCGAGGAGACGGATCAGCAGGAATCTCTTCATAAGCTACTGACCTCCGGCGGTCTCAGTGAGGAGAACTTCAGGCAGCACTTTCCTCCTCTCAAAGCCAACGTTATAGAGGCCATTAACGAACTACTGACCGAGCTGGGTGAGTGGACCAGGCTCGGTGGGACCCGTTGGTCCACCATGTCACTTCAAGGGAACTGAAATGAATGACTCGACTTGTGGTTTTATTCATTCTCACACACGTTTAGCACAGTACACACCTGTGTAATGGATCTTGGGTGTGTGTGAACATTTCCTAACGTATTTCAGAGGGCACGACGGACAACATCGCCATGCAGGCTCTGGAGCACATCCACTCCAACGAGGTCATCATGACCATCGGCCGCTCCCGCACCGTCCTGGAGTTCCTGAAGGACGCCGCACGCAAACGCAAGTTCCACGTCATCGTGGCCGAGTGTGCCCCCTTCTGCCAGGTAGAGGACACACAAACAGCCTCATTCCATGGTAGGGGTTAGGACACACAAACAGCCTCATTCCATGGGTTAGGGTTAGGACACACAAACAGCCTCATTCCATGCAAACAAATGCTTTCATGGTTACGATGGCTACATTCCTGAGATTCCTGATTCTTCTTCTGTGTTCTCTGTAGGGACACGAAATGGCGACCAGCCTCTCGAAAGCCGAAATTGAAACCACGGTTATTCCAGATGCTGCTATATTTGCTGTAATGTCTCGTGTCAATAAGGTACATCTTACACATTAACAATAAGACTCATTTAAAACATCTCCAACCCTTGTGTTTCCTTCAAATTGTATTGTAATTAAATGTGAAAAGCGATTTTTGGTGGATAAACCCCAATGCCCTCCAAGATGTTTGTGTAGGCAATAGAAGTTTGTCCCTTTTCACATGAAAAGCACGATGGTCCAACAGCTGTGTGTGCGCTCCTGGTAACGTGGCCTCTCCACAGGTCATCATCGGCACCCAGACGGTGCTCGCCAATGGGGGACTGAGGGCCGTGAACGGAACGCACACGCTGGCTCTGGCCGCCAAGCACCACTCCACACCCCTGATCGTATGCGCCCCCATGTTCAAACTCTCGCCTCAGGTGAGTTAATAACTCCTGTTCTAAGTCTACCTGCCATGTACAGGGTTAACCCTGACCCTAAGACTCACACTGTGCCCACGTTTGATGTTTGGGGTGAATTCTGTGTGTTTGTAGTTCCCAAATGAGGAGGACACATTTCACAAGTTCGTCTCACCACACGAGGTCCTCCCGTTCACTGAAGGTAACGCTTCAAAAGAAACACAATTCTTTTTTTTTGCCAAAGTGAGATTCCATATATATTATTTACTATCGTAAGTAGGGTTTAAAATATATATACTACTTTATATATAATATAATTCATTATGTAACATTTAAAAATGCAAGTCAAGAAGATGAAGAACTTTGAGGAAAAACTGTTGTAAAAGTTTACTTTAGTTTACTCTAGCTATGAAACTATGAAGAAAGGTGTTTTGGGAGGTGAAAGTCACGTGTCTAGTCTGTTTGTAAGCGCAGCGCTAACCCTCTGTTTCAGGGGAGATTCTGTCCAAGGTCAACGTCCACTGTCCGGTGTTCGACTACGTGCCCCCCGATCTCATCACGCTGTTCATCTCCAACATCGGAGGCAACGCCCCCTCGTACATCTACCGCCTGATGAGTGAACTGTACCACCCTGAGGACCACGACCTCTAAACCTAGGACCACGCCCTCTAAACCGCTGCCCCCTCAACAATAAACCAAACATGCTCTCACGCTACACTCTTGCCTTTTTCTTTTATTGCTTTGATTGATTGTCTAACTGGTATGTGTTTGTAGGAACATGTGTAGCTAAATTTAAATATTTAGTAAAAAGTGTAGACTACTTATTGAAACCCAACTGATTTTTGAAACAAAAATAATTGGTGTATTTATCAACAATAAATATGTAAACTATAGGTAGAGGTAGAGTTATGATACAGTGCAAGGCCGTTGAAGTCATTGATGGTGAAAGATGTCAGCAGGGTTCAGAGATTGTTGGGCAGCAGGGGGGGGGGGGCTGTCTTCGTGGTGCAGAGTTCAGGGAGATGACAGCTGAGGGGAAGAAGCTGTTCCTAAGCCTGCTTGACTCGGAACAGAGGTTTCTATAGCGCCTCCCGGAGGGGAGGAGGGCTAACAGTCCATGGTTGGGGTGAGAGGGGTCATCCACTATTTGTTGTGCCTTCCTCAGACAGTTTGTGGTGGGTAGTGTTTATTGCAGAGAGGGGTAATCCAACGATGCGTTGGGTGGTTTTCTCCACCCTCTGCAGCGCTTTACGGTCAGAAACAGTGCCGTTTCCGTACCACACTGTGATGCAGTGGGTGAGGATGCTTTCAATAGCACACCGGTAAAAGTTCACCAGATGTGAGGTGACAGGTGGGTTTTCCTCAGTCTCCTCAGGAAGAAGAGACGCTGGTGAGCCTTCTTTACCAGTGAGGCCGTGTTGAGGGACCAGGAGAGGTCCTCGGAGATGTGGACCCCCAGGAATTTGAAGCGCGACCTCCGCTCCGTTGATGAGGATGGGGGCGTGTGCCCCAACTCTGGTCTTCCTGAAGCCCACGATGAGCTCCTTGGTCTTCTTGGTGGGTGTGAGGGCCAGGTTGTTGTCAGCGCTCCACACCACCAGGTGCTGGACCTCCTCTCTGTAGGCTGCCTCATCGTTGATGAGGCCCACCACCGTTGTGTAGTCGGCAAACTTGATGATGGTGTTTGTACCATGTACAGGAGTGCAGTCGTGGGTGAAGAGAGAGTAGAGGAGAGGGCTCAGCACACAGCCCTGGGGGACGCCGGTGGAGGAGGTGAGATTGTCTAACCTGACTGACTGGAGTCTGTTGGTTAGGAAGTCCAATAATCAGTTACAAACAGAGGGGTTAATGTCAACATTTTTGGTTTTCATGAGGTCACCAAGTTTGTAGATGAGTTTGGAGTTGATGTGTTGAATGCTGAGCTGAAGTCGATGAACAGCATTCTCACGTGGGTGTTGCTCTCATCCAGGTGGGAGAGATCGGAGTGAAGAGCTGAGGAAATGGTGTTCTCCGTGCTCCTGTTCTCAAATTGGTATTTATCCAGTGAGGGTGAGAGATTTGAGGAGAGCCAGGACCAGCCTCTCGAAGCACTTCATGATGATGGGGGTGAGTGCAACAGGGCGGAAGTCGTTGAGGCTCGCTGCAGAGGAGTGTTTTGGCACTGGCACAATGGAGGTGGTTTTAAAGCACGCTAGGACAACTAGCCTGAGCTAGTGACATGTTGAAGATGTCAGTAAGGACCAATAACCTCAGTGCTGCACACGTCTGTGAGGGGTTGGTGGGTGAGGGGAGAGGAGCCCTGGTGGGCAGTTACTGGTTGTCCTGGTCGAAGCGGACATAACAAGTATTACTCTCAAGCAGGTGGTAATATGTTTTTCATATCGCCATATCGATAGTGATATGGTTGCTGCCCATACAGTAGTTGTCTCTCTTATTTGTCATATACCAACGCTTTTTAGGGACCTGAGTGTATGGAGTCGAAACGGTAGGTTGTAATGTAGAGCCAAGAGACGGAAGCGAGTGTGTCGCCCTCACCTGTCCGTGCGGCAACATTATCCCCACCCATAGTTCCTTGGGTGAATTGTCTTAACCCACCACAAGGTAACATGTTTTATTATTTCATTTACCGGCTTAGACCAATGCATTTATATATTGACCAGTTAATGGTAGTATGTATAGATTGCGTCTGCTTGGTTACTTGGATATGAAGGTTTTTAAATGGCCTGCTCCACAATATATTCCGGAAAAACGTCAATCATTAATTGGTCTATTTTAACTGCAGTAAAAATGTCCAAGATTAGGACTTAACAAAGCCAGATTAAAAGATAGATTAAAGCATGTATATATATATGTGTGCAACTTAATATGTGTAGAAATGCAATGAAGACCCCAGTTGCTGCAGTTGCTTCCAGTGTCCACAGAAGCGCAAAACTCAGAATGTGGGTTTTTAACATGTTTTAACATGTTTTAACATGTTTTAACATGCTTTAACATGTTTTTAACATGCTTTCGACATGCCTGTGTTCTCTTTAAACAGTTGAATTAAATAAATGTACACATTTTAAAACCGGTATCGCTTCTCGGCCTTTTGTCTAAGATCAAGTGTAGTATCTGTTATCAGTTTAATATCTGGTCCCCTGACCCCTGACCTCCTGACCCCTGACCTGAGGAGCTGGGAGGTGGACCAGGCCTCTCCGCTATCACAGAACCTCCACCGTTTAATATACACTATTCATATGTTGTAGTCCCATGTAGTTAAGAAGCTTGGTTATTATTAATTATAACGATTCGTATTGTCCTGTTTGTAAAGTTTGACATTGTCAGGCAAGTTAAGAACATCATCCCAGATATGATATCAATCTTTCTGTTCCTGCTCTTCCTCGTCACCCAAAAGAAGAAGCCAGTCTGCCATTCTACTTCCATTTAGGACCGACTCAGTCATATCCTAAATGAACGTTCCTAAATACTACAAGCTTGTTGTATGTGCACTTTTGTAATGTGTGAGGAAATGCCCTGTGATATTGTTATTAACCAATTTTCCCACGGGGACAAATACAAGTATTTATCTGATTGTAATACCAACAAACCCCAATGGCACCCTAAAATAATATGACAGGATTCACTAAGAATGTTTATGTTATGACCACATAGACCACAATCAAATCTCAGAAAGGGAACATCTATTTGTTTATTTCACAAAGAGGCCTCTACTTTGTGACACACAAACCTGTGTGTAAAAACCATGACCAGTTTACATTTAGTTAATCAAATATCTCAGGTGTGTTCCTAGAAGATACTTTATTGATATGTAACACCAGGTATTCCAGCTCTTCATCCTTTTTTAGTTTGTTATCAGACGCTGTAGTTTGAGACTCAGTTATTGATATCGACCCGTCAGGTCAACAGCATTTCAATGGCTTCCTACAATTATCATTACTTTTACTACACTTTTAATACACTTTTCCTCAATGGATGGCTAATAAGAATTCACGTGGATTCCTACCGTCTTAGTGGATCGTTGACCCCATTATTTAATTTATGTTTCTTATTTTCTTTGTTAAACACTGCAATAGAACAATGTAATAAAAGTACCACCCATCTCTCCCCATAAAACCTTAGTAGGTGATTAAGAACAAAGCCAAATACTTGTGTATTAGAAGCCACAGACTGATGTACCATAAACCAGTCAGGTGACAGACCTTAGTTGACTCAATTCAAGACGAAAACTGATTCACTTAACAATTTGATCGGTGTTGTCCTACCTGAATAGATCATTTAGGGCTTGTAGATTTTTAATTTAAGTTTCATAAGACCTTCTTGTCTAACTATTTGAGGTGTAATCACTTTCTTAATAGCAATACACCCTTTACTCCAATTCCAGGAACATTATTATATGTCATACACATTATTTTTTATAGCTGATATTTCTTTTCTTCCAGTTATATAAGTAGCCTAAAATATCTTCCACCTCGGTTAATTAATTCGTTTTACCACAACTACACACTGACATGCAAGCACAGATATATTGAACATGCTCATCTTTAAAAACAAAGACATTTCCTTAGAAAATCCCCCTTTTTATTTGACTGGATTTCATGATATAAATACACATTTACACAACGTCCACCAGGAGCTTCACTCACCACAATAAACACCAATGATGAAACGGATTGACAAAAAACCCAGGATTTATTTCAGTGTCAGCGTCTCGATGCCCTCTGACCCCCAGGCCGTGGTTTCCACCTCCACGTTCCTCCACAACCAAGTGCCATCTTTTCTCCCTTCTTTATTAATATCATTCTTTTCATGCTTTTCATTGGCAAAGGGGTATAGCGGTGAGGAGGAGAGATAACCAGCCCCCCCAATCCACTTATCAAGAATGTAAACCAGAGTTAAACATCAACACCAAATCAACACCAAATCAACACCACTTCCATTGACAAGGATTTTGGAAAGTTATTGTTTTAATACATCTATGCATTCGTAAACTATTTACAGTTATCTAACAGTTATACAAAAAAAACATTATATAGACATTATTTTAGCACTATGGTCCTATTTTGCATGAAAGAAATATCTTTATTTCCTAACTATTATGATCAAAAATAAATTTAAAAAAGCAACTAAAGCACATCATTGGCTGTTGACAAACTGAGGTGATGAGGCCATGACAGGAGACTTTTTGCTTTCCAAATTCGGTGAAATTCCTATTCTTTTCATTCCGATGCAGACCAACGACCATCAGGTAAACATGACAGACAGCACTGGCTCATTCTCAGCAAGGAACCACCGCATAGAACGGCCAGTTGTACGATTGGATAGACTATAGACTATATGTGAGAGTCTTGCGTGTGCTCGCATGAACTTAGGGGCTGCAAACGTGTAAAGAGTAGGCTACCGGTCAAGCAAACCATACACGATTACAAAAATATTATATATATCAAAAATGGGTTTGTAGTCATTTACCAACCTCTTATAAATACATTTGATATTATGTTGAAATGTATTTTGGTCAAGCTTTGAATAGTCCAAAATAAAGCCTTCGTCATTGCATATTGTTTTTGAGACTAAAACAGGTTTGTTGGCCAACGTTTTAGTGGCCTGCCCGGTCGGGGGGTAGGGGCAGTTCCCCCACCGCGTTCCACAGGTTGTTACCATAATAACCGCCCGCCAGGCCCAACTGAAACTGAAATGTTAAGCAGCATAGCACTGTGTATTTGAATAATCACACATCTCAATAGATATGAAAGTGTTTGGATGCTGTTACATTTGATGTTACAGATATTCCGCTGTAAATTAGCTTTGTGACAACCGGTATGAGTCCTGTGTGTCTAGTGGTGTAGACCTGCCCAGGAGACGGTATGAGTCCTGTGTGTCTAGCGGTGTAGACCTGCCCAGGAGAAGGTATGAGTCCTGTGTGTCTAGCGGTGTAGACCTGCCCAGGAGACGGTATGAGTCCTGTGTGTCTAGTGGTGTAGACCTGCCCAGGAGACGGTATGAGTCCTGTGTGTCTAGTGTAGACCTGCCCAGGAGAAGGTATGATTCCCATGTGTCTAGTGGTGTAGACCTGCCCAGGAGAAGGTATGATTCCCATGTGTCTAGTGGTGTAGACCTGCCCAGGAGAAGGTATGATTCCCATGTGTCTAGTGGTGTAGACCTGCCCAGGAGAAGGTATGATTCCCATGTGTCTAGTGGTGTAGACCTGCTAGACTTCCAAGCAAACCTGTCGGGCAGCAGAACAGCTCTCTGCCTGCCATAAACAATTGCCTGAAATGCAATTGTAAACCGGAGTAGGGCTGTACCCTAAACGTTGACTAGTCTTATCCTCGTTCAAAGAGCCAATAGTCGACTGGAATGTTTTCACAGGAATTCCATTCTAGTGATGTTAACTGAAAATGACTACTTGTGCTACTATATTCTATATTCTACCAAAAACGAATTTTCACGATTGAATGAAGCTTTCAGTAGGGGATTTTAATAAGTGTATGTAGTGTTTCCATTCACTACAGAGTGTTGACTTTAAACCTTAACAGACACGTTTTAACTGAATTAGATCCCTGCCTCCTGCAACACGATTGGTCGACAGAAATATGAAGTGAAAGAAATTGATTGTTTGCCATCAGACTTTAGGTATGAATCTAACGTTTGATTTGTGAGACGGCTAGACCTGCGGTACGTCCAGCATTGTAATGCGACGGCTTTATTATGTGAAGTGAATATTTGATTAATATCTCGTCTAATATTATGGTTGGGTTTCGCATCCATCACTTTGATTTGCTTCAATAACCGGGTTAGCGTAACTGGAAGCATTCATTTATTAATTTATTTATTTTGGGTGTAACACTCATAGACACAGTGTACAATACAGGTTATTCCACATGTGTACATTGGTGGAAACTAAATGTAATGTATCATACATGTCTCTGGGAGGCCGTGGGATTGTGTTCATGGGTGACCAACCCACGAATGAGTGAGTGATGAATGAAGTGTCAAATCAAATCCAACCAGACGTATAAAAGGTCAGCGACCTGGCCATACTAACGCACGCACGCACGCGCACACACACACCACACACGCACACACCACACACACACACACACACACACACACACACACACACACACACACACACACACACACACACACACACACACACACACACACACACACACACACACACACACACACACACACACACACACTCTAAAGGATGGAGCAGGCAACATCACTGCATGAAACTAGCCTGGAGTCATTGTCATCTGATGGTAGTGAAGGGGGAAACGGTGGGATGATGATACACAACACTCATTCAGAGTTCCTCTTCCAATTGCATTGAAGTAAGCACCGTACTGTCATTGGTCAGACTGTATTTAATTGGGTAACATTGTAAAAATGACCATAAAGGCCCTTTTCCAGAGGGTCAAAGTTCCATTTAGACCAGGGTTAGACAACAACATCATGTCTAACATTTCAACCGAAACTAGCCACACTAGACAGCAGATCAAGACATCAAGAGTTTAGAATGCTACCAGTTCTCCTTCTGTGGCTCGAAAATGATATAATCAATACAAGAAACAATAACAAACCCGCATGTTAGTGTTGTGAAAGTGCATAGACCTGTGCGCATTTAAAATAAATAACCAATCCTGTAAGTAGCATCATGGAATGTCTATTACCTTCAGACAGCAACACAGGGTTCTGTCGCAATGGTAGAGTCAAGTTTAAAAATGAAGCATGCACCGCATCCTGTTAGAAAGTGTGATAATAGTTGCTGGATTAGTTGGGGGAGTTTCTCCATGTATTTTAGTTAAGTACTGACGGACCCGCTTAGACCCTGTGGGGCTGCCATTCAGGATGTTTTGTTGCAGCAGACCAGCGTGGATACCCTTTGCATGTCTTTCTATGCATGTGAACAGGGAGCATGTAAAGGATTCCCATGCTTTCAGTGGTGGCATGCATTGAGGGAAGTCACACATGCACATACGAGTGGGGCCTCGTGGTGTCCACGTCGGAATCCCGGCTCAGAGTATAAACAATGAACACTTGACACACTTGACTTGAAACAAGGGAAAGCCCACTCCTAGTAGAACACTGTCTAACTATTGTGCCCGTGGGGTCACTGAAGAAGGACCAAGGTACAGGTGGGAGAGGGTTGGAGGGGGGGTGTTGTGAGGAAGAGGAGATACACACCGTCCTTCCTCCCGTTAGAAGATAATCCCAAGTGGAGCTTGTGACTCATCTCCGAGGGTGCTGCTATGTCCAAACAGCTAGGCTAAGGAACTAAACGCTAAAGAGTAAAAAAAAAAACATTTATTTTGATCCATTCCACTGAAGGTCTCATCCAACTCGCACGGCCGGAAGAAATCTAACAAAAATAAAAACCAGTTGTTCACGGTAGACGAGTTATCATCAATATGGAGAAAGGGCCACCCCCCCCCCCCTGAAGATGAACTCCACCAAGGGGGTACAGCCTGCAGGCTGGGCTCAGGGTCAGGGGTCAGGGGTCAGGGCTTGGGCGTGGTGGCGGTGGGGTGGCTGGCGTTAGGCCTGGGGGGCTCGTGGGCTCGGTTGGCGGTGGAAGGCGGCTGGATCACGATGGGGGCTCGAGGACCTGGAGGAAGAGAGGAGCCAATGAGAGACAGATCTGAACCAAATGAAGGATGAGCCCATGAGCATTGAATGGAGGAGTAGGTCCATTGGACCAGGTGAGGCCACTGGGAGGAGCCAGAGGGTCACAGGGGAGCCGCAGAGGAACCCATTTCCCAGAAAGAACTAAATGTTAAGAAAATTCAAATTTACATTTGATAATGTCGACGTTAAAATGTAATTTTAACAATGCACCAGAAATCAGCTAAAGCCAGAATAATGATCGTGATTTACTGAACAGATTACAAGAGCATCTTGGGCTTGGACTGTACAGTGATATGTGATCTTTTTTCCCTATTACACACATCTGTTTCACAACTGGAAACAAATAGAATACTAGTAATCTTTTTATCAGTGGGACCAACAACCAATAGCAGTGTGGGTACTGTTTCCCCACTCCCATCTCACTATTCAGGCTCAACTTAAAGGGGCAATGTGTACGAAATTATACTACAATTATAAACAGAATGTGAAGAAATATCAGGGTTTTTTTTATGTCAAAGACATTTAGATAAATTAGGTTAAGATAAGTTAGATAATTGTGTTAGTTGAAAAATAACAGAGTTTAGAATGCTACCAATCCTCCTTCTGTGTCCTACAGAACCTTTCGTGTACCTTACTACAATAAACAATAACAAACCCACATCTCAGTGTCTGGTTCTATGCTGCCCCCTATTTTGTGGAGGACTAATTTGACGGTTTGCTAAATCTTCAACATTGCACTTTTCACCTGTCAGCTTGGATTGCTTCACCCACCCACCCAGAGCCTTACCTAACCTCAACCTCAGCCGAGAGGCAGATGACCATTGAGTGAGTATTGTTGGGTTGTGATACACAGCAACACGTTTGTACTGATTCCATGGCAGCCTCTTGTTACCCAGATCTATAGTATATCATAAGCTTGCGCCCAATGCATCCTGGCAAATGCTTTTTAATGCTTTTTGCACAAAATAACACATGTACATATCATCCATCAATCACTTTATTGATCTTTTTATTGAGGTTATTTATTTTTTATTTTGCATAATTTTTTTATTGTGTATAGTATTCCTATATTATTGTGTTCCATAATGTCATACTGCGGGAGGGAATGTGGAGTAAGCATTCCATTGTATTTGCAAATGGCAAATCAAATTCTTGAATCATGAATGAATGCCTTCTCGGTCAATATGCATAACGCACTGAGGTATTTATTGACTACATTTACCATCAACACTGACTGGACATCCACATAAAACGTGGCACATTTTCCCTTCAAGGGTTGAATATTCACGAGTTTCGGCCATAGACTAATGTGAGGCAGCCATTCAATTCCCGCCCCCAATGTGCGAAATGTGGATAGTTTCAATGTCATGGCGCCGCCAATAATACAAAATCTAGGGCTTCATAGCAGCAGTGTGTAAATAATCAACGGGTGACGTCAAGACACTACGTCCATATTTTTGTCCACCTAAGAAAAACAGAATCCCGGCCGTGGCGGTTGGTTCCAGCGGGTGGACTGCTGCTCCTCTCAAAAGGTACATCCCACGTCCACCTGTCCACATGGACCCCTTCTGACACACCTCTTACACACATGTTATCAGCTGCCTTTTTCAGTACAGTGTTAAAAACCGTTAGTAACTCACTTGAATCAAGACCATTGTGATGAATAACGCTCCCCTTCCTCCTCCAACCTCCCCTACTTCGGTCTACAACCAAGCACAGCACAAGCTCAACGACCCACACAATGTCCTCCAATCTGATTTACACACAACTCTTAGTACAGCCCTCATCAGAGTTGTAGATGATCTCAGGAGGTGGTGATGCTGGCAGGGTCTCTGTCCCCGGTCTTACTAGACCTCAGTGATCCATACTGTCCAATCCTTGTGAAACTGGACGTTTTACAACTTTCTACAGCAGAAATAATTTCCTCATAGACATGTAGAGGCAAAAAAACTTTTGGTTTGACCTAAATCTTCTCTAAGGAAAGAGTCAAAATAAGTAAAGCCACTGCAAATTAAATCCCACTTCATGATTATGTGACGTCACTCTGTCTGGTCATAACAGTCTGTTAGATGATGTGTTTTTATATTGAGTACATTATAAGTAATTGAATGATATCTATGATTCTACCAGTGATCCCAAGTAAAATCCAGAGATGTCCAAATACATCTATTGTAAGTGGACTGATCTGATGTGGGACACAAGCAATGCCGTTTTCTTTTCATAAAAGCTTGAATTGCAAAGTAACAAAGATCATCCTTTAATCACAATGTCTGAGGCAGGACAGAGGGATGGGATGAATGATAGCTCATGGCAGCGAGAGTGACACGAAACACCAATAGACGTGTGGCGGCGGGCAGCAGAGGGCAAATAAAGCAACAACAGATGGTTGGCAGGGGCCAGAGGACCACAGAGGACAGGCTGCTTGTCACAGCTCCCAGGCTCCCTGGCACCTCCACCAACATGGCCCTGACTCAATACTCCTCCTGCTACCTTCACCAAGACAACAAGACTCAACAATACTACCATGGATATCTAGGATATCAGCTGGTAACTCCGCTAGAGTCCCCATGGTACGGACTCATTAACACTAGCTCTCTGGAGCGAGGCTTATTAGAATACAATATATCAATGGTGATTTAGTTCCTCTAGAATCTGCCCCATCAAAAGGCTCAGCCTCAGGTAGAAACAACAATGGATTGGCTAAATTGCACTCTTAAGTGAGGATGGGAATCGGCAGGAACCTCACAATATTCCAGTGCTGATATGCATTGTGTATTGCGATTCTGTAAATATTTAGTTTGTAAATAATAAGTTTCTAGCCTATACAAATGTCTTATGGAAGCAAAGAGTCGCGATACTCGGATGTACCGTATGTATTATTATATTATATATTATATGTATTATTAGATTTAGCATTGGCTTCATGGAGTGTTTGTTCCACATGACGTTCATGGCTACTTCTGCAAATAAGAAGTAATCCTTTAAAAGGCTGATTCAAAATAACACAACACGCCGCCACTCCCATTGTTTGCCGAGCTATTGTAGTGCGAGAAGATTAGTGACTTGTGTTTGTGCACAGTGTGTACCATGTGTGTAAATATCTTTCCAGTGCTTGTTCCGGTGCTACTATTATCTTTTCGGGGCGAGTATCCTATCCTGTTATGAGAACACGATAGCAGAATGAAACCTACAGCACCAAAACACGCACATGCCTTCAATCATCATGTCAGCAGTTAAAGCGGATGCCATGCACGTCAACACCAACACACACCAACACAAACACATGATGCAACGTGCTACGGGACTTCCTCTGGATTCTGTTTGCAGGATGGCAGGTAGAGGGAGGAGCCCTAAATAAGAGTCAACGGAGCACACCTGTGATCTGGATCCGGGTATAAATGTGCTGGGCCTTTCCATTGTCCCCTCTCTCTCTCTCTTCTAGCTACACATTTTGTTATTGTTTTGTTGCAACCCTTATATATATATTTACACTTCACAACACCCCCCACACAGCCACTGATCACACATGCACTCCCTACACCACTGATTATGCTGACTTCCAAACCCCCCACGGTTGAATAAATACGCTTTGTTAAACCAAACCTATGACTCGTCTGCGTCGTCATTTCCCCTCGACCCGGGGTTGTGACACCTGACACTGAGCCCCACAGCACATCCCCGACGGACCGAGGGATGGGGAGCGAGGGATGGGGAGCGAGGGATGGGGACCGAGGGATGCAGCAGGCAGGCCAGAGACAAGAATGCAACCAGTGAGTGGTGGGATGCACAGGGTGTGAGACGGCCTCTCCGAGGCGACAGAAAGCACAGACGGATGAGACACAAAAACGGCGAGGTGTTTTCTCACGAGTCATTTGGACCGCGGCAGCGTCTCGCCGGGGTTCTCCTCCCCGGCTGGGCTGGTGGAGGTGGGTGACGAGGCGTTTAGCTGGGGCTCAGGGGCCGGCGTGGCAGCGGGCATGGGCAGAGGGATGGGCTGCTGAGTCTGGACAGGAGGGGCCTGGCTGTCTGGGTCTTCTGAACTGGGACTAGTCGGGGGCTGGACTATTATTACTGTGTTCCCTGTTGGGGGGTCAGAACATCACATACAGTCAACCCTTATTCCCACATAGGAGCTCTCCATCGATGAGGGGTGGGCAACATGAAGAATCCTTTCTTTCTCTGGTCGCTAGCAAGTGTTGTCCTATCTTGATCGATGAGGCGTGGTTGAGAAATCCCCCTGTATCACCAGAAGGACTGTACTTGAGAGCCATAGGTGATGAGAAATACACTGCTGGAAGGGGAAGGAGCCAATAATAAGAACACAACCAGAAGGCATCCATCTGTCCTTCATGCAAGGCTCCACTGTATGTCCATTAAGGAAGGATGCAGGCAATACCTGGAAGAGTTGTCATCTGTCCTGAAGACTGATGCTGACAGCTGTAATATATATTTGCACTTCACCATGCACTGGGATATTTGAGTAACTGTACTGAGGAATAAAATACCCCAGCAGTCGTGGTGAAAAGTAACAGCCGACACTGTTGAACGTTAATCATCAAATTACTTCCATCTTCATTTCTAAACGGTCTCACACACAGGCAGGTGCAGTCATCCACAACAGTTAACTTGTAATAGCTGATGAATGGCTACTAGGCCATTTCTAACACAACACTCAAGTAATAGCTCTTAAATCTTACCGACAGCACCTTAACTGCTATTTATGTAATGTACAGTACTTTGTGAAAAATATTCGTGCACACCATGCACAGCAGTCATCACACACACACACACACACACACACACACACACCACACACACACACACACACACACACACACACACACACACACACACACACACACTTGTGGTCGGGGGTCGGCAGTAGCTGTTGGGACTTGGGCTTGGGAACCGGAGGGTCGTCGGTTCAAGTCCCCAAAACATTACGTAGTACGGAGTGAGAACTGGTACTGGTACCCTTGAGCAAGGCACCAGACCCCTACACCGCTCCCCGGGTGCTGTATATACACAATACCTGCCCACTGCTCCTAATACAAGGATGGGTCAAATGCAGAGAAACACATTTCACTGTGTGTGACTAATGAAGAGGATTTAGATTTAGATTTGTCCGTACCTCCGTCCTGCTCGGCTTTGATCTGTGCCTCCAAGTCCTCGGGGTCGACGTACTGGTAGTTTCCGTCGTCTTCGGGCGGCTTGCACTTCCCACAACAGAAACAGCAGCAGCAGCAGCAGCAGCAACAGGAGAACACGGTGCAGCACAACACCAGGCTCTGAAACACACACACATCGGAAAGAAGATCCTTACACATACTGCAGCATGAAAGAGCATGAAATGCATATATAACCAAGTTGACTTTCCATATGCACTGTATGTGCATGTGTAAGTCACCTGACCACACAGATGCTAATTAATGGCAGCATCTGGGATCCCCAGGCGCTGTATACACTGATACTCAGCTGCCCACTGATCCTCATACTAGGATGGCTTAAATGCAGAGAAACACATTTCACTGTGTGTGTATGTGACCAATAAAGAGGATTCAATCCTCTAGATTTAGATTTTAGAGGAGCCTAAAACAGGAGGGCCTTTCAAGGCCACCCCAAAACCCAGGAAACAGAAAGAAAAGGAAGCATCCTCTCAGTGCTTCCAGGTCCACTCAGCGATCAGCTCTTCCCAAGGACCCTCTCCAAGGACCCTCTCCATGACGGGCACCCACTCGCTGGGGGCACTTGATGGCGATACTACCCAGATGTCTGCTAACATCTGCCTTGACACAGATGGGTCACTCGGCCGTGGTTCAACTATCGACTGACTTGATAAAACATTTAACACAATCATAAATAAAATAACTCCAAGCTTTAATCAATAGCCAACTCCAGCCAACGCAGGCTGAAGTCAAGACGTAGAAGAAGGTTGTGAGTCTATGGTACTGAGAAACAGGTGTATTGATATCAATTATCCCATCATTTTGGGGGGCGGGTGGGTTAGGGTTAAGGTTAGGGTTAGCAAGCTGGAGGTGATGTGGGCCAGCATGTGACGGAGAAAAGGAACATAAACCTGGGTCATCAGATGATCAGAATACATACAACAGAAACGTCATGCTATTTTATAGTTTACACACACATAGGGATACAGACAGAGAGCGAGAGGGAAACACACAGAGAAAGAGAGAGAGATGGAGAGAGATCCAGAGACAGAGGGGGACACACAAAGAGTGAGAGAGACATACAGAGATAGAGATATAGAAAGAGAGAGATAGAGATTGAGAGGGAGAGACATACAGAGAAACAGAGAGGGGGAAACACTAAGACAGAGAGATGGAGATACATACAGAGACAGAGAGACACACACACACAGAAAGAGAGAGAGCAAGAGAGAGGATAACACACATAAGAAAAAGAGAGAGACACACAGAAAGAGAAAGAGCGATAGACATACAGAGAAAGAGAAAGGAGAGAGAGACATACAGAGGCAGAGAGAGACAGAGACACAGAGAGACAGAGAAAGAGAGTGTGTGTGTGTGTGTGTGTGTGTGTGTGTGTGTTCTGACCTTGAACCACCACTTGGACATGAGGAAGTAGTACTTGACACTCTCCTCTCCGAACTGCTCGGAGACATACAGCCCCATGGAGCCGTACTCATCGTAGATCTTCCGCTTGGTGTCGTCGTTCAGGATGGAGTTGGCGTTGTTGATCTCCTTGAACTTGTCTGCTGCCTCAGGGTTGTCTGGATTCTTGTCGGGGTGATACTTCAACGCCAGCTTCCTGTGTGTGTGTGTGTGTGTGTGTGTGTTGACACACAGGGGGATGGAGGGATGCCAGAGGAAATTGAATGAAACAAAGAAAACCTTGAAAAGGTGTGTGACTTGAGAAGCAGAAGCTCTATGGTGTGCCTCGGGTTGTTGACACAGTGCATGCACACACAGCTACAATGTTCCACCTTGCCTCTAAGCACATCCTTGGGTCATTTCACAATTTCAGATTTCCCTTTGGGGCGTGGCAAGTCAGGACACACAAAGACTGAATGAATCATCAGCTATGCTGTTAGCCATTGTGCCACGCACACCAAGATGTTACCTTAATGCATATGAGTCCATAGCGCTGCAAATTAAGTCTTGTTTACCTGTAGGCCTTCTTGATATCCTCCAGAGAGGCTCCTTTCTCCAGGCCCAGCACCTTGTACAGGCTGTCCCCGGCCGTAGACATCTTCCTCTGGGGACGACCATGGTTTGGTTCGGCCATGGTTCACCTCTGCCTCCGACCCTGTGTTGAGGGTAGATGATGTTACAGCCAGATATAGAAATAGGTGGTATTGTGTGTATAAACACTGTTGCATGGATTGGATGTACTGCATTTATTTATGGTAAATGGACTGCATTTATATCGCGCTCTTACCCAAAGTGCTTTACAATTATTGCCTCACATTCACCCATTCATACACAGACAGCGGTGCCAGCCATGCAAGGAGACAGCCAGTCAGGAGCAGGGTTCGGTGGTTAGGTGTCTTGCTCAAGGACACACCTTGACACACCTTGAGCCGGGGGAACACAATCCCTCAATCTCTTACATTGATACGTGTTCCAATGCAATATAGAAGCCATATAGAAGAATATATTGAAATATAGTTTATAATTGGAAAGGGAACATTTGTGGGTTTGTTTAAAAGGTAGAGCTGAACAATTGATATCAATATTATTCAAGATTCAAGATAACTTTATTTATCCCGAGGGAAAAGAAGGTGCAACAGTTGAAACAGGGGGACTAAATGCACACACAAATATACTAATACCTAAAAGCTAAAAACTAAATAACAACAAACTAACTAAACAAAACTAGTATAAACAAAATATAACTAAATTAACTCTAAATGAAATCTAAATGTATTGATAGATGAATTGCACAATTTACAGTATTATTACAGTAATGCGTAGGTATATACAATACACAACAATACGTATAGTGCAAATTGGCAGTAATAAAATACTAATAAATAACTCAGATGAATACTGAAAAAGTGACATGTGAAAAGTGAAAAGTGAAAAGTGAAAAGTGAAATTGAATTTACAGTGCAAAATTACAGTGAAAGGATTTACAGTGCATGACCAAAACATATAATAACAGTGTGTTGGCCTCAGGTCACTGAGTCTCCACTGTCCCTCTCACGACCCGAGGTAGATGAATTATAGAGACTGATGGCCACAGGAAGAAAGGACTTCCTGTGGCGTTCTGTGGTGCACCTGGGTGGAATGAGTCTGTTGCTGAAGGTGCTTCTATATGAGGTCAGCACCTGATGGAGAGGGTGAGAGTTGTTGTCAAGGATACTACGCAGCTTGTGCAGCATCCTCCTCTCAGACACCACCAACAAGGAGTCCAGCTGGACCCCCAGGACAGCGCCAGCCTTCCTGACGATCCTGCTGATATTGTTGGCGTCTGCTGACCTCAACCTGCTTCCCCAGCACACGACACCGGAGAAGATGGCACTGGCTACCACCGACTGGTAGAACATCTTCAACATCGTGTCCTGGACCGGAGCCTCCGCAGGAAGTAGAGACGGCTCTGGCCCTTCTTGTACACAGCCTCAGAGTTCTTGGCCCAGACCAGTTTGTTGTCCAGGTGAACTCCCAGGTATTTATAATCCTGAACAACTTCTGCGGACACACCCTTGATGGAAATGGGTGTGGCGGTAGATTTCCTCCTGCGGAAGTCCACCACCATCTCCTTCGTCTTGTCTGTGTTGAGCTGCATGTGGTTCAGCTCACACCACTCAACGAAGGAGTCCACGACGCCCCTGTACTCATCGTTTCCCTCGCTGACACAACCAACAACTGCAGAGTCGTCCGAGAACTATGGAAATCTCAATATGTCTAAGTGCAATATCCAAACACAGGTTTTTTTGGAAATGTTTAACACCCTATTTCCTAACTGTGGATAGGATTAGAAGTTAAATTAATAACAGTATGACTGAAGTGTATGAAACATATATTTAATCTTCTTGAACTAAATAAATTAAAATAAAACAATGAAATAAATAAATGAAACAACCGTTAAAGTGCAACTTTGACCGGCCCTACTCATTGCCAAGAGATGGTGTGAAACTGGAATAACTCTCCATTATTTGGGTAGCTTTCACACGTCTCTTGGCAGTTCATCTCCCCTTTGGAATGCTTCTTTTTTTTTTTTTTAACTCTGTGTGGTTTTAGGTGACACTTTTTCAAATGTTTGATTAAGCTGGAGGGGTTAAAGCTGCAAGCGCTTGTTCCATCCCTCCTAACTCGTCACTCGTGGGAGACTCAAAGAAAACACTCGCACGTGAAGTCTATTGATATACAGGTAGGTGCTGTTTGCAGCAAACAGTTTGCTTGTCACGTTTACAAGTCTACAATGATGATGTGAACATTCCTTCTCTCTACCCCTTTCTTCCTCACCTACCTCTCTTCCCACCTTCCCCTCTCTTCCTCACCTACCCCTCTCTCCCTCTCCTACCCCTCTCTTCATCACCTCTCCCTCTCTTCCTCCCCTACTCCTCTCTTCCTCACCTACCTCTCTTCCTCCCCTACCCTCTTCCTCACCTACCCTCTTCCTCACCTACCCCTCTCTTCCTCACCTACCCCTCTCTTCATCACCTACCCCTCTCATCACCTACCCCTCTCTTCATCACCTACCCCTCTTTCTCTAATAATCCGCAGTAGACGTGTTCCTCTCCCCCTTTAAACTCAGTCCCCACATTTAGAGCAGAATAGTTCCAACAAAAGTATAAATGGCAAATGTAGCAAAGTAAAAAGTAGATTACTGGCTCAATAATATATTTAAGAGTAGAAAAACAGTTTTAATGTGTTACTTGTAACTCATTACTACCCATCACTGGTGTTATCCATGTAACACTCGGGAGATATTTTCCTTTCCAACACTATCAGTCTCTTGGGATTAAGCCATGGCTGCTGAGCAGTTGTCTTTCTGATACTGTAATAGAAGCCTGATCAGTGACCAGTAGACTGAACTTCTAAAATAATAATTTCACAGGGTCTCATGAAAATATAATTTTTCGTCTTACTAAGGCCAACTCGTAAACGTATAAGCATTTAACTATAGAATAGTAAGCTTATGCAACTTTATTGGTTTCCGAGTTGCCTAACAAAAGCCTACACATTTTTAAAAAACTGCTGTAAATGCATTCTTTGAATTCAAAAAGCCCAAATTCTGAACTAACCCTTTATGCCCATTTTCATGTGACTTAGTGGAGAGCATGTATTCATTTTAATATGGTATAACCTGATATTTGCCACCATCTCTTATGTTTTAATTCCTGAAGGGATGAGAGGGGGATCCGGCTCCAGGAGACTTGTGTGCCGGAGGTATGTGCTCTACTGAGCACCTTCTAGTTCAACAGTTAGATGTTATTTTTAGTCCAGTCCAAAATCCTAAATCAACATTTATACACACACAACACTCCCAATATTGTAAAACACATTCAAAACAAACGCTGTATGTGATGTTATGAATAGTCTAATTTGTGTAATAACTAATAAATATAATAAGAGGAATGCCCCAGCTAGGACTACATGTACCCACAAATCGTGTTCATAACTTTTAGTACAGTCGCATACCGACATACCGATATGATTACTCCAACCAGGCCAATACTGACACCACGCTGCCCCAGTTAAGATACAAGCGACCATGGAGATTAGTGACATATTTGACAGTAAAATGTTGAACCACTTTGAAACTCCTGCTGTGCTGCAATACTCGAGGTTCAGTAAGTAAACTTCTTGCCATGTTTTTTTCTTCCTCCTTATACTGAACCATCTGACTTCACTATCACCCCGTGTTGTGCCAATTAAGAATTGGGAGTCTGGTGACTTGAAATACTGGGGAGGACATTAGGGCTTTCCTGTTTTACTGGTGGTTCAAGGTATCCACTGCTATAGCCTACATGAAACAATAAATCAATTCAATAATATCTAAACAATCTATAAATCTGCATGCACGTCCAGAGTCTATGCACAGCCCGATAACGGTGTCCCAGTCGCTGGCCTCAAGAAGATTACATTTTGCTGATCTCGCAAATCACCCCTAGTCCGTTTAACAGAGTGCCAATGACCAGCGATAACCGGCTCTCCACGCACTGTGACTTGGGAGACCACAGGATGGGAGAAACACACCAGCCAAGAACATTGACTGGGCTTTACCATATTGATCATTTCTCAATACAGAACATTATTGGATAGCCATCCATCAGTAGGCCTTCATGGTAACGATAGAATGTCTTGATCAACATTGAGTCACTGTTACACTAATTGCAGTGACATGCTAAAAATACTTACTTGTAAGGCTTCACCTCAATAAGCAGCCTTAAGGAGGCTATAACAGCTTGCCTAGGAAGGCAGGCAACCCCGTGTCTGAAGCCTATATGTGTTACAGGTGAGTGTCAAAGTCAAAGCAGTCACCACTCATCCAATATATTATTCACTGTCAACTGATGCTGGAATCATAGTAGCATCCCAGTCAGCTAAACATTAAGTAATGCAGTGATGGCCAGGTAATGTGTGCTGTGCACATGGAAACTGGTTCTCAGCCATGTAGATTCTCTCACTGTATATCATGTAGTCGTGTGTCTAATTATGATCCACCAGTACCCTGTGACAGGTGGCATCAAGTGGAAATACTCAGCCTCCACTTATTGTTATCCTCAGATGTTACGCCCCAAATCTGTGTGTCATCAAGGTCTTGTTAAACTAGATCTCAATCCAGACGTTTCATTTGATGTGTACAGCATTCAATCCTCATAACTTTGCTGGGTCAAAGGTCATCATATATCGGTGCTCCTAAATGGAGAATAGTGCAGTAACCATTAGGCATACAGTAACCACCCTGAACCCAACCATTCGCACATGGATTCATCCAATTCTGATTCAACGAAAAGCTAAGAAGCTAAGACTAATTACGATGGACATCAACATTTACAGGCACACAGAACCTCAGAGCAGGAAGAACATGGTTTTGCCATACATGGACGCCACTACATTGTACCTAAAAAAAACCATGTCCCCCAATGGAATACATACAGAAGTGTGAGTAGCAGGTCATGCATTGGGCTCTGACCGCCATGTGCTGGCCGTCTGTGGAACCTTTGCCCTGGACTACCACAACGAGGACTGAGGAAACAGTCTTCTGGGGAACCATGTGCATGAAGCCCAAGCTCCGTATCCACATGAAGGCTTCATTGGTCCGTGTGGAGACGTAGTGGTAATCCGTTGTAATCTCTCTTAGAGAGGAGCATCCCTCCTCGGACCCGTAAGGCGGGACGTGGACCGGCCCCACAGAACCGACGGTACCGACAGGGACCTGATGTTAGCGTATGTAAAAAAGTATTTTTAATGGGACCCCAGAAGCTGTGAAGAAAGGACCCCTCATGGTTAGCCGGTACCCGACGGCCATCTGGACGCCAAGGTAACACCAAGGCATCCAGAGAGGTGACAAAGGAGTCTCCTCGTTACGGGTAACGGGCGGCGAGAGACAGCTAAGCTAACGCCACTAGTAACTGGATGCCGAGCAGTTAGCTCATTTAATGTTAGCCCCACACACACACAACACATTCTAAGCAACGTCCATCATCATCCAGCTCACCTTTCCCGAATGTAACACCGTATATTCCGCTGTAACGTAATATGGATCCTACAGACCTCCGCGTACACATGAATGAGCGACGTAACGCCCCGCTGCCGCTCCTCGTCCCCTGGTTCCCGGCCCGTTATCCGGAGCCCGGGCCCTCATTGGTCACATCGCTCTCTCCAGGAAACGACGGTAATAAAAAAATGATAATAAATTGATAATAAAAACCTATTTGGAAGTTCAATGAGGCCGGTCAATTAACATATTCCCATCAAAAAAAAATTATTATGGTAATATTATTATGAACTAAATAGTTCCATTGAAGTCGCTCCATAGGCTAGAACAATAATCCTCGATGTCGCCACCTAGAGGACATACAAGTATCTCCTAATAATATACTTTAATTAATTGCTGTGTGGAGTTGAGCCAACAGAACGTTCACCTTACAAAATACCAATAATTGATACATGAAACAACCAGTCTTCCGTATCGATTTAATCTAAAATGAATGCATCAATCCAAAATGAATATCTCTGTCAAAGACATACAACATTACAGAGGAACACGTTTCACACATTTTCTTAGAAGTCTGTATTTTTTCCTGGCAATACTAAACGGTTTGTACGTGGAATCGTTGGGGAATAAATCACATGTCGAGACTCCTCCCACCATTCATCATTATCTGGATTTAATTATCAAATAGTAATTCTATTCCAATGCTATTTATAGCATATTCCCTTGGCTTTCAGGCTCCTTTGAGCTCCGTAGGTGGCTTTTTGGTCCATGTGTAGAACTTAATTATATCCTGGATTAATTCAATGTAACAGTTACAACCCCACACCTAGACTACATCTATCTTGTTTTCTTATCAAGTAAACTACAGACTTGTGATTTAACTGGGAATGTTTGGTTCTCAGCAGCAATTCATTTTTCATCTATAACCTACACAAGCAAAAATAAGCATTCTTCAACCTTTCAGCCCATCTCCAATTCCTCTTCTTGCTCAGTCTTTATCTTCCAAGTACGGTGGCCAGGAGGGCCATTCGGATGTACATTCCATTTTCAGCTTGCCGGAAGTAGGCTGCTCGTGGGTCAGTGTCAACCTCGACACTATGGGGGGGGGGAACCATTAGGTAGGTTGTATTAAAAGGATCGTCAACAGAAGATATTTAGTTGGAGGTAGAATCTACAACAATGATTAAATACATTAAGCCCCATTATTCGAGTCAGCCACTGACTTACCTGATCTCATTGACGCGAGGGAGAGGGTGCATGACCACCATCTTGCGTTTAGCGGCGGTCATAATATGTGGGGTTAGGATGAACTGCCCAAAACACTGAAATGGAGACACACACATGTTAGAGCACACACACACACACAGAACTGTTTTGATGTTTAGGATTTGTGAGGGTGCTTACAGCCTTGTACTCTTCCTCCGAGGCAAATCTCTCTTTCTGGATGCGGGTCATGTAGAGAACGTCGGTGTCTGGCAAGGCCTCCTCGATACTCTCAAACTCCTCCTGCACACGTGGAAAGTTAGCATACATAGCAAGTTATTTTTTCTTTCTGTAGATCACCATGCACACATAACTACTGTAACCGCCGTATGTATACTGTGTGTATGTCGACAGTCAGTATGTTTCCATGCAGAGGGAAACAATTAGGCAAGGTTATCAGGTTTATGTTAGTTATCCCGTTGAGGGCTGTGTTCATGGTTCATTATGGTAAATGGACTGCATTTATATAGCACTGTTACCCAAAGCCCTTTACAAGTCAAGCCTCACATTCATTCAGTCATCCACCGAGAGTCGAGTCAACCATGCAAGGCCACAGTAGCACGTCGGGAGCAGTTAGGGTTAGGTGGGGCACCTCGATACTTTTGCGAGGAGGAGCCAGGGGATCGAACCAGCAACCTTCCTGTTGTCAAGCGACCACTCTACCTCCTGAGCTGCTGCCGACCCTACTATCCACCCCTATTAACACCAGTTAGATGAACAGGTGGGTTACCTGCGTGAAAGCAAGTTGGCTTTCCTGTATGAATGTAAATGTACCAATTGACGCCCATGCAGCCCCATGACACATGCCGTCGGGTCCCACCTGCTTGATGCCCTTGGAAGCCACAAAGTCCAGGATCTGGGCTGGCATGTGGAGATTGCGGGGAGCCACGTAGCGCAGTGTGATGCGGTACTGAGTCAGCAGCTTGGCCAGGGAGTGCACAGTGCGCCCGTGTTTGAGGTCCCCCACCATGGTTATCTGATTTGTAATGAGGCAATCCAGTTTAAGTATACAGCACAATAGATAAGGGAAAAGTGTTATTATTATTGTTCTAACTATATGATGGTTAAAGGTACCGTAAGGATTTGAGGAGATAAGAGTATTGGCAGACTCGTGTTCCTGCTTTTCCAAGAATTAATCAGTTTGTCGTTTTCAACATTTACTTGAACCAACATTAAATAAAGCAACCAACAGCTTTATCAAATAGAATTTATTTCGTAGCCTAAGAAACGTTGACACCATAAAACTCTATTCCTACTAAATCCCTTAAATAATAAAATATATACACCTACAACAGGAATACAAAATCTGATAATTAGTAAACACATAGTAATTATAATTAACATCTATCGATTAGGAGCCATTTGGCTCCTACAGGCACACTCCCAGTGCCAGCATGCACCATGTGTCCTCACCGTCATCCCGTTGACAGTCCCCAGCTCCTCTCGGATGGTGAACACGTCCAGGAGCGCCTGGGTGGGATGCTCTCCCACCCCGTCCCCTGCGTTGATCACCGGCTTGCGACAGTGACGCGAGGCCGTCTGGTCGCCATGGTAGCGGGGCACAATGGGAGGAAGAGAGAATCATCGTGAACCACAGACCTGAACCACTGCATCTGTAAAAACGGCCTCAGACAACGCTTGTCATTCACAAGAACGGATCATCAGAGGAGCTGCACACTACACACCAAAATAATATACTCTGAGCCTATAATAGTGATATGAGACATATTCCTTCTGAGCCTTAGATGGAGATACAAAACATGTTCCTTCTGAAGCGAAAATTGTGATACGAGACATTCCTTCTGAGCCTATAATAGTGACATTCTTTCTTTCAGAAGATATAATGTGATATAAGACAAGACATCTCATGGAAGACGCCTTGATACAGTTGAAATGCTTCCTTGTTTCCCATCTTTCTGACTTGGGAACGTTTAATTACTAAATGTAAACTTCATAATAATAATAATTTGGCGTCAATGACCATATGTATTTTCAATCAACTACTGTGCTGTACCTTCTAGCCTGGTGAGACCGTCTGGCCCCACTTACATTGAAACAAGAAAAAACACAGAAAAAGGGAATCAGCTCAAGGGGGCGGGAGTTTTAGTTCATATGAGCATGGGGGGGCAAGCGTTCTGCCCAACGAGGGAAACACACCAGAGTTGGCATCAATGACACTTCAAAAGGAAGCCAGGGTTTGGTACCCTTGATACAAAAATCCCCAGACCGGCCCCCTGCTGCTCACCGCCACGGCCCCGGGTTTGGGGTGCCGGAGCACCAGGACGTCGGCGTAGCCGCTCATGGTCTGGACCGAGTCCGCCAGGGACTCTCCCTTCTGGGAGGAGGAGGTGGCCTCGCTGAAGTGCACCACCGAGCCTCCCAGACGCTGCATGGCCGCTGCAAAGGAGCTGCTGGTGCGCGTGCTGACCTCATAGAACATGGAGGCCATCACCTTGCCCTGGGGGGGGGGGCAGATATTATAAAGGAAGGGGACACACACAATGTTAAAATGCTTTTTGCACCATATCTATATACTGTATCATCCATCAGACACTTTATTGTTATTTTTATTGTGTGTTGTACCGTTATAGTAAAGTGTTGTTTATAGTATACATAGTAGATAGTGTTGTTTAAATTGTTAATATTGCATAGTATTACAGTTGAAATTCAGAATGCGAGAGTGAAGATGCGAAGTAAGCGATCCATTGTACACATGGCAAATCTGAATCTTGACACACCTTCAGGATATCGAGGCTCCGCTCCTTCTGGACCAGGAGACGCAGATTGTGGGCAACATTGAAAAGGTGCGAGATCTGAACAAATGATGACAAAGGGAAAAGGAAAGTGAAAACACTCAATGCCACGGACAGGCCTGGCATCACAATTAATGAGGCCATACTGTATCTACAGTGTATTAAGGGAAGATATACTTGATGTAAACTGGGCTGATGTTAACTGACCCAATAACAGTATTTCTTCTTAAAGTCAACATTTATTTCCTTACCGTGTGCTAGATATGCTTTAAAAGTACCGTATTGACCCGAATATAAGACGACCCCGATTATAAGACGACCCCTGTTTTTCAAGACTCATTTTTGAAAATAATGATAACACACATCACACATTGTGTTCAAATTTGCCTAACTTGGCGAACAAAAACAAAACAGGCTAGATAGATAGCAATAAAACAGTAGTGCAATAAAACGGTAGCGCAATAAAACAGTACAACATTTCAGAACATCAGTCTATTGGTCACATCACGTCTTCTCATTCAGCTCGTCTTCTACATCGCTGGTTGTTCCTCTCACTCCCGCTATCGTCACTCACGTTGTCCGCTTCCCCGTCTCCTCCCACATCACGTCATCCTCGCTGCCATCCATGGCATTTGATACGCAGCATTTCTTAACCCATTAATGATGCTTTCTGGGGAAACGTCAGCCCATGCTTGCAATATCCATTCACAGAGCAAACGTACTGCAGGCTTTTGGATTTTTCCAGACGGTGTCAGTGCGTGATGACCAGCCAGGAGCCACTCTGTGTATCTCTTGCGCAGATTGCGCAGCTGGCTTGTCATTCCGCCCGGTATGATCACTAGGTCACCTAGTGATCATCACTCTTTCACTTTTTGACTGGCTCAGTCAAGTGTCCACGGAAAGCATCCAGAATCAAAATATTCCTCTTCTTTCTGAGTCCCCCACGCCGTCTGCCCCACACCACCTTGACCAACTTGCCAGTCCACCACAAGCTCCGTCTCCATCCAGCCCTTTGCCTGGGCGCGTACGATAACGCCAGCTGGCTGCCTCTTTAGGTACAGTCACTGCCTCTTTAGGTACAGTCTTGCGTTTTAAAACCACGTACGGGGGAAGTTTTGTCCCATCTGCGAGGCGCGTTAACATGACCGTTACTCGGCTCTTCTCGTTTCCAGTAGACTTCACAATCACTGATTTGTCGCCTTTCTTATGCACTGTGACAGATGTTGGCATGTCAAAATACACAGGCGTTTTTCTTTTTTCAAGTTGGTCGCTGTGTCTCTCCATTTCTATCTCTCCAGGTAACTGTTTTTATGTACTGTTACTTTAAGACTTTGAGTGACTTTAAGCGGTGTCTCGGAACACTCGTTTGGCGCGATCTGTTGTTGCGCAATTACATGTGCAATTACGGTACATCGAAAAGTCTAAACCCCGATTATAAGACGACCCCTCTTTTTCAGAATTTTTTCTCGGAAAAAAAACCCGTCTTATATTCGGGTCAATACGGTACTTATTATACTTTTACCAGAGTACTGGCTCAGTTCTTGTTAGAAATGAAATGCCCTTTTGACTTCAGGTGACGAGTTGTTCTCTTGCTTACCTATGTTGAACACACTATTTTAAATGGCTTTGTACAAAAGTGTCTGCTAAATGACTAATGTTATGTACATGCATTACCAACAAGGCCACATGGGAGAGTTTGACAATATTGACGTTGGGATGTAGATGCAGTATGCGTACATATTGCTGTACGTTGAGCTTAAACTAATGAATTAGGCCAACCCAAAGAGAGCCGTGTGTCCATACCTGCTCCTTGCTGAACTGTCTCACTGACAGGATGTGCTGCCCCACCAGCGGGTGGAGCAGGGGGGAGATCTGGAGGTGTGAGACGGGGACGGACTGCCCCGCCTGGGGGGACAGCAGGCGTGACAGGGGAGGGGGATGGTTGTAGTTGTCCCCGGCGCCCAGGTGCATGGGAACCATCATCTCTACAGGACCACACATCGACAACAAGCCTTACCATCTCAACATTGTGTCGTGTGCTGTGCTTTATAGTATCCATCCAGCCATATATCCATAACCAAACAGCCAGCTCCATAAAGCAACACAATGACAAACGGATGAAGACCAGCGCATTTTGTGGCCATGCACTGCTGTAGCGACTATAGTTAGCCTGAGAAGCCGTTTGCAGGTGTTAATAAGAGGAAGCACTGCCCCTACAACCAAAGTTTCACCAAACCTTCATCAATGGGCGCCCTCAAACATCTGTCCTTTGTCTCTTCGGCTGTACAAAAAGGGGTTTAGAGAGAAAGTCGCAGGCATTAGGAGACTTTGAACACCATCCGTTTTACTTGACCTGGGAAACAAGAGGCGGCCACAAAGCTTGGCTTGATTTGAACCTGGGTAACGGTTTGGAGTCACAATCAACTTTATATAAGTTATTATATAACTTTATATAATTGTCATTCAAAGAATGACAATTATATAAAGTACAGATCTGTTCTAAAGAACAGATTGTGAGTAACAAAAAAGGTTACTCAAGGTTACTATTCAATTTGGTAGCTGATGATTATTTGTAATCAGTGGAGTCAAATGCTCATCATCAGTGGTGAGAGAATCAAAACAGACCACAGGTCCCCCAGGGCAGTGTAAAGGGATATAGATAGATAGATATCGATATATATATCTATATATCTATATCTATATCTATATCTAGATATAGATATAGATATGACCATGGATCCCAGAGGATAGGACCATCTGCCAGAAGGGGCGTGACCACGGGCACTCATATTTACACATAGTTAGACTTAGGCCACATCTCAATAACCTCTGTTTGACTTCAGGGCACCGCAACGGTTTCCTTAATATAATTCCTCTAAATCCATGACTACTAGTGGAAAGACAAGCTTGTGGAGATGCAACGGGTGTTGGCTTCAGATGCGCCCCAGTAAATATTGTTTTTACCAAAGTCCATAAGACTGAATGTTTCTTCCCCCACAGAGATTTTGAACAAAGGGGTAAAAAGGTAGAAACAAGACTAAATGTATTATTTTAAAATAATTCAGCAATGTTGAAATTGCACCCAAGACCAAACAGTCAAGAAAAAAAATGCGTATAGACACCCCAACAAACGCAAGCTGGAAAGTGTGACCGTGAAGCAGCGGTGGAGGCGGACCGGTCAGGGCATTGTGGGTAGTGTAGTACCTGGGGTCAGGCCCGGGTCGGAGGAGCGGTGCACCCGGGGCGGCAGCATGTAGCGTCCGTCGGCGCGGCGGGGGCTGGCGGCGCGGGCACGCACGATCACGTCGCGGGGGGGCGTGGGACGCAGGGGTTCAGGGGTCTGGATCAACAACACCACCGCAGGCTCATTAGGGACCGTCTCACAATAAATCACACTTTAGATTAACGTCTACATTCTGACGGCAGACCAGCCCAAACTTGGGGACATGGGTACCATATACATGTATTTTTTAAATATGGCCAGGAAGATTATTATAAAATAATAATCAACCGTCTTTCAGGGTTTCCAACAGCCATCTACAGGCGAGGGCCTCCGCTAAATGACCGACCGCCTCTACAAACAAATACATTCTCCAGCTCAGCATCAGCATTCAATTTGACAGAAAATATAGGCTACTATTAGCCTAAATGACTAAACTATACTAAAACATAGGCTAATATAATATACCGTAATTAACATAATACATATATGAAATCAAACCGGGAACAGACTCTGGAGACGGAGCACTACATACAAATATAAGTGAGTGAAGCATTTCAACTTATCAACACACACAGAGAAGCGCGAGCGAGAGAGAGAGCGCGAGAGCGAGAGAGCGAATCATTCTCACCAGCATGTTTTGATAGGACAGCGGTTGTTGCATTTTCAATACCATTTTTAATTGCATTGAAATGCTTGATTTTTCCTGAAATTCTCTGACCTACTAGCCTAACAGCCTAGAATGTGATTGGATTAGAAACAAACAATGTTATTAATACGAATACTAAAAAATACATTATATAACGTATAGGCTTTTCCTTCTAGAAGCCAAGTGATGCTGTGGTATCACCCATTTAAGCACTTTATATTGTCATGGTGTTTTTAAGATGTATACTGCGGGAGGGAATGGGGAGTAAACATTCCTATGTACTTGTATCTCCCATCCTCCCAATGAAACGTCAAGCTGAATTTTCACGACCCGAACGATTCGGCTATTTTCCCGCCGACTTTTTTTTCGCTACAAACATCTCAAACAACCAAGCATGTTGCGGTGGAGGCGGGGGACTGTTTAAAATTCCTTTCAGAGCGTTTCATCCACTCTTGCCAATGAGTTTTCTGAAGTAGAACAGTATGTCCATAACATGTCCATAACATGTCCATTAGTGTGTCCATTACAGTATGTCCATTACAGTATGTCCATTACAGTATGTCCATAACATGTCCATTACAGTGTGTCCATAACATGTCCATTACAGTGTGTCCATAACATGTCCATTACAGTATGTCCATAACATGTCCATTACAGTATGTCCATCACATGTCCATTACAGTATGTCCATAACATGTCCATTACAGTATGTCCATAACATGTCCATTACAGTATGTCCATTACAGTATGTCCATAACATGTCCATTACAGTATGTCCATAACATGTCCATTACAGTATGTCCATAACATGTCCATAACATGTCCATTACAAAACAAGTTCCTGGTTTCCCAGCCGGGCTCGGTGCAGTCTCCCCCCAGCAGTTGAACAGAGACAGCTGACCTCAGATTAGGGTAGGGTTAACCAACCAACTAGGATAACTAACCTTCACCACATGTCTTGGTCTTATGGGCTTCACATCTCATATTATAAATGATCCTTTCTACAATACAAGTGAACGGATCTACTAAATACAACAATTCTCAATATACACAGCATTAACGTGAGCGGACAACACTGATATAGCAATGATCTAATTGCCAGCCAGACAGACAGTACCAGTGGGATTTCTTTGATGGCTTCAGGAGACAGCAGAGTGGTGCCGACGGCGGGCCAGGTCCTCACATCCTCTCCGTACCCAGGGGCCACCAACACCTGGGAGAGGAAGCACGAAGGGCTCTTCATCAAGGCATGCGTGGTCTCGGCAGGTGAGCATTAGACATTGGTTGGTTGGGGGGGGGGGTGTGTGTGTGTGTGTGTGTGTGTGTGTGTGTGTGTGTGTGTGGTCACCTGGCCATCGATGTAGGCCACCTCTCCCCGCAGGACCACGCGGCGGACCTTCCCCCGGACCTTCATCCCCTGGAAGGGCGTCCACTTGGACTTTGTGAACTGCATGGCTTTAGGGATGACCCATTCCTGCTCCAGATCCACCTGGGGGGAGACATAGCAATACGTATAATCAAATACCCACAGAGGTCCAAATCCCACAGAGTAGTAGATATACTGATAATCCTAGGATGAATATGTGCCACATTTGAAGACCCTTCTTCAGAGTGCACTGAAGACGACCCTTCTTCAGAGTGCACTGAAGCAGCCTGATGGCCCACCAGCTTCCTGCTAGCGAGTGCATCTGAAGCCATACCTCCACGTAGGTGTTGTCCTGGGCGGGCAGGGAGAAGATCCTGCGCGGGTTGTCGTGGAGACGGCGGATGATGTCGTCCAGGGTGAGGCGTCCGTCGCTGACGGCGGTGAGCAGCAGCGGCAGCATGGTCTCCAGACCGGGGTACCCCGGGGGGGGCTTGTCACCGGACTTCTCCTCGAGGGAGTGAGGAGCTGCATTACAACACAAGACCAGCTGACGTCACATGACCCATACGGCTGGTGGCATAAGTCATGTGACACACTTTACAGAAGACTATTTGAATGATGGAGAAAGACCTCTGCAGCAGAAAGGTCAGCTACTACTCCATCTATAAAGATAAATGATGATTTTTTTAAATAAGTTAAATACTAGCAAGCTAGTGTGCCAATGCATTTCAACTGCATCAACTAAATGCATTACACCTCCATCGTGGTAATCTACAAAATAGTGGATAGTCATGAAAACATTTCTTCAAAAACGTTAAAGGGTAACTTTGGGGTACAATCAAATCACTCAACCATTCGCCTCAGAGGAAATCACTGGGATGGTGTCCAACATGTATATGGCCAACAAAACCCAAGACTAAACGGTAAAGCTGATGAGATTCAGTCCGCTGTACAGGTGTCATCTTGATAATGTAACATGTTTTGCTAAGAAACAATGACCACCCCATAGCCTAATTAAACATTAATATAACCAGATTATATAGAGTAGGCTTCCCCGTGGAGCCCATCTGCCTGTTAATGTGTCTGTGAAGAGTCTGGCAAGACACGGACAATAACACTAATTTGGCTTACTTATTGAACCGATTGCAGAACTGTTGCAGAATCGAACACATTGGATAATACCCGACACATTCATTAAACGGCGGGTTGAATCCTACCAGGTTGTAAAAAAAAAAAAAAAGTTTGGAACAGGGGAGACCTCTTCTTTAAAGCCCCTATCAACTATTTGCAATTGACAGCTTGTTGCAGACCATGGACCTGTCGTACTGACCGTGGACCAGTCGTACTGACCGTGGACCAGTCGTACTGACCGTGGACCAGTCGTACTGACCGTGGACCAGTCGTACTGACCGTGGACCAGTCGTACTGACCGTGGACCAGTCGTACTGACCGTGGACCTGTCGTACTGACCGTGGACCAGTCGTACTGACCGTGGTCGGTGGCGAAGCAGTCGATGATGTCCATATTTTCCCAGAGGGCCTCCATGTCCATGCGGGATCCCAGCGTGGGCCTGACCTGGGCCCACCCCTCCCCGCCGATGTCAGCCACATTGTCCTCGCACAGGAAGAGGTGATGGGGGGCCACCTCACACGTCACCTGGAGGCCCTTCTGCTTTGCTGCTCGCACGATCAGAATCTAGAGCAGATCATCAAAATTTGATCATCAAATCAATTCTGATCATCAATATATCACTTTATTGGTCACTTTTGTGTACATTAATGTACCCCCAAAGGGGAAAATTGTTTCTCTGCATTTAACCCATCCTAGTATTAGGAGAAGTGGGCATCTATTTTATATACAGCCCCCGGGGAGCAGTAAAGGGGTCTGGTGCCTTGCTCAAGGGCACCTCGACAGTGCCCAGGTGTTTCGGGGACTTGAACCGGCGACCTTTCGGTTCCAAAGCAAAGTCCCAACAGACCGAGGTACTGCCGCCCCCTTACTTTATTTAGCATGTTGTGATGCATTATGCACTTAATACATAATACAGTGAAGAAAGTCTGCATCCCATATACATTAATGATTGACAATTTCTTAGGGTTCACATTCTAATCAGTGTGAGTGGCATTCATTGGAAAAGCTCTTCGAGTGACATCCCCATAAACACTAAGAAGTTTCACAGACAAAGCAAAAATTGGAAATTCGAAACATGCATCGTTATCATTTTTAGGGCGCATATTGTCAACATAATGCTGACAACAAGATATATACATGCATTTGTGTGTGTGTGTGACTTCTTCCATTGTACAACATCAATGGAACAATGGACACAGCAGTACTAAATAAGCATGGATCAGATCCTAGGGGTGTGTGTTGATCTCACCTCTTCCTTCTTGGCGAGGTGGCAGATGTGGACGGACCGCTGGTACAGCTGCGCCACCATCAGGATAGCGGCCACCGTCTGCTTCTCAGCGTGGGCCACGATGGGCATGTGCTTGGGCCACTTCTCAAAGTGCTACGCACACACACAGACACACAATGACTGTCCTCATACATACATACACACACACACACACCACAAAACACAGCTAGCACTGCGTTTTGACTTCTGGTATATTCTTGGGAGCTACTCTATTTAGACACCACTTTGGATAGGTAACTGCTTGCACTACCACTAAACACAATAATAATCTAATTACATACTAGTATTTGTACAGACTAGAGCCAGTCTGGTCTGTCCAGTTGCTTTAAATCACTTTTTCTTAAGTCACTCCAATTTCAAGGCTTTGATTGTGCTTAGACTCACTTTATACTGAAATAGGCTCTATTTCAGTATAAACGCGCATGTACGCGGAGCACCCGTAAGACATCACCGACACATCACTAGTCTCTTTAGTAGCGCGTGCAACTGAAAGTCTCTCGTTATGCCGCCGATATATATTTAATCTATATATATATATAGATTATACCGCCCGCCGTTCACCTATACTCAAATTATTTGAATCAAATATGATGATAAACACACAGCTGTTTCGCGGCCCGGCAGTAACACCTCCACGGCCCGGTACCGGTCCGCGGCCCGGCGGTTGGGAACCCCTGACCTAAATGACTAAATGTAAACCTAAAAATGTCGTCTTTTCAGCCTTTGGCTTGTCATATCTCTGTTGCTTTTAAAAACCCTTAAAAACCTATTTTGAAGGCATTTATATATCCGGTTACCTCCATCCAGACAGACACATTGTCCATCTTGAGGGTGGAGAAGGTGTCGTTGAGGTACATCTTAAGGCCCACCGCCTGGCTGGCGATGGAGGCCAGGAGGGCGGCGTTGTCGGAGGCAGCTCCGAGGTACAGGGCGTAGTCGCAGCGGCAGCCAGCCTTCGCTAGCTGGACAGACAGACAGACGGGGTGTTGGGACGAGACGTCAAGGTAACCCATAGAATACACAAGCAACACCCTGCACAACACCACAGTCAAACTATCATTCATTTTTCACTTTACGTTGACTTGATCAGTAAAAGTTTTGAACATTCAAACTTTTACGACACATCCACAATGCTGGCAAAAAAATATATAATTAAAAAAAAGAACTTAGAACCTCAGATAATACTTTAAAGGGGCAACGTGTACGATTATTAGTTTAAACATTCAGACTTCATGTTAAAGACATCTGTATTGGGTTGCAGAGAAGCTGTAAGTGTTATATAATATTTGTTAAACTAAGTGCTAAATATAATGTATAAATATATAAATACATAACATATAAAGCTCTATGTATTTTTGAGTTAGCGACACAGACGTCCGTACCTTCTGCACCAGAGCGAGTGTGGCGGCGTCGGTGATGGAAGGGTTGGTGTTGGGCATGGCGCACACCATGGTGACGCCGCCCGCCAGCGCGGCGGCCGTGCCCGACGAGAAGTCCTCCTTGTGGGTTGCCCCGGGCTCCCGCAGGTGGACGTGCACGTCGATCAGCCCTGAGGAGGGTGCATGTGTTAACGTCTACAGAAGGTGGTAACTAGGGATGGGACGATCACGTTTTTTGCCACCGATCACCATGAGAAATATCTGCCCCAGATATCCTGGATGTGAGGTGTTACTGCCGGGCGGCGAAACAGCTGTGTGTTTATCATCATATTTGACTCAAATAATTTGAGTATAGGTGAACGGCGGGCGGTATAATTTATATATAGAGATAATATATATAGTATAATCTATATATATAGATTATATAGCGGTATAATCTATATATATAGATTAAATATATATCGGCGGCATAACGAGAGACTTTCAGTTACACGCGCTACTAAAGAGACTACGCGCTAGTGACGTGTCGGTCGCGAACAAGCCAGGGTTTGTGTTACGGGCGCTGCGCGTACATGCGCGTTTATACTGAAATCGAGCCCTGCCGTTTTGTTAGCGGTGTGTTGACACACACTTGACCGTCCGCGAAAATTGACAACTGGTCCGCGAGATTTTTTTTCATGTATCTGCCGGTCCGTGGCACAAAAAAGGGTGGGAACCCCTGTATTATAGAACAGTTTCATCCATCATGCATTCCTGGGGTTCTCGTTCTCCGCGGTCAGTTTAACAAACTCGCCATGCTGCGCTGGGTGATGGGTTTTCAGGTGTCTTATTAAATTCGTCTTGTTGAAATTTTTTACCTTGCTTCCTCCACGAGATATTTTCTCTTTGCACACATTACAGATGGCAAATGTTACATCTGTATCACACACTTTGAAGAAACTCCACACTGCAGACACCGCTGACATGTTGAGGCAGGGCGAGTATCACTCTGTTTAGAAAAGAGGCGGGGCCCCACGTGTTTTACTCGCTGGTAAAGAGATGAGCTCACGTGTTTCTCACGTGCAGGATCGGCTATGAAATCGGCAACATTAAAGCAAGATCGGCATTCTCCGATTGCGCATTTTTCTTCAAAATCGGCCGATAATGATCGGAAGCCGATCGATCGTCCCACCTCTAGTGGTAACGTCAGAGAAAGTGATGTGTTGTGTCTACCGCCGTGTGTCAGAGGTCCCGGGCTCCTGTGGCTAGTCGACTCACCCGGTAGACGGACCAACTTCTGAGAGGTCATGCTGTCGATGTGGGTCTTCACCGGAGGGCTGCGGCCGATCTGATGGAGGGCCTACAAACACAAACGCAGAACAGCGGCTCAGGTCAAACGGTCACGCCACCTGAGCGTTTCATGACAAGGGAGCGTATACTCCATCAACCAAAAGCCACTGAAACGACGCGGTCACCTGCACAAAAAGCTTTGTGCACTTGATGTCTATAATGAGGGGCACGGAGTAGTCGATGGCCATGCGGCGCGTCCGGTAACCCTTGGTGACGAAGGAGGAGAGGCGGCGGCCCCCACTGTTCCTCATGGACAGGTTGATGACCAGGTCGAAGTGGTTCTCCTCCAGGTAGTTCATGATGCTGCGCTGCTTCTCCCTGTTGGGACACTTGCTGACCTCCTCCTCGAAGGGCCAGTCCACTGCCACCACCTGGGGGACACATCCAGTTCCTTAACTACAGCATGCAATCCAGACCTCATTTCAGCTAGTTACCTACAGAGCCTCACATGGTCCAGACCTCACCTATAACCTGCTAGTTACCTACAGAGCCTCACACGGCCCAGACCTCACCTATAACCTGCTAGTTACCTACAGAGCCTCACACGGCCCAGACCTCACCTATAACCTGCTAGTTACCTACAGAGCCTCACACGGCCCAGACCTCACCAATAACCTGCTAGTTACCTACAGAGCCTCACACGGCCCAGACCTCACCTATAACCTGCTAGTTACCTACAGAGCCTCACACGGCCCAGACCTCACCTATAACCTGCTAGTTACCTACAGAACCTTTACAGGGTTTTTGTACAGAACTACAATGGCTGTGTGTTCGTACTTTTTTTGATGTTAATGTTTTTAAAGCAATACACATCTGTGAAAGGTACTATAAATACACTTTATTCGCTTAGCAAGTCATTAATATGCGGATACATTTGACCACTTAACCATCATTAATTAAAATGTGTCATAGACTGCTTAATACACTAAACTGCCAACTTTCAATGTCAATCGTTTTAAGAATCAAATGGTAGAACACATGATTACTCTCCATCACATAAAAAAATGCCCGTTTAAGACAGGCTGTAAAGATGTATTGATGATACATCTTTAAACACTGGTCTAAAAACAGACATTTTTCATGTGATGGAGAGATATCTACAGGGCGTTACCTTCACTCCATGTTCAGTGTAGAAGTCTGCAGTTCCCAAGCTAGCGTACAGATCATAGCCCATACTCTCCAACGCCTGCACTGTGGGTAACAGCTCACTCTTATTCTACCACACACACACACACACACACAGACAGACACAGAGATCAGTATAAACTCAAAGGTTTCACACCACTTTGTTAGTTCAGTGTTGCTCTCCGGTTAGGTCCGACAATGCAGATATCCCTTTGGTTGTTGTACTAAACTGTCACCAAGATGGTTCTCCGCATCTTGTAGCTGGTACTAGGTTAGGTCTCCAGTACCTTGTAGCTGGTACTAGGTTAGGTCTCCAGTACCTTGTAGCTGGTACTAGGTTAGGTCTCCAGTACCTTGTAGCTGGTACTAGGTTAGGTCCCCAGTACCTTGTAGCTGGTACTAGGTTAGGTCTCCAGTACCTTGTAGCTAGTACTAGGTTAGGTCTCCAGTACCTTGTAGCTGGTACTAGGTTAGGTCTCCAGTACCTTGTAGCTGCCTATGGACAGCAGGATGTTCTTCTTGGGGATCTTGAAGCCAGTGGAGAGCATTGCCTTCAGGTAGGCCTCGTAGCGGTTCTCCCCGAAGCAGGCCACCTCTCCAGTGCTGGCCATCTCCACCCCCAGCACCACGTCAGCACCGGCCAGCCGGGAGAACGAGAACTGGGGCACCTAGGAGGAAGAAAGACGCGATGGCTTCAGATGAGATTTCTGCAAGTGTACAATTGTAGAGAACAAAAACTTTGAGTGTTTGATCCAAACTTTGACCCAATATACCATTTAGTGTTGTCCCATGCGGAGGCTCTATATTGCAGCTAGTGAGAGGACATTTTTACTTACATTACACAGTCATACTTCTTTAACTGGACTCATTACAATTACTGTACTGTTCTACACTGTATTCATGATGCTGCTGCACTACTGGCACTTTAAAATGCTTTTTGCACAATTCCCCATATGTATATAGTGTTTCATCCATCAGTCACTTTATTGTTACTATTGTGTATAGTATTGTTAGTGTTGTTTATAGTGTTTATAGTATAGTTATAGTATATTATTAGAATATAGCGTTCATAGTATAGTATTGTTTAGTATAGTATTGTTGAAATTCATAGTGAAAGATAACAGGGAGTACACATTCCATTGTACTTGTTGCACACAAAACATCTTTAATCTTGTATCGTGTGTTTGGTGTAATGTTCAGAAGAAAAGCAGAGGAAGCCTTTTAGGACAAGGATGGATATGGTCGGTCCAGGTTACCTTGACTCCCACGATGCCCCTGCCCCTCATCAGGCCAATGGGCTCCACTTCCTCCCCCATGATGACCTGCGTTGCCAGGGCGACCAGATCCACACCCAGTGTCTTGGAGACGAACGGGAAGGAGCGGGAGACGCGGACATTACACTCAATCACCTTCAGCTGGTCGTCCTGGAGGGAGGAACGGGAGGAGAGCACATGTGTCAACACGGCACACCAAGGGTACCAGTTTATATTGAATAGACTTGGACCCGCAAGCAACATCGGCATCAGAGCATCCTTCATTTAAACTCAGATTTCTACTACTTTAAAATGTTACCATGATACCATCCGCACCACCACACATGTCTATGTTGCTTTATCAACACATGTACATATCAACCATCAGTCACTATGTGTACAGTATTGTTATATTTTATAGTATAGTGTTTTAGAAATTGCATACTGCAGGAGGGAATGGCAAGTAAACATTCCATTGTACTAAAAATCTTGAATCTATGAGCTGCAGAGGTAGGGGTGGGAGGCGTCTGTGTGGTGCGGCGCAAAGGCAAATACACCACATCCTGATCCAACAAAGTTAAGAAAGGAGCGTCAAGTTATACAAACCAAATTAGGTTTATGACTAAGATAGGTTTCCTTCCAATGTTAGCATAGATGTAAACATCCAAGCAGAGAGTGAAATAACCTATGATTATGGAGAGTCTCAGTTGGCCATGGCGTGCTCTGGCAAGTAAATTATCTTGATAGATTATACCAGGTCGTCTATTCAATTGGAAGCCCCGCGAGGTCATTGGTACTGGCCTTAAAATCATACAAATAATGAAAAATAAAAATATGTCGTGGATGACGCATTCATGTCTCTTTCTACTTTAAAATAAACAATAAAGTTGACTGAAACAGTTAAACAGTGAATGGACAGACAAATGTGTTTGTGCAAGGCTTGTATGTTTACTCTGCAACAAGTCCTTATGAGTGCGTAAAGAGTATAACTTGAGAAGGCCTTTTAAGCCCATGCTAACTTTGACACCACTTTCCCACTGGGCTCTGATGCTCGCCGCCAGAAAATATTTTGGGGCTCCCCTCAATGCTATGAGCACCCCGTTTGGGGGTTGGACTGAGCAAGAGGGAGCTATTCCAGCATGACTACGAGTGGCATGGATATAAGCCAAAAAGAAAAACACTTTTACAGACACAGACTGTCAAGGAGTGTATACTGGCATCAATTGAAGAGGTGGTTACAGATGAGAAAACACGGCTTGAGTAAGAAAATTCCAATAGACACTACAACCATACGGAAAGTTGAAGCCCTTGCAGACTTTTTGGATAAACTAAGGAGGCCGGAGGTGACGTCTCTAGCTGGGGATGAATCGACGGACAACAGCGATGGAGCACAGCTGTGCTTTTTTGTTTGATTCTTTTGACGGTGAATGTTTTTGGGAGGATTTACTTGGAATAATTCCTTTGGAGGAAGACACGACTGGGAGAGGTCATATTTAATAAAATGATTGCATTGTTTGAGGAGAATAAGTGGGATGTGGAACGTATCAACCAGCTGGTAACGGAAGGTCATCCCGTCATGTGGGGCGGGACACGGGGCCCCGGCAGCTAGGTCGGCGTCAGCTCCACAGCGGAGATCTACATTGAATTAATTTAATTCACCAAAGCCTCTTATGGTGGCAAGTGGTAAGTTAAAAGGGACCATGGACTCTCATGGCAATAATTAACTTTATTCGCTCTACCGCCAGTTTACAGCACAGCCTTTTCTGCCAATTGTTGTCAGATTTGTCAGCTTAATTAAATTATTCGCTTATCCACAATGACGTTAGATGGCTTAGCAAAGGAAACGCATTGAAACGATTTTGTGAACTAAGGAGATCCTGGCGTTTCTCCTTAATTCAAAGCAGAATAAAGCCCATAGTTCTGCGCTGCAGTTTTTGAGCGACATTTCCATCACTTGAACCAACTAAATAGGAAGCTGCAGGGCAGAGATCAAACAGTCATTGCAGCTCACGGAGAGACTTTGTGCTTTTCAAAGAAAACTCACTTTTCTGCTATTCTTCACTTTCCTACATTGAGACAGGCCTACAAATCCCAGGTGATGAGGGGATTCACAGACCCACTAGGTTTAATTATTTCAGTATCGACACTGAAGTGATGAGATTTGTGAGAACCCTTTCTGTGTGAATGTTGGGGGACAGTTTGCATTGAAAGCAAAGGAGCTGGTCAACGTCATTGAATGAGGCGTCTTTACAACATGAACTCATTGACACCAAGTCATCAGATGACCTGGGCAGTCATTACAACTGGCAGGTTCTGGACTCATGAAGTCAGCCACGAGAAATTCCCTAATTCAAGGGGTCTTGCGCTTTTTATCCCAACAATGTTTGGCTCGACTTACACATGCATCATACATCATTCTCACACATGAATGCTATTTTTACTAAATAATCACGCATCCCTCACTGCCCAGCATCTGTACCACTGTATGCGTATAAGCTGCAGGTGTGTGTACCTTGGCTATGAGCTGCAGGTGCGTGTGTGTACCTTGGCTATAAGCTGTGTGTGTACCTTGGCTATAAGCTGTGTGTGTGTACCTTGGCTATAAGCTGTGTGTGTGTACCTTGGCTATAAGCTGCAGGTGTGTGTGTACCTTGGCTATAAGCTGCAGGTGTGTGTACCTTGGCTATGAGCTGCAGGTGCGTGTGCATGTGTACCTTGGCTATGAGCTGCAGGTGCGTGTGTGTGTAGCTTGGCTATAAGCTGCAGGTGTGTGTACCATGGCTATGAGCTGCAGGTGCGTGTGTGTGTAGCTTGGCTATAAGCTGCAGGTGTGTGTACCATGGCTATGAGCTGCAGGTGTGTGTGTACCTTGGCTATGAGCTGCAGGTGCGTGTGTGTGTGTACCTTGGCTATGAGCTGCAGGTGCGTGTACCTTGGCTATGAGCTGCAGGTGCGTGTGTACCTTGGCTATAAGCTGCAGGTGTGTGTGTACCTTGGCTATGAGCTGCAGGTGCGTGTACCTTGGCTATGAGCTGCAGGTGCGTGTGTGTGTACCTTGGCTATGAGCTGCAGGTGCGTGTGTGTGTACCTTGGCTATGAGCTGCAGGTGCGTGTGTGTGTACCTTGGCTATAAGCTGCAGGTGTGTGTGTACCTTGGCTATGAGCTGCAGGTGCGTGTGTGTGTACCTTGGCTATAAGTTGCAGGTTAAAGGGTCCGGTAACGGCCAGCTCCTGGCCGATGGCGTGGACGATCATCTTGATCCTCTCCATGGTCTTGTGGTTGATGTCCTGCGGCGGCGTCACCAGTGTGGCGTCACCAGAGTGCACGCCTGCATTCTCCACGTGCTCCGACACGGCGATGGCGATCACCACCCCGTCGCACGCCACCGCATCCACGTCTATCTCCTGGGGAGGGGAGTGTTATTTCCTTCCATTTCCATTTCCTAAAAAACTACTCTGAGCTGGAGGTAAAGTGCTATACAAGGTGTATTATGAATGAATAGTATTTTTAAAAGTCTTAAAAAAGGTGATTATGATTAGTGTGTTCCGAAAATAAAAAATAAATAGTTAAATCATTTCAGTCCCATCTTCATTAAATATGATGTAGCGGCAAGTCGGAGGGGATAATGGTTTTAACAAAACACGTATTTAGCAAGATTTGTTATACACTACATAGGGCACTCCATATCCCACAATGCATCATGGAAAGTAGTGCGCACCGATGGTCACTACCCCCAACACATAGACCATCATGCATTGAGCTGAGAGAACAATGTCAAACCGAAGTAGAACTTGTAGGCACGCTTAATTACGAGACGGCAATGACTTTATTAATGGCAACTCTAGTAGTGTCCGAAAGTGTTTTAACTTTAGCCGATCCGCAAGCACTGCCCCAACATCCCCACACAAATCATTCGCCCGGCTAACCTTGGCCTCCTGGATGAACTTTGAGATGACCACGGGGTACTCCTTGGACACGGCCACCGCGCTGGTCAGGTACTTCTCCAGTTCACTGTCTGTGTACGCCACGTTCATCGCCGCTCCACTCAGCACGTAAGACGGCCGGACCAGACACGGGTAGCCCACCGTCTCGCAGAACTTCATGGCAGACTACCAGGAGAGAAGGAACAGAGTTACAGACTACCGGGAGAGAAGGAACGGAGTTACAGACAACCGAGGAGAGAAGGAACAGAGTTACAGACAACCGAGGAGAGAAGGAACAGAGTTACAGACTACCAGGAGAGAAGGAACAGAGTTACAGACTACCGGAAGAGAAGGAACGGAGTTACAGACTACCGAGGAGAGAAGGAACAGAGTTACAGACTACCAGGAGAGGAGGAACAGAGTTACAGACTACCAGGAGGAGGAACAGAGTTACAGACTACCAAGGGAGAAGGAACAGTTGTTCCTGGACCTAAATAGTATTCCAACCCCTTTCAACACACACCTCGGTGTCGGAGAGCTCCTTCCAGCGTGGCTGGCTGATGCCGATGGTGTCCAGCATGCGGGAGAACTTGAAGCGGTTCTCGGCCGAGTCGATGAACTCCGGCGTTGTGCCCAGAATGCGGCACTGCTGCCTGTGAAGCGCCATGGCGATGTTGTTGGGCAGCTGGCCGCCCATGGACAAGATCACCCCCTCTGGATTCTCTATCTCGTAGATGTCCATCACCACCTGGGGAGGGAGACGGGGGGTAAATTATCTTTACACTTCATACAAAGATGAATGCATATTAGGGTTTCAGCGGCCCATATCTAGAGCAATATACTTGGCTTCAAAAAAAATATTTTGAACAGACAATAATTAATGCACAGTATAAAATACAAATGTCATATCTATACAGTGAATCAATGCTATACAGTCTTTAAACCAGTCTTACCTCAAAGGAAATCTCGTCAAAGTAAAGGCGGTTGCACATGTCGTAGTCCGTGCTGACCGTCTCTGGGTTGTAGTTCACCATAATCGTCTTGAAGCCCATCTACACGACCACATGGATAGAGTAGGGATAATGAGCCAATGGCTGCTCACACAATGAGGTTTATTCACCTAGTAAGCGATAAATTGATCAAACTAATAAGAAGGAAAAAAAAAGAAGACCATAACTGTGAAAATGTAAAAATGTAAAAAAATAATAATAATTTACTGATTTCCATTTCTTTTTTTGATTAATCAATTAGCCATAACCGGTTATCCCCTTTTACAAGGAAATGAGTGGCCGGGAACGTCTCTAGTGCCGACGCCCTGGAAGATGAACCAACCTCACCTTACGCAGCTCCGTGATGCAGCCCACGGCACACCAGTCGAACTCCACGCTGCTGCCTATGCGGTACACGCCGGAGCCGATCACCATGACGTGCTGCTCCTTGAAGGCCAGGTCGTTCTCCGTGCCGTTGTAGGTCAGGTACAGGTAGTTTGTGTGAGCGGGCCATTCGGCGGCCACAGTGTCAATTTGCTTCACCACGGGCAGTATCGACCAATCTTGACGCAGCTTCCTCACCGCCAGCTCCGTGCTGAGGAGAAGAGAGTCCATGGGTCAGAATGGGGTATGGGAAAGTAGCGAAGTTGAAATTGACTGGAAAGAGACAGAGTGAAACACAATGAGGGAGAGCGGTGGAGAGAGAGCCGCCCACCTCTGGACAGCCATCCCTATCTGCTTGTCAGAGAATCCCAGTTGCTTGGCTTTCCGCATTACCTCTTTGGGGATGGTGCTTTCATCCTAAAAAAGAGGAAAATTGGCACTTGGTCATCTTAATAATACATTTTATTTGTATTGCACTTTTCATTTACAAGAATCTCAGTCCTACAAAGTAAAAAACATAGCAAACGCACGCAAAATAAAATTACTTTCAATAGTGAACACTCATTTTAATAAGAAAATGCCTCCCTAAATAAAAAAAAATGTTTGAGTCCAGAGTCTCTGGCCCGTTGGTTCATTTTCATTTCATGCAACAAAACTTTTTTTAAATTAAAGTCTCGTACTTAAGTTCGCTTGGAGATTACCGAGAGTTGAATCTTTATAGCTAAAGTAATAAACATACGTCATTTTAAACCAGCCAAGATCCATTGCATGAGCTACCTGGTTGAAGGTCTCCAGCAGGCGTTCGTGGTCAGTGATGTTCTTCATCTTGTGCAGGAACCAGCGGTCGATCTTGGTCAACTCGTACAGGTGGTCCACGGTATAGCCGGCCTTGAGAGCCGCTGCCAGCACAAAGATCCGCTTGTCGGTGGGCATCTGCAGCTCCTGTGTTCAGACAGACAGAAGAACGGCCCCCTAGCCATCACTCAGGTGCAGCATCAATAAACCATTTAGTCATTTGGCAGATTCTTTCATCCAAAGGGACTTCTTAGGCAGAGAACAATTGATGCATACGATCAAATTGAAATGACAAATGCAGGGGCGTAGAGTGTTAAAGTAAAAATTGACACTATATAATCAATGCGTTCTAAACATCTGAGCTGCCTTCTTACCGTCTCCGAGGCCGGCCTGATGGTGTGGTCGAAGCCGACACAGTTTTCATCCACCATCCTCAAGGCTTTCTGAAAAGCCTCCTCGAAGCTCCTCCCGATAGCCATCACCTCCCCTGGAGAAGAGGGGCAAAGTGTTGGCAAGCTAACGGAAAGCTATGGGGATCGAGTAGGGCCCAATGACCCCCACCTCAGACGCTCGTCTCATCAAGCAAAACGGTAACGTCGTCCTGCCACCCCACATGCATACAGTGCCACCCCCTAGGGAGGCCTGGCCGCAGGTCTTACCCACGCTCATCATAGAGCTGCCGATCTTGGTGGACACCCTGAGGAACTTGCTAAGGTCCCAGCGGGGGACCTTCACCACGCAGTAGTCCAGACTGGGCTCAAAGTTAGCCGTAGTAGAGTTGGTCACAGAGTTCCTGGGGTAGAAACAACATGGTTCATGGTCAAACTAAGAGCCCCACCTACACAAAAGCATGCTGCATAGCATCATTGGGTTCCAGTGTGTTGGGAGACTCACTTCAGTAGCGGGAGGGGAATCCCGAGGCCCAGCTTAGCTGCCACGTAGGCCAGGGGATAGCCGGTGGCCTTACTGGCCAGAGCTGAGCTCCGAGACAGACGGGCGTTCACCTCGATGATGTAGTACTTTAAAACGAAAAAAAGCTTCTTGTTATCTGCAAGAATCTGGTCATACCTGTAATGCAGTCGACCGGCATGACAGAACATGACAGCTAGCAATCATGTTTCCCCCTCAGGGATGAATACATTACTCAACGACAGGACTACAGGATCAAGAACCACGGCGTTTACCCGTAAATCAGGCATTGCTCTTGTGAGCATCGTTCATAACGTCTGTCCACACCCACCTGCTCCGACTCCGGGTTGAGGGCGTACTGGATGTTGCACTCGCCCACGATGCCCAGGTGACGGATGACCTTGATGGCGGTGTTCCTCAGCATGTTGTACTCGTAGTCGTTGAGTGTCTGGCTGGGCGCCACCACGATGGACTCCCCCGTGTGGATGCCCAGAGGGTCAATGTTCTCCATGTTGCACACCTGCACAGAGCAGGCCCGTGTACATTATTTGCTTGTGGCGGACTCCTGTGTGGCTGCTAGTCGAACACGTGACACGCATGACAACCATTGCCTCAGTCCTAGAACCAATAAAGTACATGCAACTGGGTAGTGGTGTTTCCTGTCCCCATTTTCCCCCCCCCGCTGAAAACTGGAAACATGAAAAATGGAAATGTGTATCCTTTTGTATATAGGAACAAAAAAACCTTACGGTGATACAGTTGTCGTAGGCGTCGCGGACCACCTCGTACTCGATCTCCTTCCAGCCTTTAAGCGACTTGTCCACCAGCACCTGCGAGGTGTGCGCGAAGGCCGCCGTCACCAGCGTGACCAGCTCCTCACGGCCGTTGGCGAAGCCGGAGCCCAGACCGCCGAGAGCGAACGCTGAGCGCACCAGCACCGGGTAGCCCAGCCGCTCGGCCGCCGCAACCGCCTAGGGAGCACCAGGAGAGACCGGGACCAGAAAAGGACATGCAGACAGGGACCAGAGAGAGAGAGACACACAGACAGGGACCAGAGAGAGACACACAGACAGGGACCAGAGAGAGAAACACACAGACAGGGACCAGAGAGAGAGACACACAGACAGGGACCAGAGAGAGAAACACACAGACAGGGACCAGAGAGAGACACGCAGACAGGGACCAGAGAGAGAAACACACAGACAGGGACCAGAGAGACACACGCAGACAGGGACCAGAGAGAGACACGCAGACAGGGACCAGAGAGAGACACGCAGACAGGGACCAGAGAGAGAAACACACAGACAGGGACCAGAGAGAGAAACACACAGACAGGGACCAGAGAGACACACGCAGACAGGGACCAGAGAGAGACACGCAGACAGGGACCAGAGAGAGAAACACACAGACAGGGACCAGAGAGAGAAACACACAGACAGGGACCAGAGAGAGAAACACACAGACAGGGACCAGAGAGAGACACGCAGACAGGAGAGAAACACACAGACAGGGACCAGAGAGAGACACGCAGACAGGGACCAGAGAGAGACACACACAGACAGGGACCAGAGAGAGACACACAGACAGGAGAGAAACATACAGACAGGGACCAGAGAGAGACACGCAGACAGGGACCAGAGAGAAACACACAGACAGGAGAGAAACATACAGACAGGGACCAGAGAGAGACACACAGACAGGAGAGAAACACACAGACAGGGACCAGAGAGAGACACGCAGACAGGGACCAGAGAGAGAAACACACCGACAGGGACCAGAGAGAGACACGTAGACAGGGACCAGAGAGAGAAACACACAGACAGGGACCAGAGAGAGACACGTAGACAGGGACCAGAGAGAGAAACACACAGACAGGGACCAGAGAGAGACACGTAGACAGGGACCAGAGAGAGACACGTAGACAGGGACCAGAGAGAAACACACAGACAGGGACCAGAGAGAGACACGTAGACAGGGACCAGAGAGAGACACGTAGACAGGGACCAGAGAGGCGATACGCAGACAGGGACAAAAGGGAGGACGAGAACGACAGACATGCAGACAGGGACGAGAGTGACAGACAGATGAGAGAGAGACAGACAGATATACAGACAGGGACCAGAGAGACATATGCAGACAGGGACAAGAGAAAGACGGGGGAGGGAGAGAGCGTGAGCAAGAAAGGAAGAGCATTAAGACATTGCAACAGCAATTTCATTAAATATACGGCAATATAATAAATTATATAATAAGTTATCTTTCCGATTCTTTTGAGAAACCCCAACAGGCAACCCCACCCACCCCCGCAGGTCCTGGTCCTCACCTGCTCCACCGTGATAGCTGCCTCGCTGGGGGCAACATGCTCGTTGATCTCCTCCATCTTCTCCACAAACACCTTGCGGTCCTCCGTCATCTCGATGGAGGCCACCGGCGTGCCCAGGACACGCACGGCGTACTTCTCCAGAACTCCCAGCTTGGTCAGCTCCACGCCGCAGTTCAGAGCCGTCTGCCCACCGAACGTCAGCAGAACGCCGTCCGGACGCTCGTTCTTTATCACCTATTGGGAGCGGGGGGGGGGGGGGGGGGGTTAAAGCCTAGTTCATATTCGCTGCGAGTGAAGTTCGTGGGTCATGGTATTTATAGTCACCATGACGATATTCTCCGTTATTTCCTGAATAGGTTGTGGAGCGGACAAGATGTATCATCGCTGTATCATCCAGCAGTTACATTATTGTTCATTTTATTGTGTACAGTATTGTTGAAGTATTGTTTACAGTACATTGTATAGTAAATAGTGTTGTTTATAGTATTTAGTAGGTAGTATAGATTCAAGAGTTTTATTTGCCATATGCACAATGGAATGCTCTCTCCCCATTCCCTCCCGCCCGATTGCTACAATTTATACTAATGGAATGGATGGTAATGGATGCTTTTATATAGCAAAGCGCTTTGGATAAAAGCGCTTTACAAGTCATGCCTCACATCACCCATTCATACACCGACGGCAGAGTTAGCCATCAAGGAGACAGGCAGCACGCCAGGAGCAGTTAGGGTTAGGTCTTGCTCAAGAACGCCAACAGTTTTTGCTAGGAGGAGCCGGGGATCGAACCAGCGACCTTTCGGTTGTGAGGCGACCGCTCTACCTCCTGAGCTATACTGCCGCCGTTTAACACTATGTACTATACGTATACAACACTATACAATAACAATACACATTAAAAACAACAATAAGGTGACTGATGGATGATATACACATGTTGAATTGAGCATAAGAAGCATTTAAAAAAGCATTTTAAAGTGCCAGTAGTGCAGCTGTATAAATATGTCTATAGTATAAAAGTATGATAGTGTATGGTGTGATAGTGTGGTTCATAGTATTGTATAGTATTGTTGAAATACATACTGTGGGAGCGAATGGGGAGTAAGTGTCCCAGTGTACTTACTACACATGCGCAAATGATAACATCTTGAACTGATATTCAGGAAATACGATAACATCTTGAATCCAACAGCCAACGGCAGGCCAGGCTCACCTGTGTGACGTACTCCGGCGTGATGGGCAGGAAGTAGACCTTGTCGGCCAGGCCCTTGGAGGTCTGCACCGTGGCGATGTTGGGGTTGATCAGCACCGTCTGGATGCTCTCCTCCTTCAACGCCTTGATGGCCTGGGGGAAGAAGGAACCACGGAGCGCCTTCAAACTCACGGCTGGGTTTTCACAGTGTAAAACAAAACCGCTTTGCCACAATGGCATTCAGGGATTTGTTGTCGGTCATGTTGTTCATCTGGAGGATTTTGAGTCTTGAATCTTATTGGTCACATACATGTACACACAGAAAATTGTTCCTCTGCATTTAACCCATCCTTGTATTAGGAGCAGTGGGCAGCTATTGTATACACAGTGCCCGGGGAGCGGTGTAGAGGTCCGGTGCCTTGCTCAAGGCACCCCTCGGCAATGACCAGGAGGTGAACTGGCACCTTTTTCCAAATGACAAGTTCTCACTCCGTACTTCACGTCCGTTTCGGGGACATGAACCAGCGACCCTCCGGTTTCCGCCCAGGTCCCAACAGACAAAGGCCCAGCCATCATGTGACAAATGTCTGAGAAGAGACGTGTACTAGCGCGTCCTCTTATCACTTTAGCGTACTAACGTCTTACTAAGTACATTGTTTGCTTGTTAGTTAGATATTGTTAGTCAATTTATTGTACTTTTACCTGAGTACTGGTTCAGTTCTTGAGACTTGTTAGGAATGAAATGCACTTTTGAGTTCTGGTGACGGGTTGTTCTCTTGCCTACCTTTGTTGAACGCACTATTGTGGGTTGCTTTGGACAAAAGTGCCTGCTAAATGACTAATGTAATGTACCTGGGAACCCGAGTAATCAAACTCCCCGGCTTGGCCGATAGAAAGTCCCCCGGAGCCGAGGATCAGGACCTTCCTGGGTCGGACAAACTCTTCGGGCTTCAGAGAACCAGGGAAGGTCAGGTGGTCAGTCAGCCTCTGCTTCACTGAAACAGAACAAAGAACCTCCCTTCAAATAACAACTCATGCCGCTATCGCAGTACGATTGCTGCACTCCATTACCACAAGCCAAAAAAAAGACCAGCTGTTGAAAACGGATTGCGATCAGTGCAGTTTTAACTTACGACAGAAAAACTGGCACCTTTTTCAAAGTACGACTTCTCACTCCGTAGTTTCGGGGAATTGAACCGGCAACCCTTTGGTTTCCAAGCCAAGTCACAACAGACTGAGCTACTTTTGCACTGTACAGCACATCTAGTTTTCTATGGGTAAGTCTATGATTAAGATACATTGACTGTATGGGTTCTGTTCTGATGTGTGTGGCATTGGATAGCGATTAATAAATGGACACGATTACAAAAATAATGTTTAACATTTCATCAGAAAATATTCCTTTATATTCTTATATGGATTTGTTTATTTAAATGCAGGTAGGTCAACCACCTAAATATTGGAGCAACCAAATGATCCTTTATTAGTGTTGTATTCGGATATTAAAACTATTCCAATACTCCAGTGGGAGAATCTGCAAGATTCTAGCGATCCGTCATCCATAATAGCATGACAGTGTTTTCACTTTGGCCGAATAGGGCTAGTCCTGTGCAATTGAACTTTCAAACCACCATACTTTAAATTAAACTGAAAAAATCCACTGTTGATGAAAACACATCTGGTAGGGAAAGAAGAACACCCACGGTGTGAACACTCGTGAATAATAGGTGTGTATCGCTATCCCCATACGACTCTAAGACAACATGTGAACACAGGGAGAATAACGCTAGAGAACATAAGACGGGTTGTGAAGAACACAAAAGACGCCCTTACCAGATTTTCCTGGCCGGCCCTCTTTGTGGTCGCGGACCGTTTCGATGAAGACGTCAAACAGACCCACCAGGTCCGTGGGCCCTGCCATATGCTCCGGGTGGAACTGAACACTAGGAAACAAAAAGATGGAATGGTTGTTTTTCTAACTATAGGAACTAACGTGATGTAGAGGAAGAAGAACTACAATGTGTACATCACAAGTTTATTTTGTTGTTTGTTCCTTTAAAAGGCAAAGCAGGAAGCAAAATGTTACTAGAAGATCCATCTGGTCTGGGCAAGTCATACTGACTGTCTCAGTACCTGAAGAACCATCTAGTCTGGGCTAGTATCACAGACTATGTCTCAGTACCTGAAGAACCATCTGGTCTGAGCTAGTAGTACTGACTACATCTCAGTACCTGAAGAACCATCTGGTCTGGCCTAGTAGTACTGACTACGTCTCGGTACCTGAAGAACCATCTGGTCTGAGCTAGTAGTACTGACTACGTCTCGGTACCTGAAGAACCATCTGGTCTGAGCTAGTAGTACTGACTACGTCTCGGTACCTGAAGAACCATCTAGGTCTGGCCTAGTAGTACGGACTTTGTCTCAGTACCTGAAGAAACATCTGGTCTGGGCTAGTGCCAACTCCCAGTATGTATGAGTACCTGAAGAGAGGTTGCGTGTTGTGCACGATACCCTCGCTGGTCTGGTCGTTGGCGTTGGTGAAGAGGACGTCCCAGTCGCCGGGCAGCGTCTCCGGGTCCACAGCGAAGCCGTGGTTCTGGCTGGTGATGAAGCAGCGCTCCGTGCCCTTGTGGATACACGGTTGGTTGTGGCCCCGATTACCATACCTGCCCAGAGGAAGGGGTAAATCCTTAGTCACCCCTATCACACCTGGCTGTTAACTAAGGAAACATTGAATAGTACAGAGTAAAGACTTCAGGGAAGGGAGTTTTTGGTTCCACAACACTTTTATCATCAGGTTGACGCAAATGAGTTTAAGGTACCATCCTACAGAGGGCTTTACTATAGCGGCACTCAAATTGTTACATCACATTGTGAGGTCTCTGCTGATTCCCGTCAGAAGTGAATGAGACTGGAGCAGAGTCAAATGTGAGAGTGCAGTCCCACACACACAACTACTTCAGCATGGCCGGCAGTAGCATCCACAAACCAAGGGCACATTTCGACACACTATGCAATCTTGTCATCTGCCTCCAGCAAAGGGTTGTTTCTTATCAATGGTGTGTGTGTGTGTGAATGTTCCATGGTGGCGGTAGAAGGGGGGACTTTCTCACAACAAACCCTTTGGCCTTGTAGGTGTGCGCGCACACACACACACACACACACACACACACACACACACACACACACACACACACACACACACACACACACACACACACACACACACACACACACACACACACACACACACACACACACACACACACACACACACACACACACACACACACACACACACACACACACACACACACACACACACACACACACACACCTGAGAGCAGCAGAAACTCCTGTTTCACACCACACCGCTCTGGGGGAATGTGGCTGTGAGGAGACTTAAGGAGGGCCGCTACTGGACAGGAGCCATGGCGATAAAGGAGTTTATCTTCCGTGTTATGACGTAGCACAATCCTCCACATGCTATGGCCAGAATGACAAACCAGTACCTCCATAATAATGTTATGTTGGCTTTTAATGTGCAAATAGTGTCGTTTTATGTTTCTAACCCGTTGTTTCCTCCAAAATGTATTTATGTATCCGTGTACCAAATTGGTTGAAATAATGTAGTGTCTTTCTTGTCAAGCGCAAGAAACTCATTTATTACTATAATAAATGTGTTATTAATAATGTTGCACTGCAAGAGTCATCTGCCTCTTAATCTGGTTTACACTGTAGAAGTTGTAAGAAGGGTGAAAGGAGGGTGCTGACTTCATCTTGAAGGTGTTTGCCCCGATGGCCAGGGAGAGGAGCTGGTGTCCCAGGCAGATCCCAAAGACCGGCTTGGGTCGCTCCACACACGCTACCTTCTTCAAGTTCTCTATGGTCGTCTGGCAGAACCGGGGGTCGCCCGGCCCGTTGCTGATGAACAGGCCGTCGAAATCTACAACGGGTTTCAAAAGGGATGATCGCCGTGTCACTGACAGAACAATTTAAGTGCATTTTTGAAGTGTCTGAAATGTAAAATCGCATCCAATCCTGATCATTTTACAAGCTCACAATGCCTCACAATGCTCTTTAAGAGGGAGCATTAGTAACCTTACCATAAAACAATGAAGCCCAGTCACATTCACTTATCAGACTAATTCATAAACGGGTCAACATCATGGGTAACCGAGTGTGTCCGGCTTGTGGTCCCACGCCCTGTCCGGCTAACCTGCACTGTCCAGAGGGTGGTCCCAGGGCACCAAGGTGACACAAGCCCCCCGCTGGGCCAGGCAACGGATCTGGTTGAACTTGATGCCACAGTCCACCGCCATGATGCGCAGACTGCCCTCTGGGTTGAATACGCGAGGTTCCTGGAGATCACACAACACATGTTGAACCGTGCGCGGCCATTGATTACAGAGAGTGAGTGAGTTGGAGAGAGACTGTACCTTGATGGAGACCTCCTGCACCAGGTTCCGCTGGTCAGGGTTGTCCATGGGCACACTGTCTACGGAGGTGCCGTCCATCACCAGTCTTCCCAGCAGGGTGCCCTTCTCCCGGATCCTCTTAGTCAGGCAGCGAGTGTCTATTCCTGAGAGGGGATGACAAGCACCATAACAGGACCTCCTTTAAAACCACAGCTTTCTTCATCTCGTCCCATCCACATGAACTCTGATCCTTTTAAGTAATGATGGGGAGGCGGACCATGTTATTTGGATTGTGATGGATCCTCATAATAAACCACTGTGTCACCAGGTTGGTGTGTCACTCACTTTACACTGAAGCTCTGCTGAGTGGGACTTTGCTACAGCCACATTTGGTAGCAGTACCTGCATTGACGCATTTCCGGGCAACCAAACTGACCTTCTAGTCCAGGGATGCCTTGTTCTTTGAGCCACTGGTCCAGGGACATGGCCGAGTTCCAGTGACTGGGACACTGGCTGAGCTCCCCCACTATCAGAGCTGCCGCCTGGATCCTGGGCGACTCAAACCACTGAAACAGACAGAACACTACACGTTATGGCTGTGTCAAACACATTTAGGCTACAACCACGGGTTCGTATTCAAATTAATATATTGTAGTCCCCCATTGTAAACAGTGTGATGTACATACTACTACTCATTAAAAGACTATTATTGTATTCTGAAGTCAAAACCAATCACAAAGTCATTGAGGCCCACTTGGTAAACCCAAGCTTGGTTTAATTGAAAGTGAATGTGCAGTGTGGGGTCACCTTGCTGAGTCCAAACGTGCCCTCTTCATCAGGGGGGACCCCATAGTTCCCCACCAGGGGGTAGGTGAGTGTCAAGATCTGACAACGATACGAGGGGTCTGTCAGAGCTTCAGGGTATCCCACCATGCCCGTCTGAAACACTGGACACACACACACATATATATATATATGAAAATGAACTATATGCAACACATTGACTGTATGAAATTCACAAAATTAGCTACAGCAATTATGTTCTCCTTTTAATTGTCCATGGGGTTCTGCTTTTGTTTGAGTGTGTGTGTTTACGATTCTCACAGTACCCCGGGTTCCCAGATAAGAACCTAATTGGCACACTAAGACAGCGTGTTGCAGCCATGAAAGCAAATTAACTAAATCAACAGAGATTGTAATGGATTCTACCAGACCAGAAACGTCCGGTGGAGGATGCTCAGACGCATTTCAAGAACGATGCAGAGTTGGCTAATTTTCTCTTGAACAGGTAAGCAGCTTTAGTTTAGGATAGTTTAACACGTAACACGCAGCGTCATGCATCTAGTTAACATTGACAGAGTTATAAAGTAATCATTCATCTACCCATCTTCACACCAACCTACTTAGGAAAAGCAATGTGGAGAAAATATAATATCCCAATGACAACCAAATACGTCAATATCAATATTGCAATGATATTGTAGGGTTGACTATTGGTGCTTTCACAAAAATCACACAATGACATTTTTTACTAATACACGTGTCTGAAAATAAGACGTGTTGGTGTAGTCTGCAGTACCCGGTCTAACCGCTGGGTGTCCGTTTAACCTCTCATTCAAAGCCAATAGGTCAGTCAGCACTTTTTCTCAATTTCTAAACTGGAAAAAGCTTGAGTGATACCAACAGTTAGAGTAGTGCACCAGAGGGGGTCGTGTGTTCCCGCTCTCACTTACCAACAGGTGCAAACTGCAAAAACAAAAAAATGCCCCATGCGTGGAGTGAGCCAGGAAGAGAGCATCGCATTATGCATACATTATAAATGTAACTCAACACAGTACCCCTATGTGCGTGTCTAAGGGGGGGGGGGGGTAGTTTAGACATATACCCCCCCCCCCACACACACACACACACACACACACACCAATGCTAGCCGAACTTACCAACTTCTCCCGATACCGACACATTTGCCCCAAAAGGCCGGCCTCTGAATGTTGTCCCATCTTCCAAAATCAAGGTTGCCATTGTGTAAAGCAGTAGTTGGGGTGGTGGCCCCTCGGTCCTGGGGGGGGGGGGGAGCGGTCTCGGTCCTGGGGGGGGGGGGGGAGAACACTCCGCTGCCCGTCCACGTGAATCCCACGCCGCGCGCTGCTAGGATGCTGCCTCACTAACGAGGACCAATGGGCTCCGGTACGAAGGTCTGAGCACAAGGCGTCACGATCGGACCACTTCAACCCAACACGGAGAACAACACCAGGTCTAAACGGAGCGTTTCGAGATACGCTGTCTGTCGCCGGGCCGGACGGTACACCTGGATCACACCGCTCCACGCGCCGCCAAAGCCGTGTGGAACTTCACCAGCGCGAGTTTAGATACGTCATGTTGTGACGTCACCACGTTGAAACTGCCCCCCCCCCAGAGACGATCCCGCGTGGGGGAGGTGGAGCCCGTAGACGTCGCGCGGGCCTTTTGGAGTGGACGTCAACGTCGCCCCCCCCCCTCTCTCTCCGAATCAGCCCCACATGTGGGGAGCTGCATTTTTTCGTGTTTTGATACAATTGATATTGATATGATTATACAGAACAATATTATACAAGTTTATACACAGCTTCTTCCCCACGGCCTCCAGCCTCGTCAACGAGGCCCGCCTCCGAAGATACCCCCCCCACCCCACCCCACTGGACCCAGTCCTCATACACCCACACATACATTCATACAGACATAGTTATACTTATATTCATATTTTGACTTATATTTAAAAATGCTAAATTTGCACAGGACTTATTGCTTTGCCTCGTCTGTCCTGTTTAGTTGTGCACGTGACGGTGGTGCTCCGGACCCGACGTGTCTAATTCCAATGCGTGTTTCTACAACTGGATATGGCAAACCACTTTCTGATTCTGAAGTCTGCTGACTTTTGTATAAAACACAAACTATGATGTGTTTCTTTCCTGTATTTCGTCTCCCAGCAAAGATGAAACTATCCAACCAAAATGTGAAGGCCTAACAGTAAGATAAGTTCCAGCTTATTGCTGGTGCATGTTTTTCTACATCTTAAGTAAGCTGACTGAATATTTAGGAAAGTTGACAGTTACTTAGTTAAAATATTTGCATTTCTAAGACTTTTGTTGATTAATATGTAAAAACAGTCTACTAAAAAAACTTCTCCTAAAAACAGTTATACAATTAATTATAGAGTAGCTATGAGATATATGCATAATTATAGGTATATATATACAAGGTATACAAGTATAAACAGGTAGTGAGCAGGGGTATGCAGTTGTATCAAAAGATAAATATATATGAATGTATATACAGAAGGTAGTGAGCAGGGGTGTGTTGACAATTTATATATATATATATATACGTACAGTAAAAATGTACATGACTATCATACAGGTATGTAAACAATAAATATGTAAACTAGTACTGAAAGTGATTTCTTATGTCTGTCCTAAAATGACCAATTATGAGCAATGCATGATTATAATGTGTCTCCGACGCTATGCATTTTTAAAAGTTCTGTGGATTCAAAATTCAAGATTCTTTATTTTTGCCATGTGTAACAAGTACAATGGAATGCTTACTCCCCATTCCCTCCCGCAGTAGGAATTTCAACATCAATACTATACTACACTACACTATACTATGAAGTACTATACTATACAATACAATACTATACAATACTATACAATACTATACTATACTATACTATACTATACTATACTATACAATACTATACTATACTATACTATACTATACTATACTATACTATAAGTACAAGGATGTTTCCTGGTCACCTCCTGAGGGAGGTTTTCTAGGCATGTCCAGCTGGGAGAAGACCACGTGGCAAAAAAAATAATAATACTATAAAAAATACTATAAAAATACTGTAAGACACAATACTATAAGAATACTATACACAATAAAAAAGAAAATGAACATAAAAAGAACAATAAAGTGATTGATGGATGATATGTACATGTGTTTTAAAGTGCCATCCGTCAGGACACTCTCTACGGTGCCACGGTAGAAGTTCACTAGCCACCGTTGGCCAATTCTGCTTCTCCTGAGGCACCGCAGAGCAAAGAGGCACTGGTGTGCCTTCTTCAGCATGACCTCCGTGTTGCGGGTCCACACCAGATCGTCAGAAATCTGTAGCCCCAGGAAACTGCCTACCTACCTACCCATCTACATACCTACCACCTATCTACTTATCTCCTTTCCTTCCTACCTACCTACATACCCAGCTACCTACCTACCTACCTACCTACCTACCTACCTACCTACCTACATACCTACCTACCTACCAGCCTATCTACCTACCTACCTACCTACCTACCTACCTACCTGCAGAGGGGGGACAGCAGGGGCGGGGCAGCAGGGGGGGAGGGGCAGCAGGGGTGGGGCAGCAGGGGGGGGGGGGCTGTCTTCGTGGTGCAGAGTTCAGGGAGATGACAGCTGAGGGGAAGAAGCTGTTCCTAAGCCTGATTGACTCGGAACAGAGGTTTCTATAGCGCCTCCCGGAGGGGAGGAGGGCAAACAGTCCATGGTTGGGGTGAGAGGGGTCATCCACTATGTGTTGTGCCATCCTCAGACACCGTTTGTGGTGGGTAGTGTTTATTGCAGGGAGGGGTAGTCCAACGATGCGTTGGGTGGTTTTCACCAACCTCTGGAAACTGCACTGTTTCAGACAGGAAAGCGCAGCGCTTTCCTGTCTGAAACAGTGCAGTTTGATGCAGTTGGTGAGTTGGTGAGGATACTTTCGATGGCACACCGGTAAAAGTTCACCAGAATGTGAGGTGACAGGTGGGCTTTCCTCAGTCTCCTCAGGAAGAAGAGACGCTGGTGAGCCTTCTTTACCAGTGAGGCCATGTTGAGGGACCAGGAGAGGTCCTCGGAGACCATAATATGGCTCTGCCCTTGTCTCTTAAAGTCGATATCATGGTCTCTATATAACTTTGCCTCTAAAAGTCTACATCCTACATCCAGTCTCTATATATCCTCGTTATTGATGAGGAGGATTGGTGAATTGCTGTTTAGATTTCGAGCGTTGTTAAATAGCGACATGAATGATATGCTATAACTAATATGCGGTTATTTATTTGAGTATTATATTTAGTAGTGTTAGTTTTCACCTATACCACGTGGAAGGGGATGTAGCTCAGTGGTAGAGCGCATGCTTTGCATGTATGAGGCCCCGGGTTCAATCCCCGGCATCTCCACAGCCTTTTAACACCAAACTATATGTTTGCATTTTGTATGCTTGTACTGGTAAATACAGTCACATGTGTTGCATTGGTGTTCTACATCGTACAACACAATGTGTTGTATTGACCACACTAAATCAGATTTCATTTAGTTATATTTTGTTTATACTAGTTTAGTTTAGTTTGTTGTTATTTAGTTTTTAGGTATTAGTATATTTTGTGTGCATTTATTCCCCCTGTTTCAACTGTTGCACCTTAATTTCCCTCGGGATAAATAAAGTCATCTTGAATCTTGAAGCTTGAATCTTGAATCATGAATAGACCAATACGTATAGATGACGTCCACCTCTCTAAGCCCCGCCCCTAACTAGACAGCGGTAACTATGGACACAGGCAGTGTTGTTTACTACCAAGATGTCCGCCAGTGTGTTGTATAGCAATAGCTACTTGGTCCAAAGAAACACATTTACCGAGAGTGTCTAATAGGATAATAAAGCACATATTTCCAGTCGTGGCGGTAGGACATCCACTATTGAAACATGCAACTGAAGCATCTCAAGACGCTTCTAACGCCCCAGGTAAATGGAGTGGTAGGCTAGCTAATGCTATCTGTTAAGCCAAACGGTCACTTATAATGCTAAATGTAGTCTCTACTCGGAACATAACGGGTAGTATGTACTATTAATTACGGACACGGTTTTTTTTTTATGTTATATACATATACGCATGCTTTGTCGCGGTGGATCGTCGTCAACGATGCGTGTTCCTATGATAACAGGAGGGTTCTGTCAGGGTGACCTGCATGGCCTGGGCTCCCAGTAACAGCCGGTTCGCGGTGTGCACCGTCGACCGGGTGGTGCTCCTCTACGACGAGCACGGAGAGAGGAGAGACAAGTTTTCCACCAAGCCCATAGACCCCAAGGTATGGCCATGGGAACACATAGATACACATAGACGATGCTCTTACTTCCAGTGTGAGTAACACGGATGTGCATGAGGTAATGGCTATGCACCTATGTGGTTCATGTATAAACATTTAGCGAAAGGACACAGGGGCATAATGTCCAATACGTATAATAACTATTATAATACACCTTTTCTCCTTGTCCAAATTAATTACCTCATTAAATAGTTACTTTCTCCAACAATCCTTTATTTAAATTTGAACAACACACGTCATGTGTTTATCAAATGTATTAAGTTAATTTAGTTCTCATAAAGGTGGAGTTATTGCAGTATAACCCAGTAGTATCTGCTTTTCCAGTATGGGAAGCAGAGCTATGTGGTCAAGGACATGGCCTTCTCTCCAGACTCTACTAAGATTGCCATCGGCCAGTCGGACAACATCATCTTTGTCTACAGAATAGGGGATGAATGGTAATACCCTTACGATGATCTCCTTGTACTTTATGTACGTGTATATGTATTTTATACCTTACTTCTGCATGTTGATTCATTGAATTGATATGTCTTGTGTTTTTTTCAAGGGGGGACAAGAAAGCCATTTGCAACAAATTTGTACAAACTGTAAGTAAATATGCATTATTGAATTGCAATCAAATCTGTTCTAATAAAACAACCTTATACGTATAAAAAAATGTTTTTTAACATATGCCTCTTGTGTTGTTCCAGAGTTCTGTGACATGCTTGCTTTGGCCAGCAGAGCATGCTATTGTCTTTGGTTTAGTTGAAGGCAAGGTGAGCTACCAGACTGCAGCATAAATCAACCAGGAAATAAATTATTCATTATTCACAATTCAGGAAATAAATTATTTGAGAGCAAGCAATATTGAATGAGTGGTGGAAGGAGACACAACCAGGATCAACGACTGAGATCCCCTGTGTCGTCTCAACAGGTTCGGCTCGCCAACACCCAGACTAACAAGTCGTCTACCATCTACGGAACGGAGTCTGTTGTCGTTTCGCTGGCATCCAAGTATTTATTTATTAAAATTTCTCTGTTTATTGGAATTAAGTATGTATGAATGAATCAACATATGAAGTAAATCCAGTTAAGAAGTACTGTATATAACAGACATATACATAACAGACATACAACAACCTCATTTAGATACACAAATGAGAAAAATCTGTTTAAAAAGTGTACACTCATCATTAACTTTATAATATAACTCTTAAGGTAAGAAAAGGCCTCCAGACTCTTTTACATTTATTTGCATTCCCCTTTCAATTAGCCACTGTTATACACGTATCCACTGTTATTCATATATTATCTGTTATATATCTGTTTTGTATTTCCTGTCTGTTTCATCCAAGACTTGTTCATGTATCCACTGTTTCACACCCTGTTATTTCTGCTAGTGTTTCAGGTCAAGGCATCCTGTCTGGTCATGCAGACGGCACTGTGGTGCGCTACTTCTTTGGTTCAGGAGAGTCTCAGGTAACCAAAACCTAGCAGGTATTATTTAAGATTTTCCATCAGTACGCAGTGCAGGTAAATGACAAGACCAGTAAATTACACACATTGGGATGATTGTTAACGAATGAATGTCTAATGAATGCCTAATTTAGCAACATTATCCTAAACATTTTGCTCTCCGCCTATAGCTCACGACACCCTGCTTCCTCACATACTGGGTTGTTCACACAGACTCAGGGGAAGCTGTTGGTCCACCCGTGTCCACCCTACGCCTTGGCCTGGGGCACCAACAGCATTGTGGTGGGGGGCTGTGACCGAAAGATTGTGGCTTACGGCAAAGAAGGCAACGTCCTGCAGACCTTCGACTACAGCCGCGACCGCTCCGAGAAGGAGTTCACCGTGGCCGCCACCAGCCCCAGTGGACAGTCCGTGGTGTTTGGCAGCTACGACCGGTCAGTCGTTTTCAGACCTTTTTCCCAAGCTGGGGTTTGGAGACACAACATAATCGTTTAGGGTCATGAGAGGATTTCTAAAATGCTGGGAAGATATTGACAAAGTCAATTATGATTACATTTGTCATGATTACAAAAGTCTTTCTTAGTCTTCCACCATTAGAGGCAGAAAACCCTTATCGTTAAGATAATTTGGTGTTTTTTTTATTCTGCTGTCTGCTTGGTAGTCATCATCTTTAGAACTTAACTTGTAGTTGTAGTTGTGTGACGCTGCTATTGGTCACTGAGTGTGTTTTTGCGGTCTTCTAGATGGTTCTGAATGTTTTTCTGTCCAGACTGCGTGTGTTTAACTGGGCTCCACGGCGGGGTATGTGGGATGAGGCCAAGCCCAAAGAGATACCCAACTTGTACACCATCACCGCCCTGGCCTGGAAGAAGGACGGCTCACGCCTCTGTGTTGTATGTTCTCTTTCTCTATCTCTCTCTCTCTGCTCTCTGCTCTCTGCTCTCTGCTCTCTGCTCTCTGCTCTCTGCTCTCTCCCTCTCTCACTCTCGCTCTCTCACTATCTCTCTCTGTATCTTTGTCTATGTCCCTCTCTCTCTCTTTCTCCCTCTCTCTTTAATTTCCATTCAAACCTTTCTTTATATATATATATATATATATATATATATATATGTATGTATGTATGTATGTATGTATGTATGTGTATGTGTATGTGTGTATGTGTATGTGTATGTGTATGTGTGTGTGTGTGTGTGTGTGTGTGTGTGTGCTCTCACCAGGGAACGCTGTGTGGTGGTGTGGAGCAGTTTGACTGCTGTCTGAGGAGGAGCATCTACAAGAACAAGTTTGAAATTACCTACGTTGGTCCGAGCCAGGTAGGATCATCTGACCATATTTATGTTTTGGGATTAATTATTGTTTACTGTGCATTTTTAAGATATTCATTACAGATATACACAACATATATAGACTACAGATATTCATAACGGATGTTCATTACAGATATACATTACAGGTAGTCATTACAGATGTACTTTACAGATATTCATTACAGATATACACTACAGATATTCAGAACAGATGCACATTACAGATATACACTACAGTAAAAACAGGTTTCAAATCAACACTGTGTAGACTGGCCACTGTAGAAAGACATGTATTAAAACGGCCTGCTGAGTACAATATCTCTGACCAAACGGACAGCAATGCGTAACTGGTTTCCGGCCCAGGCTCTGTACCATTGCCTTGTGCTGTAACATAGTAGCACTACTGGATCCCAGTGTATCTTCTTACTTACCACTATCTCCATATCGTTCACCCACAACACCTTCGTCCCTGTTCTTGCCTCCCCCACAATCCAGGTGATCGTGAGGAACCTGTCCAGTGGGTCCCGGGTTGTCCTCAAGTCTCAGTATGGCTACGAGGTCGAGGAGGTGAAGATCATGGGCATGGACCGTTACTTGGTGGCTCACACATCGGACACCCTGCTGCTGGGAGACCTTCTCAACAACAAGCTTAGCGAGGTCAGCTCCTACCACTCAGGTCCCACCACTTCATCTGAAAAGTGTCCCTTACTCCCTACCCTCTGCTAGACCGCTGAATGTGTTGCTCCTAGCTTCATGTGTAGCAGCCAGACAACGTTGGCTTGGCTCATTAGGTCTAAAAATATCATTTTCATTGACGTCTTGCGTTCAAATACAATTGTTCCCGAAGCAGCATAAATATTATTCTAGCAATTTAGTGTCTGAATATTGTTTGGAACCAAGCTGTGTCTGCTACGCTGGTTCCAGATGAATATCTCAAAGCGGTGTAGTGGTGATCTGGCCCTCCAAATTGTGTTACGTATGTGGAACAAATGCAGATGCTGGCCACGTGAGGTAGGGGTAGAAGACGTATCCCAGAATGCAATTAAAATGTAATTTGAATTGTGGACCGCCAATGTCACTCAGGCGGTGCATCTTTCAAAATAACAAAGGCTACCCAAAGCAGGGGACGACATAATATCAACAACTTTTCAACTCGCATCACAATTCATAGCTAACAATATAATGACGTGTCAGAGTCTGATTTCCTAGTGTTTCTTTTATCCCTCTCGATTTGGAGCTTGTTGTTGTTGTTGTTGTCACGACGTCAAGGAGTGGCTCCAAGCAGAGCGGTAGGGACTCGGGACAGAGCGCGAGTTAAACAGACTTTGAGGACTGTGTCCGTCCTCCTGGTAAAAAACGTATGAAATGAAATGAAATGATTAACATCTAATTAGTACCTTTTCTTTTGGTGTGAAATTATACTGAAAAGCCCCATCAATGGTGTTTTGGTTCATGGGAGTCAAAACGCCACTGTTACTGTGGCCCTATACCTAATTGGTCTGTCCCCCTACGCGTGTGTATGTGGGTCTTTACACACACCAATGTGGAGCTGTGACATGGTTTGGATTCACAGTGTTTGAATGTGAATTGTTTCCCTGGTTCAGGTGGCGTGGCCAGGCTCTGGGGGAAATGAAAAGTTCTTCTTTGAAAAGGAAACGGTAACACACACACACACACACACACACACACACACACTCCCATGATACTCACTGCACCATGATACTCACTGCATATCTATCAAGATAATTCTGTACATCACAATTATTATTTAATAACTAAATAATAATTTGATATCTATGTACCTATGTCATTGGGTATATACAGATAAGTAGAATAGATCACATGACCAAAACCAAACAGTGACAGTGGTGAGGTCATATGGCATCCAATCCAGAAAGTAGATTCCTACACCGGCCACTGGCCACAAATGCCGGTTGTAGTTTACAAAAGACATCTGTAATAATTCCGTCAACTCAAGGTGATCCTACATAATACTACAACTCCCATGAGCCCTGGGTGCACACTGAACAAACTCTGCTGGCGGTTAGCCCCCCTAACGTTAACTAGCAAGAAATACAATGTGGCGGCATATTGTGAGGTGAGAAGATCAACCAGACAACAAGGAGAGAGAATGAGACGGAGACAGAAAAGTTCAAGGGGAGACCAAGAACAATAACAGGTTGTTCAATGAAAAGTGGAGGTCAGGTCGCAAGTGGCTAGGGTATGATCTATAATAATAATAACCGTCATTTAGAATAATTAATGATGCTGAGCTTTAAAAAGGTATTATTATTATGGTCATAGTAGACATAGAAGAGAATAAGATAAATTAACAAGAATTAAAAGCTGACAATGAGCTGAACATACTCGTCAGTTGCCTATAGTATTCTTGCTTTCATGTTTATATATAATATGGCAACATCTGCAGTATTTCTATGCGGAAATCACTGACAGAGACCCATTCCCCATAAGCCAATCATGGTGGCCATAGGAAGTAAGCTTGTTCATGAAATATGACGTGCATAGCAACAAGGTCAGCCCTGCCCTTTCTCTTGGCTTAAGATTTCTCCCTGTTCCTTAATAAAAGTTGGTCTGCAGGTTTTTGAATGGGTTTTAAGAGGACATTTGACAGCTATTTGGGATGACCTCTTAAGTGGTAGAATGACATGTTTTGTGGATACAGCCCCCACCTGAAACACATAAGTATATCATACACACCTGTTTTACATTGTGGTGACCTGTTGCTGTGTTTTAGGTGTGTATGATATTCAATGCGGGGGAACTCAGCCTGGTGGAGTATGAAAACAACGAGATCCTGGGATCCGTCAGGACAGAGTTCATGAACCCTCATCTGATCAGGTTGGTGTTACATTACAGCTTTGTATGACGCTTTGCATGATGGACGAGAAGCAACGGGATCCAAACGTCCTCTCGTATAAAGACAGAGAAGCTCTCCAAGTCCACCTCACTATTCAATATACATTCATCATCATCATTAGCAGGAAACCCAAGTTTCAGCATGTGTCAAATTAGGTTGACACACATTTTTAAAGATAAAATTCTCTCTGTCTCTGTCTCTGTGTGTGTGTGTGTATCTATATATATGTTTTTTTGTGTATTCAGTGTCCGTTTGAATGAAAGACAGCAGAGAGGGGTTCAAGATAACAAGAAGCTTGCATACCTGATTGACCTGAAGACTATCGCCATTGGTAAGGAGATGTGTGCATCAGAATTTTCAGTTTTTATTTGAATGCCAATCAATCAATAGGAAACTTACAGTATATAAAAAATGCAAAGACTAATTTGTACCTTGGAGAAGCACAATGCATTCCAAATTAAACCTAGTGGTCGGAGGGAGGTTCAAGCTTTCAATTCATTTCTAAGGCAACTTGTTTCACCCCATCCCTTCTCAAGGACAATGGAAAGGACTTTGCTTTATAAGGCTGACGGTTCTTCTTTACTTAATCATCATCCCTACTCATCTGCGTCATAGAGTCGGGCCAAGTCTCTCCTAAAATCTGAGACCTGCTACCAGCCAAGCTGTAATCTGGTACTGCCTGTCCCAGCACCTGCATATGTAGGGTCTAGCTGCCTTGTTGCGATGTACAGTGCATACATAGTATGTGGTAGGGCCTCCCAAGCTGTGAAGATTCAGGGGGCATGACTGGGCAGATGTAGATGGGTGAGCTCGGGATCCTGACATTACATTAGTTACATGCTACTCCGGGACGACTGCTGCCTTCAGGAAGATCAAAGGCTATGGGATAACACCCAGACAGAAAATGTGCTGCTGCCTTGCAGAGTGGATTATGAACATCAAAGGCTAAGGGTCCTCCCCCAATAGAAAAATGTTGCTGAAGAAGTTGCGCCCTCGGTAAACTACCAGCAATTTGACAAGATATGTATTCACAAAGAATAAACACCAGGGTTAAAGCCCCTGATTTGACGACCTCCTGAGTCGGTGGTTCCCAATAAGAATGACTGGTTGGTCCCAAAACCTAACGGACGGTCCAAACCTGAAGCAGACAAAGTTGGTGCAGACAATTTTGTCCGACGCAAAGTACCATTTATCATCAGCACATTTAACACCAGAACATTGTCCATCAGCATGGAAGAACAAGAGCAATGCTGCTACCGGAGGAGTAGGTGGAGTCCTACTTTCCCCAAGAGCATTCAAAGCTTGCAGCAGTATTGTGAAATGCACTGATCACATCATGAAATTGACCCTGCTGGGTAACCCAGCAACCACAGTTCTCAGCTGCTACAGCCCACACAACGATCTCCCAGAGGAAGATGTTGTGCAATTCTACCAAGATCTATCTAGCGCAGTCAACACAACCCCGGGCACACCACCTTCTCCTGATTGGTGAGGATTTGAATGCCCAGCTAGGGCCTACAGACTCACTCTTAACAAACACTAATAGAAACGGCAAGCACTTGAAGGACTTTATGGAGCAGCCTTGTCGCTACTAACACAAGGTTTCCAGAACCATAGCAGTAAGCTCTGGACACATCGTCGTCCCAACGGCAGCCGGACTACATCTTGGCTAGAAAGAAGTGGATCAACAGCATCAAAAACTCACGTGCATACAACTATTTTGAAGGTGTTAAATCTGACCACAGAATTGTTTCACGCAAATGCCAGATATCGTAAGAGCAAAGTACCAGCCAAAGATCCCATGAAACAACTTGACTGGAGAAAAGTAGCAGGCGATCCTAACCTTCGTGAAGAGTATACAGTCGCAGTTCAGGTTCAGCGCTCTCTGTGATGAGCTTGAAGACAAGAACATTGGTGTTGTATACGACACCCTGGTCGCTTCCAGAGATATTGCACTGGAAAGGCTTCCAAAGAAGATAAAGAAGACAATAACCTTTGCTTCTAACGAGAGAGTAACTAAGGCCAGAGAAGAACTGAAGAATGCATCACAAAAAGATCAGGTTAGGTCTACTATGAATACTAAAAGGTACCTTGATGCAGCTAAACTCTCACTTGATGAAGCATACATTGAAGCTTTGGAAGCACACGTTAAGTCACACTCAACTCGACATCTTGCATAGTGAAAACAAGCATGTGGCTGCATGGTGTCTCTGAGGGAGCTGACCACCAAGAGGGCTTCCTCAATGATTGGTATAACGGGTAAAACCACCCAGCAGCGTCTAGATGCATGGTTTCAGCACTTCAGTTAGCTTCTTGGTAAAGCAGAGCAATGTATCACCAACCTCAACGATCCTTTCTTCAACCAGAAAGTAGCAGATAGCCTGCCAATCCATACTGGTCCTTTTACCATGGACGAGGTTCAGGAATGTCTGAAAAAGTTAAGAAACACCAAGACACCAGGCCCAGACAACATCCCAGCTGTCATCTGGAAGAGCCCACTGTTTCAAGAACATCTGTTAGAATTTTGTAATGAGACCTATAAGCCATCACTGTTTTTCTGCACAGCTGTGTGTGTGTGTGTGTGTGTGTGTGGTTGTGTGACATCGCCATACCTAGTGCTGAGCACAGCCCCATCTGTTGCCCAGTGTGTGTGCTGGTGTGAATGCTTGTTTACGGGTCAGTATGGGTGTTCATGTACAGCTTATAGTCACTCCCAGTGGAACTCCAGTTTCATCTGTATGCTTAACTGGGAAAGTGTTTTAATTGCCCAGGCAGCTTAAATAGGGGTGGGAATCTTTGGATAGTGTCCGCCCAGATGCATTATGGATAGATAAGCCCACCAGTTGGTACAGTCCACCGGATAGGTTGGTAGTCTGATCTAGTCATCATACATCTGGGTGGACACTCCCACTGTGTGATGTCACTAAGTCAATAACAATTTTAGTCTCAGGACAATTCTGAAACGGATGTCAATGGCTTATCACACTCACACCTAGTGATGTGATAGGGGCCCCTTTAAACAAGTGGTTCTCAACTGGTCTAGCCTCGGGACATTCAGATGAGGAAGTCGCGACCCAAATTTCTGAACCATCGTCGTGCACTGTTAAAAACATGAAATAAACCAGCAGAAGTGCAACTAGGGCTTAAAACACAGTCAAATAAAAAGGCTGACTTATCTTGAATTACAGGCATAGGCCTACATGCTTATTAAACACGTTTTCAACTGGTGATGCGTTCAAGATCACGGTTCAAGAATCTAAATTGAATTGTACGAAATATCGCTCTCGCTCTCGCTCTCTCTCCTTCCCTACCTTCCCTTCCCAGTGGACTTAGTTGGAGGGTACAACCTGGGAACCATCAACCATGACTCCAGAATTGACTGGCTGGAGCTGAACGAGACAGGCCGCAAGCTGCTGTACCGGGATAAGAAGCTGCGGGTGAGAGCCACATTTAGGGCAGAATGGAGAGGGTTAAATGGTGCACAGTATCCACCTGAGCTAGACCCAGACCCTCAGACACAATGGGAGAGGGCGAGGAAACGTGTGGCCTTTTTCACTTTTCTCCCTTTTTTTTTAATATATATATGTTTTTAGCACTGACGAAACAACTGGATACAAGACATAAGATAGTAGAAATGGATAGTATAATTAGCACCATGCATTTCTTTTTTAGTTAACTTATTTTAAATACCAGTGTACCAATGATCGTCTTTGCATGTTAGTATGTCTTCTATGATCTTGAACATAGTTGCCTTTTTGTCATAGCCACGTTACCAGTCTTGTTCATCTAGCATTGCAGGCCTGTGCTGCTGCCGCTGACACGTCTCCCCTCTCCTTCCCTCTCCAGCTCCACCTGTATGACATAGAGAGCTCCGTGAAGTCCACCCTGCTGACCTTCTGCTCCTACGTCCAGTGGGTTCCCGGCAGTGACGTGGTGGTGGCCCAGAACCGGGCCAACCTCTGCGTCTGGTACAGCATCGATAGCCCTGAGAGCACCTCCATGTTCCCTCTCAGAGTGAGTGATGGACAGCTGCTTGTTGTGTCGCAGGAGCGTTTAACTCGTACACATGCAATTACCATAGTCATAATCCATGTGTTATTATTTTACTTTAATGATGAAAAACAATGTGCTTCTTGGAGATTCCAAAAAATGCTGTTCGGTTGCTTCATCCTGTTTTTGATTTGAATACTTTGAATACTTTAGTTTTCAATTAGCACATTTAAATACATCCTATGTTGCTCTCGTTCAGCTGAAGATAATAGAAGAAAACTCAATTGAAACACAGGAAGTATGGTAAGGCATTAAATGGGAAACAATGTGCATATGTACAACAAATATATTCATTTTTTCCCCCCAACAAAAGTGTTTATATGTTTGATGTACTATGGACTGGTGTTGATTCTCTGGAGATGGGTTCTATTGGTGATCATCTGAAGATGGGTTCTATTGGTGATCATCGGAAGATGGGTTCTATTGGTGATCATCTGAAGATGGGTTCTACTGGTGATCATCTGGAGATGGGTTCTACTGGTGATCATCTGGAGATGGGTTCTATTGGTGATCATCTGGAGATGGGTTCTATTGGTGATCATCTGAAGATGCGTTCTTTGGTGATCATCTGAAGATGGGTTCTATTGGTGATCATCTGGAGATGGGTTCTATTGGTGATCATCTGAAGATGGGTTCTACTGGTGATCATCTGGAGATGGGTTCTACTGGTGATCATCTGGAGATGGGTTCTACTGGTGATCATCTGGAGATGGGTTCTATTGGTGATCATTGTGATCAAGTGTTCACATATTAGTGTTAGTGTTGATGGTTCTGTTGCACACAGGGAGACGTGGTGGACCTGCTAAGAGCCGACGGCAGGACGGAGGTGACGGTATCTGAGGGCGTGGGGACGTCCAGCTTCACGCTGGATGAGGGGCTCATAGAGTTCGGCACGGCCGTAGACGATGGGGACTACGACAGGTGTCTTTTCATGTTTGTTTTGTGGCGTTTCAGTTAAATGCATGTTGATTAACCAGTGAGCTTTGAGCTTAGTGTGTGTGTGTGTGTGTGTGTGTGTGTGTGTGTGTGTGTGTGTGTGTGTGTGTGTGTGTGTGTGTGTGTGTGTGTGTGTGTGTGTGTGTGTGTGTGTGTGTGTGTGTGTGTGTGTGTGTGTGTGTGTGTGTGTGTGTGTGTGTGTGTGCGCAGAGCTTCATCGTTCTTGGAGACTCTGGAGATGTTGCCAGAGACAGAGGCCATGTGGAAGACTCTGAGCAAACTGTCGCTGGAGGCAGGCCAACTGCACATCGCTGAGAGGTACACGCACGCACGCACACACACAATAAGTTTGGATCTATTGTACTCCTCTAGACAGGGCCTTCAGTCTTTTTGCTATATTTGACTATTCGCTAAATACATTTGGTTCACGTACCTGATGTCACTCTTCTGCTCCCAGAGGCTCACCATTGCACTCACTATTGGTAGGAATAGGATTTGGACCACGCGTCTCATAGGCCTAGTTTCCAGAAGCATCTTCTCATTCATTTAATATTGTCATTTAATCTGGTTCACAATTCTCACCCGCGCTCTTCACCCCAATCTGTAATGGTGGTCATATCATGTGCACTGCTGGTTGCGATCGGTTGATCTTTGGCTTAATTGAAATACCTGTTTTTAATTAGATATAGAAAAATAACCATGGATTTACATTTACATTTATGTATGTGTTCTTATTAGATATAGATTAATAACATAGATGTCTGTGTTTTAATTAGATATACAATAATTACATGGATGTATGTGTTTTAATAAGATATAGAATAATAACATGGATGTATGTGTTTTAATAAGATATAGAATAATTACATGGATGTATGTGTTTTAATAAGATATAGAATAATTACATGGATGTATGTGTTTTAATAAGATATAGTATAATAACATGGATGTATGTGTTTTAATAAGATATAGAATAATAACATGGATGTATGTGTTTTAATAAGATATAGAATAATGACATGGATGTATGTGTTTTAATAAGATATAGAATAATAACATGGATGTATGAACAAGCTTGTACTCCGCTGAAGGGTTGAACTCAGAAGCTTCACCACACGGTGGTGTTCAGCTGTTGTGGTCCCTCTGGAGACACATGTCGATGTTAATCAATTCTATCAAAAGTCTGCACTTTCCTGAGTCGTACTGTCTGAGCAGACGACTCGCACTCACACTTGGTAAGCAGTTCAATGAAATGAATGAGAAGATAGGAAAAATAACCGTGATCATTGTTGTCACGTCTCTCGATTATTTAGAACTTCCAAAGAGCTTCAAGATTCAAGATTTTGAATTGCCATATGCAAGTACAATGGAATGCTTTCTCCCATTCCCTCCCGCAGTATGCATTTCCTACAATGAAACACTATATACTATACTATGTACTATACACCACTTAACTATAACAATACTGTACACAATAAAAGTGCCAGAAGTGCAGCAGCATCATGGATACAGTGAGTCCAGAAAGTCAAGCAAAAGTATGATAGTGAATGAAAGTGTAATGCAATATGGATGACAATGTTATGATAGTGGCAGCACTCCTAGCATTTCAGTAGGTGCACTGCCTGGGGCTTAAGCTAGACAAGCTAGACAACTCTGTTTTGAACCCCCTACCTAACCGCTCAACTGGCGCCATGGGAACACATTGGTTACATGAGAGCCGACTGCAAAAGGCCTAATGCCCTTTGCAAAATGTCACACACACACTTTTATTTAGAAGTAAATATATTTCTATCTTTGCTCTTGACTTTTTATTTTTGTGTCTTTATTTTGCCTTCACTTTTGTTCTGTTCTCTGTCTGTTTGCTTGCTTCCCCTTCTACCCGTCTTCTACACTCGTTCACCTTCCTGCTCTTTCACCTTCAGATGTTTTGCTGCGTTGGGCGACGTGTCCACCGTGCGGTTCCTCCACCTCACCAATGACCTGGCCGACCAGGTGTCCCAGGATACAGTGCGTATTCATTCCCATGTCTCCCAAATCTCATCCCTTACAAAGTACACCTGGCAGGATAATATATCCCTTTCACACAGGTTATTCACTGGTATAAACTGGTCTTTTTCCATTTCTAGTTTTAGTTCCATCATACTGAACACATTTCTTTACAAAGCAGCTATTTCTGTCATGGTCATATAGCCCATATTGTCAGACCATTCTGGTAATTGAGATGTGTTTTGTTCAGGGAGGAGATGGCTCTGGCTGCTACCAGGTCCAAGCTCGCCTGGCAGTGCTGGGCAAGAACTTTAAACTGGCTGAGATGTATTACATGGAACAGGTCAGTATGGACTGGAGTCAAACCTGCAACCTCTTTCTTAAAGTTGAATCCCATCTGAGCACATACAGCAATTCTGTGACGTAAAGCGTGACAGTATTGCTGTATGTGCTCAGATGTGCTGGGGTGTAATCTACACTCACTAGTGGTTTAACATGTTCCATGAGTGGATGAGTGGAGTGGATTGGTAAGTAGGTAGAGGGATATAAATGTTTCTTTCTCCAGAACGCCACTAATGAAGTCCTTGAGATGTACCAGGAGCTGCACATGTGGGAGGAGTGCATCGCTGTGGCTGAAGCTAAGGTAACTATGAGCTAGTGCCAGGTGAGACTGGATGGAGTAGCTTCACATTCAGTACCTCAGTCCCCCAACAGGCAGGGACTACTCCTGACATCCTACTACTATGAGTGGGAGAGCAGTAAGTGCTAGGTTGGCATAATTGCATAGAAACCTATTTTGACTCAAAAGACGAGGCAAATTGTTGCAATGAAAAGCCGTCCTTAAATAAATGCGTGACCCAGTTCTAAAGAAGCCTGCCCCTGAAAACCAAACCCTCATTTCGCCCAGGCCCACCCGGAGCTGGACAGTCTGCGTCGGAAATACTACCAGTGGCTGACGGAGACGGCCCAGGACGAGAAGGCCGGCGAGATGAAGGAACGGGAGGGCGACCACCAGGGAGCCATCAATCTGTACCTGAAGGCAGGCCTCCCCGCCAAGGCCGCCCGGCTGGCCATCAGCCACCCGGACATCACTAGCAGCAGCGACGTGGTCAACCGCATCGCAGCCGCTCTCCTCAAGGGGGAGTTCTACGAGAGGGTGGGTGATGCTGGCGGCTTCCTAACGCTATTTGATCTGTTATGTTGGTGTGTGGGGTCCATCCCAATGTCCAGCCTAGCTGTAGGCACCCTAGAGCAAAAATGTCCTGACCCATGCCTGCTCCTTAATGACATTCCACAACCAATCCATTTCAAATGGCTGTGGATTGAAACGTCTGTTTAATCAGTAAATATTAGAATGAGAGTATACGGTATACGAAGAGTATCGGTAACGATGTTTTACAGTCTATCATCTAAGGTGGATTCAAACATTCTTTGATTGGATCTGAAGATATGGTGATCTGACCACTAACAAGGAGGAATACAAAGAAATAAATCGCTCTCTCTAAAAGTTTAGATTGATGTGTGGTAAGGTTGTTACCATTGCTGAGTAAGCACACCTAACTAAAAGGGCTGTGATTTACTTTGAGTATATGAGGAAGGCCCACAAAGCCACATCTTTTCGAGCATACCTGTTAGGTTGTCAATTGGTACATTTGCATATACAGTACGGTAGATAGGTATAGAGTACGGTATGTATAGAATAGAAAAACAACAATAGAAAAATATGGACCAGATCTTTGTTTGATTCCATGTCTCTCTCCCATTATTAAAGCACTTGTATGTAAATATGCTTTAGTGAGGTACGGCGCGCTTTCCCTCTAATGCTGTGTTCTATGTTCACTGTTAGTGAACATATGTTCAAAAATGTAAAAAAATCTAAGGATTTTTTATTAATGAAATGATAACCTATTGACTTGGAGATAGAGGTGTGTGTGTGTAAAATAACATAGGATTTGCACAGATCAGCCACCAAACAATGTTATACCAATATATATAATGAACTCCTTTTGAGAATAATGTTGTTAACGTCTGCCCTATGCAATCCTTCTCCTAGGCGGGTGACTTGTACGACAAGGTTGGCAATAACCAGAGAGCTCTGGAGTGTTACCGCAAAGGGAACGCCTTCGGGAAAGGTACCCAACGAATACTTGTATTCGTTGCAATTAAGTCTCTTGTCGGTAATGGGAGGGCATGTAGTGTGATTTGGGAATTGGTAATTGCACTTGTATTCGTTGCAATTGTACTCTGTTGCATTCATTTTATTTATATTATTAGATGTACTGATTACCCAGGCATAAGATAAGCATATGTTTGCACACCTGTGTGCGCACACTAGTAAAAAAAGCCTTATAATGTGTAAGATACATCAATGTGTAAAGTTTAGTGTTTTGTTCTACTTTTTGCTCTACAATATGCACCCTGTCCTATGTCACTCCCTCTTCTCCTCCCTCCCTCCCTCCCTCCCTCCCTCCCTCCCTCTCCTGTCAGCGGTAGAGCTGTCTCGCCTCTCCTTCCCGGGGGAGGTGGTGAAGCTGGAGGAGGCCTGGGGAGATCACCTGGTGCAGCAGAAGCACATGGACGCCGCCATCAACCACTTCATTGAAGCCGGGTACGCGCGCGCCTAGCTTAGTTCTGTTCTGGTCTGTTTGGGACTTGGCTTAGGAACCGGAGGGTCACCGTTTCAAGTCCCAGAAATGGACTGAAGTACGGAGTACTTGGAAAAAGGTGCCAGTTGGCCTCCTAGGCACTGCCGAGGTGCCCTTAAGCAAGGTATCAGACCCCTACACTGCTCCCTGGGCGCTGTATATACAATTGCTGCCCACTGCTCTTAATAATAGGATGGGTTAAATGCAGAGAAACTAATTTCAAAGCATGCCAAGCATGGCCTTGGCCTTGGCCTGCGTCTGAAGTTGCTTGGCAGATGCTGTGTCTTCCCATGACCATGCTCCATTAAACGAAATGGTTTGCTTTTCTCTCTCTTCCCCACCGTTCAGCTCCTCCATGAAGGCCATCGAGGCAGCTATCGGGGCACGCCAGTGGAAGAAGGCTGTCCACATTCTGGAGCTCCAGGAGGATGCGTTGTTCGCAAAGTACTACCTGAAGATAGCTCAGCACTACGCCTCTGTGCAGGAATATGAGGTACCAGAGAAGGAGTTGGCCAAGGAAAGGGGGAAAGTAGCAAGTGAGCCGAAAGTGGCGACAAAATCTAGATTTGTTCTTTGTTTCTCTCTAGTTGGTAGCTCCAGCGCTTGTCTCACCACAAGTTACGTTCACGTGCGTTCTCTGGTCTGCACGTGCAATACAAAATCCAGTCTGTCCACAGTCCGTACTACCAAAATGAAAACCATACAAACAAATGACTTACTTTGAGTCATACTTTCCCGCACACACTGGGAATGCTCTTTAGAGAGCAACCACGCACTACAACCACGGTGAACAACCACCAATAGCTGGAGAGAGCCACGTCAATGTAGGGCTGAGTAACTCTGAGCTGAAGCTTGTTGCCTGGCTCAGTTGCAGCCAGATCAGCAGTTATAGGGCTGAGACATAGCTTTATGTGTGGAAAGCCAAAGTTAATGGAGAAAGATAATCCGGGTATAACGGAAATAAGGGCGTTCTGCAGAATGAAGGGGCTTGTTGTGACGAACCAGCCGACATAATGTCCACAGGTGCAATGTGTGCTATCTGGTAACGTATAGTGGTTATGTATATCACAATATATTACTAGAAAATGTGTATCATAATATACTATGATATATTTATATATCATAATGTATTATTGGAATATATATCATAATATATGTGATAATATAGGATTATTTTGTACGAACCTCTGCAGGTGGCGGAGCGGCTGTATGTGAAGGGAGGTCACATTAAAGAGGCTATAGACATGTACACAGAGGGTGGGCGGTGGGAGGAGGCCCACAAGGTGAGTACACACACACACACACACACACACACACACACACACACACACACACACACACCACCACACACACACACACACACACCACCACACACACACACACACCACACACACAATGATAGAGTGCAATAAAGTAGAAGTCAGTGCCAAAGTATATAACGCATTATCCTCAAATGAGGCCTTACCTTTTAAAAAAGAGTAAGGTACGAGTAGCGAGTAACGAGTAGCGAGTAAATATATGTTCATGCTCTTCAAACCCAAAGTAATCGTATAACTTTTAAATTGCAGTAAAAGGCAGTGGTGGGCAAAGTACTGAGAATCGATTCTACTATAAGTAAAAGTACATATTTAGTCTCATAAGAAATTACTTAAGTAAAAGTGAAAATTACCATTTGAGAAAACTACTCAAGTAAAAGTAAAAAAAGATTACTCAAATGACAAGTTACTTCCCATTTAATTATTTGTGTGTGGTGTGTTGGCCAGTGCAATATAATGAAAAGAAAACCTCCTACCCCTCTCTTACCTCACCTACCCCTCTCTTCCTCCCCTACCCCTCTTCCTCACCTACCCCTCTCTTCCTCACCTACCCCTCTCTTCATCACCTACCCCTCTCTTCCTCCCCTACCCCTCTTCCTCACCTACCCCTCTCTTCATCACCTACCCCTCTCTTCCTCCCCTACCCCTCTTCCTCACCTACCCCTCTCTTCATCACCTACCCCTCTCTTCCTCCCCTACCCCTCTCTTCTTCCCATACCCCTCTCTTCCTCACCTACCCCTCTCTTCATCACCTACCCCTCTCTTCCTCACCTACCCCTCTCTTCCTCACCTATCCCTCTCTTCCTCACCTATCCCTCTCTTCATCACCTACCCCTCTCTTCATCACCTACCCCTCTCTTCATCACCTACCCCTCTCTTCCTCACCTACCCCTCTCTTCATCACCTACCCCTCTCTTCATCACCTACCCCTCTCTTCATCACCTACCCCTCTCTTCATCACCTACCCCTCTCTTCTTCCCATACCCCTCTCTTCCTCACCTACCCCTCTCTTCCTCACCTACCCCTCTCTTCCTCACCTACCCCTCTCTTCATCACCTACCCCTCTCTTCATCACCTACCCCTCTCTTCCTCCCCTACCCCTCTCTTCTTCCCATACCCCTCTCTTCCTCACCTACCCCTCTCTTCCTCCCATACCCTTCTTCTCTTTCACATTTAGAGCAGACAAGTTTTTAACAAAGGTGTAAATGGAAAATGTAGCAGAGTAAAAAGAACATTACTGGCTCAAAAAGGTACCGAAGTAAAGAGTAGAAGTACAGCTTTAAGGAACATTAAAGTCATTTACTTAAAAGTTTTTACTTTTGTGCTTACATGTAACTCGTTAATGCACCACTGGGTAATATCTAATAAAAATAAATTACATTTTGGAAGTAACTTGCCCAACATTCATTAATTTCACCCAGCAGCTCTAGAGCAGGTTGCTCTTTTTGTATTTGACTAGGTGTGTGTGTGTGTGTGTGTGTGTGTGTGTGTGTGTGTGTGTGTGTGTGTGTGTGTGTGTGTGTGTGTGTGTGTGTGTGTGTGTGTGTGTGTGTGTGTGTGTGTGTGTGTGTGTGTGTGTGTGTGTGTGTGTGTGTGTGTGTAGCTGGCAGTGGAGTGCATGAGTGAAGAAGAAGTGTCTGACCTGTACCTGAGCAGAGCCCAGGACCTGGAGAGAGAAGGGAAATACAAGGAAGCTGAGCGGTAACTGTTTTCTCTTGTGAGAGGTAACTGTGTTTGTATCATTTGTATCAAATGTGACTCAAGTACAATGAGTCACATTTGACTCAGTACAAACTTCTCAAGTACAATGCCACTAATGATGCATGGTTCGGGTTTTCACACAGCTTGAAATCTACCAACCGTGTGTGTGTGTGTGTGTGTGCGTGCGTGTGCGTGCGTGCGTGCGTGTGCGTGTGCGTGCGTGTGCTCGTGCCTGTGCGCGTGTGTGTCTTGACAGGCTGTTTGCAGCTGTGAAGCAGCCCGACCTGGCCATCACCATGTACAAGAAGAAGAGGCTGTTTGAGGACATGATCCGCCTGATTGCCAAGCACCACCCTGACCTGCTGAAGGAAACCCACCTCCACCTGGCCAAGGTATGTTAGTTTCCTACTGTATCTCCTTAGCTTAATGTACCAGCATGATGTTGAGGCCTGGTTGACTGTATCTCCTCCAGGAGCTGGAGGGCGAGGCGAGGCTGTCTGAGGCAGAGCACCACTTCCTGGAGGCAGGAGACTGGAAGGCTGCCGTGCACATGTACTGCACCGGGGACACGTGGGAGGACGCATACAGGGTGTGTGTGTGTGTGTGTGTACGCATGTGTGTGGGTGTGGGTGTGTGTGTGCTAGGTTTGTTACTTCTCCATGTGTGTGTGTGTTGGGGTCTTCTCCATGTGTGTGTGTGTGTGTGTGTTTGGGTCTTCTCCATGCGTGTGTGTGTGTTGGGGTCTTCTCCATGTGTGTGTGTTGGGGTCTTCTTCATGTGTGTGTGTTTGGGTCTTCTCCATGTGTGTGTGTTGGGGTCTTCTCCATGTGTGTGTGTTGGGGTCTTCTTCATGTGTGTGTGTTGGGGTCTTCTTCATGTGTGTGTGTTGGGGTCTTCTCCATGTGTGTGTGTTGGGGTCTTCTTCATGTGTGTGTGTGTTTGGGTCTTCTTCATGGGTGTGTGTTTGGGTCTTCTCCGTGTGTGTGTGTGCTGGGGTCTTCTCCATGTGTGTGTGTTGGGGTCTTCTCCATGTGTGTGTGTTGGGGTCTTCTCCGTGTGTGTGTGTTGGGGTCTTCTTCATGTGTGTGTGTTTGGGTCTTCTCCGTGTGTGTGTGTGTTGGGGTCTTCTTCATGTGTGTGTGTTGGGGTCTTCTCCATGTGCGTGTGTTTGGGTCTTCTTCACGGGTGTGTGTTTGGGTCTTCTCCGTGTGTGTGTGTTGGGGTCTTCTCCATGTGTGTGTGTGTGTTGGGGTCTTCTTCATGTGTGTGTGTGTTGGGGTCTCCAGGTGGCTCAGAGCCATGGCGGTCCAGGGGCCCAGAAGCAAGTGGCCTACCTGTGGGCCAGGAGCTTGGGGGGAGACGCTGCAGCCAAGCTGCTCAACAAGTTCAACCTGATCGACTACGCCATAGACTTCGCTTCCAACAACTGGTGTGTACAGAGAAACAGTAGGAACCCAGCATCACGTCCAACACCCCACATACCAGGACCCCATGGGATGGGTTGGGGCCCTCAGCCCTTTACTCAAACCACTACTGAGTCAGTACAGACCGCCGTAGGGACCCTTACACATCACTAATACCCACCACTACACACCTACTGAATATCTTGATCGGAAAATATCAAACAATACATTGATATAAGTCATGTATAGTGAGTGATACACGCCATAGTTTCATCCATAAGGAATATAATGAAATCCATAGATGGAAATGATGTGAGAATGCAATGGATTTGATGGAACAGAATTTCAATCGCACGCCTTGATGAACCCTTAATTCCATAATTAAAGTGAATTATAAGTATATTATGCATTTCTGTCTATGACTTCATTGCTCCCCCTCCTAGTCGTCTAGTAACATTATTGTCTCGCTATTACTGTCCACTAGACGGCTACTGGGTTGAAATCGCTTGCTCGATCAACAATAATGTACCATCCTTTGGTGTATTGAAGTGGTCCTGGTTCCCATCCCCAGCTCATTTGACTTTGCCTTTGAGCTGGCCCGGCTGGCGAGCAAACAGAAGCTCCCCGAGGTCCACCTGAAGCACGCCATGTACCTGGAGGACGAGGTGGGTGCAGCACAGCCCCGCTCGCAGAACCAGCTCTTCAGAACCAGCTCTTCAGAACCAGCCTTTCAGAACGCTGCTGTGCATCAACATTCATCACACAAGAAGACATACATCAAGAACAAACGCTTTTCCAAACAATCGCTGATTACCGGAGATCAACCATTGTTTGGAGACTCTTAACTCGGTTTTTCCCCAAAATATGTTCTTTATCATAATAATTATAATAATAATAATTATTATTATTATTCTAATTATAATTATTAGGATTATTATTATAATAATAATTATTATAATAATTATAATAATACATATATTTGATATAGCACTTTACAAGAAACTCAAAGACACTTAACATTATTCATATATATCATTTGGTACATGGATACATAAATACCTGAAGAGATGCTCTGTGGACTCCTTCAGCTCTTTATTGGCACCGGTCCATAGGCCTGATAGACACAGAAATGTACACATTTACACCTGCTTCATATTATTTCCATTCTCCAGACTAACCTTTTTATATATTATCTGCATCTTTATGTTGTTAATTCATTCCTCTGAAACGTCATGAACTCATCATAGTTACATCATACATAATGACCCCTCAGCCCGGTTGGTTCTGAATGTCTTCCCATCGTCACACTCGGGAAACGCGTCCTTCCATCATTATATTCTATCCATAATATCCATTTCTCACACTGATCCTAATGTGTGCCCTCTTTCCGTTTCCGTTTTAAAGAGCAAGTTTCTCGAGGCGGAGAGTGAGTTCATCAAGGCGGGGAAGCCCAAGGAAGCGGTGCAGATGTGAGTAACCCACATGGCCGTGTTCCCATTCACTCGGTCGTCGGCTGCTAGCGTAGCACCACCCATTGGCAACACGCAAAGTTCAGGTGTCTGTGTACTGTATCCGTCGACATGTACAACCATGTGCCACCGTTTTCATGGATTCTTCATTCTTTATTCAAGAATGCCCGGGATTTGCAGTGCATGAAGCTAATGGCACTATTCACATACTGTTTTAATGCTGTTATGATGTTGTGATGTTCTGCCTTGTCTCCACACAGAACACATATCACTTCACTGCTGTTATTCATGGGCAACATGATCTATGAGCCAATCATTATGACCCTGTGTGTGTGTGTGTGTGTGTGTGTGTGTGTGTGTGTGTGTGTGTGTGTGTGTGTGTGTGTGTGTGTGTGTGTGTGTGTGTGTGTGTGTGTGTGTGTGTGTGTGTGTGTGTGTGTGTGTGTGTGTGTGTGTGTGTGTGTGTGTATTCCCGTCTCTCCCCCCCTTCAAGGTACGTCCATAACCAGGACTGGTCCAGTGCACAGCGTGTGGCTGAGGGTCATGACCCGGACAGTGTGGAGGAGGTTCTGGTGGGTCAGGCCAAGTTCTGTTTCGACCAGAAGGACTTCCAGAAGGCCGAGGCCTTCCTACTGCGTGCTCAGAGACCGGAGCTGGCCGTTAAATACTACAAGGTAGCTAGAAAGAGTGTACAACTTGTTTTTACAATGTTCAGGGTTTTCTCCTAAAAAAATCGTAAACAATATTCCTCCTCAGACTGTTGATATAGAGAAACACAACCTTTGGTTTTACAGTGAACTCGACCCGTGAAAGCCTGGCTCTTGTGTCTGTGTGTGGAGGTCCCTCTCTCTCTCCTGATGTCTTGTTTGTTCCCAGGATGCAGAGATGTGGAGCGATGCCATGCGTCTCTGTAAGGAGTACCTGCCCAACAAGCTGTCACTCCTGCAGGAGGAGTACGAGAGGGAGGCTGCCCAGCAGGGCCCGCGGTGAGACACTACTACACACTACACACTACACCCAGTGGTCTTCAACCAGAAGGTACTGCCAGGGGGTCCGCAAACAGGATTAAGGCAGAAACCAATTCTTGCCGTCGCCTTACCCCCACGTTTCACCCAAAGTCCATCTAAAAGTCAGTGTTTGCTCCACAGGGAGGTCCAGGTCATCGACATAGATAGACCCGGGCCTCTGGATCATTTTCACCCTGCCACACACCAGGGTCAGTCATCGTAGTGTGGAGGGTTCATCTAGTCCAAGAGCTTCCCCTAGAAAAGCGGTAGATTAGTTCCAGGTCTGAACAGGATCTGAACAGCACTCTGTACCTCTTTTGATCTGTTTTACTGAAAATGTGCTGTGTGTGTGTGTGTGTGTGTGCGTGTGTGTGTGTGTGCGCGTAGAGGTGTGCAGGGCATGCTGGAGCAGGCCCGGGAATGGGAGCTCTCGGGGGAGTTCTCCCGGGCCGTGGAGTGTTATCTCAAGGTGAAGGACGGCTCCAACGTGGCCTTGATGGAGAAGAGCTGGATGAAGGTGAACCATAGCGCCTCTCATCAGCACCTCCACATGCTGCTTCAGCACCACCTCACCACCTCCTAAAGTTTTCCTTTATTGTTGGCGTTTTACGCCATCAACATTGCTACCCCTCATGGGCACATAGATCTATTTTCTGTGGTCATGGTTTTTAGTTTCTTTGTAGTTCATCTGGTATCTTTTTTTTTTTAAATACTGTACTTTATACTGTGGCACTGATTATTCTGATTTCCCATCTGGGATTCGTGATTCTGTTATCCGCGTACACATAATATCGTACACATCTTACTCACTAACTAATTGGGTCATAGTATTGTTATTTGTTGTTGAATTGTAGCTTAATTATATGGATCTTAAGACATGCAAACTCACTGCAAGTTGGCAAGTCTTTTAGATATGAATGTAAAGTAACATGAACAACTTAGTACGGTCCTATCCAGTTCTACTGGTCCTATCCAGTTCTACTGTACTATACTGAATCTAATCCTATTGTATTCCAAAGCCTATTCCTGCTTGTTAGTAAGGTGAATATACACACACTTGGTAAAAGTAGGCCATTTAACCAGTGATTTATGTGACATTAAGCTGTATAAGCCGTCACCTTCTTCAAAATGTTTAAATGAACAAACGAAATGAACACTAGATGGCAGTAGTCTCTCAGAGCCTTTCCATGGTGACGCAGTGAATGAACCGACTGGGCTCCAACCAAGAAAAGCACTGAAGTATAGCAATGAAGGTTTGGGAAGTCCCTGATCCATCACACACTCAGGGTGAGATAGAGGTCACCCAGACCTGGGGTCTGGGTCCCCACAAGGGGGGCGCCAGAGATCTCAGGTGTGCATGAAGCTGCATATATTTTGAAAAACGATCTGTATTTTATATAAAAAAATATAAAATGCTATGAATAATAAGGGAACGCCGTGACGCTAACACATGATAAGTGATGTCATCATGTGTGACCCGATGTCTTCCCAGGCCGCTGAGCTGTCAATCAAGTTCTTGAGCAAAGAGCGGGCGGCCGAGGTGGTCCGCATCGTCGGACCCTCCCTCACCCAACTGAAGAAGTACAGCGCTGTGAGTTCACACACACGCACACACACACGCACACACACACACACACACACACACACACACACACAGTCACTATTGTACACACACACACACACACACACACACACACAGTCACTACTGTACACACACACACACACACACAGTCACTACTGTACACACACTCACACACACACACACACACACACTCTCAATCTCACTGATCAGTTCCTCTCCATCTATGGGCTCCTCTCCTCATGTCTTGTTTCCCGGTGTGAGGCAGGCTGCGGAGTTGTACCTCAACGTGGAGCTGCTGAAGGAGGCCATCGACGTCTTCATGGAGGGAGAGGAGTGGAACAAGGCCAAGCGAGTGGCCAAGGAGCTGGAGCCAAGGTCTGAGGGGACGGGGGAAGCATGCAGAACTTGAACACTTGAAAGTGACAAGCAAAAGTCTCAAATTGAATTGACTCAAGTATAAAAAAAACATCTTGGTTAAAATGTACTTAAGTATCAAAAGTGAATATGGTCACGGGTGTTCGTCTAGTGGATGAGGAGGATGTGTTCGTACCGCTGCTTCTGCTCTAGCTAAGGGACGGTAAGTCTGTAAGGAAAATGTTGTAACATAAAAGTGAAAGTTTACAGAAAAATAAAAAGCTCAAAGTACATATACTCCAAAGAACTACTTAACAGAATAATTTGCTGGTTTTCAACCAGCTTTCCATCATTACACTGTGGGTAGTATATGCAAATGAACAATGATCAATTCCCCTCCGTTTTTACCAGTATTCAGCTTTACTCATTGGTTTGCCGGCAGGAGTCCGCTGTTGTCCTAACTGTTGTTCTCTGGTCATGTAGCAAGAGTTTCAATTTGTTGTGCCTTTCTACTGCATAGACAGCCCCGTTTTATGAAAAGGCCTTCAGAAAAATCTTTCTTTTTGTAGTGGTACTGTAATTAAATAGTTATACTTCAATACAATATCATTTTTTGGGACCTAAAAAAATTGCGTCTGGCCGGGGATTTATAAATCGCCCAAAATGTCCGGGATTCAGCTTTTGCTTCCTACAGTTGCATTACTTTACATAACTTTGACATTTCTCCAACTTAAGAAGCCCTTCACGCAGACATTGGTCAAACTGCATCTCAATCATTACCCTCAGCCCCCCCCCCCCTCCGTCAGCCTCATGTCACTATCCTGCCCCAGTGTCTTCTTTTAAAAAAAATATATTTAATATGGTCACCCTACCTTATTATAACCATGTGTCACTGATGTATAATATGATGCGTTGCAGGCTTGAGGCCTACGTAGATCAGAAGTACAAGGAGCACCTGAAGAACCAAGGCAAGGTGGAGTCTGTGAGTACTTGTACTTCTACGACTCTTACTATTCCACATACTCCTTTCGATATCACAGTTCAAAGTTATAATTAGCATTATCATGGTCATTATTTATGGCATAAATTACATTGGCACAGTGGTGAGCACCACTGATTAGCGCACTACTGGGTTCAGAACCAAGTTCTTGTTCTTTTTCGTATTTTCCCATGAGCTTCCTCCAGTTGGCTCTAACCCTGAAGAAGACCATGTCTTAGCTACCAAACAGTGTCTTACACCTAGTCTATGTCCTGGTACCAAACAGTGTCTTAGACCTAGTCTATGTCCTGGTACCAAACAGTGTCTTAGACCTAGTCTATGTCCTGGTACCAAACAGTGTCTTAGACCTAGTCTATGTCCTGGTACCAAACAGTGTCTTACACCTAGTCTATGTCCTGGTACCAAACAGTGTCTTACACCTAGTCTATGTCCTGGTACCAAACAGTGTCTTACACCTAGTCTATGTCCTGGTACCAAACAGTGTCTTAGACCTAGTCTATGTCCTGGTACCAAACAGTGTCTTACACCTAGTCTATGTCCTGGTACCAAACAGTGTCTTAGACCTAGTCTATGTCCTGGTACCAAACAGTGTCTTACACCTAGTCTATGTCCTGGTACCAAACAGTGTCTTAGACCTAGTCTATGTCCTGGTACCAAACAGTGTCTTACACCTAGTCTATGTCCTGGTACCAAACAGTGTCTTAGACCTAGTCTATGTCCTGGTACCAAACAGTGTCTTAGACCTAGTCTATGTCCTGGTACCAAACAGTGTGTGTGTGTGTGGGTGTCTGTGGGTGTCTAGCTGGTGGGTGTGGACGTGGTGGCAGCACTGGACATGTATGTGGAGAGAGGCCAGTGGGAGAAGTGTCTGGAAACAGCCTCCAAACAGGTAAAGTGATTGTAGTTCAGTTTCTATCAGAGAAATATATAGATTCCCCAAGTGCTTTTGAAACTAGATTGTATCCAAAGAGATCCCCTCTGGGTATGGCCACGCACACGTTCAGCTTTCAGATTCCCAACATCTCAGAATGGGCTGTGGTACACCAGTTTACTTTGGATAATGTTGAATCATGTTTAATAATAGGCCCTGTGTCATGATGGGCCCTGGCTCATGCTTTGTAGTATAAATTCTTCAGGAAGGCTCAGCACGGCACAGTTTGGGATGTTTGAGATGAATTAGCATATGACTCCCAATTGCTTTGTAAGGGATTCAGATGTGGTTTATTTGTCACATTTTTAAAACGTACAGTGAAGTGTCATCTCGCCAGCTCGGAAGATGTGCACAAAGTTACAGAGTTTACAATAATTACAAATGGCAAATTGTAAAAATAATAATAATAATATCATAAATAATATACATAAAATAATAGAATATAATATAATAATACAAAGAGAGAATCCACAAATGTACATATTTATTTATTTATTTCCAAGGGGCCGTTTAGCACGTGACTTGACGGCGGCTTCCCCCAGAGATTCTCTTATCGACGCAGAGCTCTTGTCTCGATGAGAGCGGTAGATGGTTCTTCTTGAGTCTCGTACCTCGTTCCGCTCCTGCCGGAGAAAACCTCTCCCTTGGCATCATGATCGCACAGCCTTTTTCCATTTGCCATTTTGAGGAGAGATTTAAAGAACTTTGTTTTTTTCAATGTTGTATGGACAAAACAAATGGTTCATATCTAGAGCATACAGTATGCAAATGAGAATGCTTATACACTCTAATACAAAGGATGGAAATTGTGTGTGTGTGTGTGTGTGTGTGTGTGTGTGTGTGTGTGTGTGTGTGTGTGTGTGTGTGTGTGTGTGTGTGTGTGTGTGTGTGTGTGTGTGTGTGTGTGTGTGTGTGTGTGTGTGTGTGTGTGTGTGTGTGTGTGTGTGTGTGTGTGTGTGTGTGTGTGTCTCTCTCTATAGAACTTTAAGATCCTCCATAAATATGTAGCCCTATATGCTACTCACCTGATCAAAGAGGGCGAACCCCAGAATGCATTGCATCTGTACGTCCAACATGGCGCCCCACCAAATTCTCAGGTATGAACAAGGTACATCACATGTACTTCAATGGTATACTTAAAGGGACGATATGTAGAAGTTTTACATGCATAAAATTGTATATGCTTTAAATGTATCAATATATTAACAGGTTGTAATTAAACTTTTAAATTAGACATTCCCAGACTCTCTATAAATCAACCTGTGGACTGATTTATATAATATTCAAACTGGTCTAAACCAGTTTTTCCAGGGGAAAAAAGTTCAATCAAAGCGCGGATAATGGCAAAAGGCTGTTCTTCAAACTTTTCATTGTACATTTTATGTGCATTACATCCACTGCCTTTGTCTGTTTGTGGCCTACTGAGCTCACACTCAAGGTCAAGCGGGCTGTAGTTCACTTACCGGCCAAAGGGGCCGCTAATGAGGAGGAATTTCTGATCCTGACGCAGAGTACCTTTTATACCTCTAGAACTTCAACATCTACAGGCGCATGTTCCTTGACCTGCTGAACATGACCGGAGCAGACCTGCCGCCAGATTACCACATGTGGGCAGACCTCCGCAACGTTCTGCTACTCCTGGTGAGGAAAAACGAAGAAGCTTTGTTTAGTAGGATGTTAAGGATCAACATTAACATAACAGATAGTCATTGAGTTTGGATAGCAAGCTGTACACAAATCCATCCATCCATCGTCTACCGCTTATCCGGGATCGGGTCGCGGGGGTAGCAGCTCCAGCAGGGGACCCCAAACCTCCCTCTCCCTGGCAACATGGACCAGCTCTGACTGGGGGATCCCGAGGCGTTCCCAGGCCAGCGTGGAGATGTAATCACCCCACCTGTACCATGGTCTGCTCTGTGGTCTCCTCCTTCTAGCTGGACGTGCCTGGAAAACTAATCCTGCAACATAGCTAGATTAGCACTGGTGGTGTCTGCTACATGTATTAGCACAGCTAGATAAGCACTGATTTAAATGCTAACATGTAAATCCTGGAACGCGGACAACAGCTCGGATGACACTCGTTATGTGCTGCTTGTGCTTGTTTCTTATCGTTTATTATGGTCTGTATTTCTTGTATCTGTCTTCAGTGTGAGAATATCTCCAAGTCTTCAGACGCCAACAGCCCGAGTCATAAGGAGTTTGAGCAGATGCTGCTGATTGCTCACTACTGTGCAACGCGGAGTGCTGCTAGAGGAGTGGAACAACTGGTACACACACACACACACACACACACACACACACACACATCCTACCTGTGCTATATGTCATTATGTCATTAGTATTCTACATGATGTACCTTGAAGCATTCTATACATGTATAAACCACATCTACTCTCTGATGCACTTGGACATGTTCAGTGATGGGGACTTTATCTCGCCCAGCCCACCCAGCCTGGGTGATGAAGACCTGGCTTGTTTTCACGTAGCATGTGTCATCTGGAGGCCTTCTTATTTCCTCCCTGAGCTGGAGCGAGGGGCACCCAACGTGCACACCCCCAGTCTACAGCCACCTCTAGGGGCACCCAATGTGCACGCCCCCCGTCTACAGCCACCTCTAGGGTCACCCAACGTGCCCATCCCCCAGTCTACAGGCACCCAACGTGCACGCCCCCCGTCTACAGCCACCTCTAGGGGCACCCAACGTGCACGCCCCCTGTCTACAGCATTCTCCCACCAAGCCTGCATACTTGGCTAGCTTCCTTGCTCCACTCCTCCCATGGAACTGATCTCCAACAGTACCACCAGCTCTGGTTTTTCAGCACAATCTGGTCTCAGCTGCCTCCCATTCCAAGAGGAATCCCACAACCCCTGGGGGCGGGGCTTCTACCCCGCTCTGACCAATGGAATAGGCCTATATCACGTCACAGTTGAAAGCCGGAAGTACCCGTTAAAAATCGCGGAAGCAGTGTGTCCCAAGTTCGGTTAATGCATTCACCTTGGCATTCACCATTGCGGACAGTTATTCGATCAGAGATGGAGTGTGTGTGGGGGTCAGGACCAGTGCTTTTAATCCGACATTATTAGCCTATTCCGCCCACTTTTCGAGACGTATATGCTCTCCTTGTCAAAGTGCAAACTGCAGACATACGCGCTACCCCTGAGAACATGAAAACGAGGGACCTTCATCCTCCTTATCAGCCTCACCCAAGACTTGCAGAGGAGTTCGTCTTTCGGGAAATCGTGGAAACTGAGGTATGGCTGTCTTTGTTTTAACGTTGAGCAGCCCGGTACACTACAATAACAGAGAGGAGAGGAGGCGGCCATAGTTTGTCACGTATCTGGGGAAATAGGAGTGCACTGCTTGGCGATTTTTAATGTTCCGGAAGCAGGAAGTGTGACATAGACCTATTGTCTGCCTCATCTTGTCCGCCTTGCTGCAGAATCCACTCTCATAATATTTCTGACTTTCATGTACATTCCACACTTCCAGTGAGTGTGGGAGATATCATATGGCGTTACATCCAGTTTCATCCAGTCTGTAGAAAGATCTTGAGGTATTATTGAAGTATTTGTTTTGTGTCTTTTTGTTTTCAGGAGAGCATTTACACCAAGCTGTCTATCTCTCTGCTGCGCCACACTGAACTAATGGCTGCTGACAAGGCCTTCTATGAGGCTGGCCTCGCCTGCAGGGTGAGCCAAGGGAGACCTTAACCCTCAATAACAAATGTGTTCACATAAACACAACATAAAGCATTGAAGTAGTGATGTATAGGATTGGGAAACACTCTGTGCTCTCTTTAATTCCTATAGTTTATTTTGTTTTTGTTCCTGACAGGCTATTGGCTGGGAGAACATGGCTTTCATCTTCCTCAACCACTTCCTGGATCTGTCTGATGTGAGCCAATCACAGCGTGACTTAAAACCACATTCACAAATGTTTCTGATTGGTTGACATCCGTGTTGACGCAGTGATGTCACTGACTAACTCATAAATTGCATGACCTGCAATCATGCCTGTTGATTTGATGTTGTTTACCTACAATGTAAAAGAGAATATAGCTAATTGTGTATGCGTGTGTGCATGTGTGCATGCAGGCAATTGATGAGGGGAATCTGGACACTCTGGACCACTCCGACTTCCAGGAGACGGACATTCCCTTTGAGGTTCCAGTACCTTCCAAGCTGCATGTCAGCGTGAGTCCAACCAGCTGGTATATAAACATGCTAGGACTAATTAGCATTAATTACGTTTTGGTTCATGACATACAAGGTCTGCCAAATAACAAAATACCGGCTGCGGCCATATTTGGACATCAATTGCTGCCCAGTCAAAGCTAGACTGATCTTCATATTAGGATGTTCTCACAAAGCTACAAACCTGAAGCTTCCCACTAAACTCCTGTGATGTGTGTGTGTCTGTGTGTGTCTGTGTGTGTGTGCAGGAGGCCCAGCGGGAGGAGATCAGGGACTGGGTGTTGGCCGTGTCGATGGACCAGCGGGTGGAGCAGGTTCTCCCCCGGGACGAGAGGGACACCTACGAGGCCTCCCTGATGGCCTCCAACACTGGCATCCCCTCCCTGCCCTGTGTCATCACCGGTACACCACACACGCACACACACAAACACGTGCATACATACATACACACGCACACATGCATGGACGCACATACAGTACATACACACACAGGCACACACACACACAAACAGGCACACACACACACACACATGTAGGCACACAACCACTAAAATATGTCATTTTAATAAGTAAACACTGTGCCTGCTTTGCTAGGGTACCCTGTGCTAAGGAACAAGATGGACTTTAAAGCTCCAGGCAAGGCCTCCAACAAGGACGACTGGAACAAGTTCCTGATGGCTACCAAGGTGAGCCGTCTCCTCACCCTGACAGCAACACATAATATGCACTTTTGCATGTTTGGGAAAATGTATTGTAAATGGATCTGTAAAAAGCAAAAACATAAATGAATGCTTAAATGTCATTGTATTCTACCTTTTTTAACATTTCCACAAGTAATGCGGTCAGTATTAGAATGTTTTTTATTTGTATATTTCAGTCAGGATTTGAGTAATTTCAAATAGACTAAACAAAGTGGATCTTTACAGTCTCATATTCAGTTCACTCTTTACAGTCATTGAAGTCAGGTGTAAAATCATGGTATGATTTACAAGGCTGTTGATAATCTCCTATTACCACACTTCTGTGGTTCAGGAACAAGCTCTACCCAGGTGGTGGACTCCAACAAATACTGTATCCTACAAAGAGAGACAGTTGGAGAGGGAGACACTCAAAAGGAGACAGTCAGAGAGGGAGACAGTCAGAGGGGGAGATAGTCAGAAGGAGACACAGTCGGAGAGAGACACAGTCGGAGAGGGAGACAGTCGGAGAGGGAGACAGTCGGAGAGGGAGACAGTCGGAGGGGGAGACAGTCGGAGAGGGAGACAGTCGGAGGGGGAGACAGTCGGAGAGGGAGACAGTCGGAGAGGGAGACAGTCGGAGAGGGAGACAGTCGGAGGGGGAGACAGTCGGAGAGGAGACAGTCGAGAGGAGACAGTCAGAGAGAGACACATTCAGAGAGACACAGTCAGACAGAGGGACAGTCAAAGAGAGATAGTCAGAGAGCAGCCATGTTGCATCACACTCCTCAGTGGAAACACCATTTCAACATCTGTGTTGGTATTACTTTCCATTCAAGTCAATTGTGACTGACGTCGTTATTTTTGACATATTACGATTGCAATATGATTCACTTAGTGGGAATGATCATTTTTGCATCACAATTCTGTGTGTGTCCTGCAGACGACTCACAGTCCAGAATGCCAGGACGTCCTACGCTTCATCAGTCAGTGGTGTGGAGGTGTCCCTGCTTCCGGTTTCTCCTTCCACTGAGTCCATTGGACAAGCACACTTTGACACACATAGTTACACAGGCGACAAAGGCACCATTTACCTGCCTTCTTGGTTGACCTCTACCTCTGAATAAAATGTATAAAAAAGGTCCTGTTTAGTTTGCGTTTAGTTCCAGCATCTCTGCAGGAAACAGGCCCACACTGCAGCTGTAGCTTATGGTTAAGCGTCACGACATCAGGCCACATTCCAGTGTGTTACACCAGGTCTGTTCTAGCATGCTAACTAGCCACCACCAGCACTGGTGTCCTGCTATTGGTGAGTCACAAGGCGTCAGGGTCCGTCAGGGTCCGTCAGGGTCTGTCCGGGTCTGTCAGGGTCTGTCAGGGTCTGTCTGGTGTCTGCGCATTCCTCCATATGAGCTTAGTTCATCGTTCTCTACACGGCATCATCAACATATCTCACTGTGTCTGTTTTTCTGCTGGCTCTTTTCTACATTTTGTGTGACAAAGGGACCAGTTGATAGAAATACTCTTTTATTTTTTATTTTAAGTTTATTTTAAATAAAAATGTATTTTGTACTAATGTGAAAATATTATAAAAACTGTTTGTAAAAATATATGCAGTGTTTTCCTTTCATAGGTGTTAAAAACGGTTGACTAAATGAGTCAATGGCCAGTGCACATGGACTTGAAAGAGGGCTAACCACATGGATTTGTGCTTTATTCAAATCTGCCCTTATAAGCTCATCTTATATATAAACATGGTCCGCACTCTCGGTCAGCGGTACTTAAAGGGACCTTTAAAGCAGTCTGGTGTTTCCTGGTAACCTCCTATGTTCTCTTGTTTAAAGGAGTCTGGTGTAACCTCCTATGTTCCCTTGTTTAAAGGGTTCTGGTGTTTCTTGGTAACCTCTTATGTTCCCTTTAAAGGGTTCTGGTGTTTCTTGGTAACCTCCTATGTTCCCTTTAAAGGGTTCTGGTGTTTCTTGGTAACCTCCTATGTTCCCTTGTTTAAAGGGGTCTGGTGTTTCCTGGTCCTGCTTCACGTGGGCATCATATTGATCATATCCATTGATTACTCGGTACACAGCCTGTATTTCCAATAGCTAGTATTACAGCCTGGTTGTCTCTACAAGTCTGAAGGTCGTCTCCCCAGTATTTAGAGAACACATAACATAACATGTCAAGAATGTATAAAAAAAAGAAAGAAATGAATTTCACTTCAACTGTGTATACATGTTCACATTTTATTAGCATAAAACCAATTGTACAAGGAATAAGCAACAGAGTTGTGTCTATATATATATATATATATATATATATATATATATATATATATATATATATATATATATATGCTGGCTAGATGGAGTATTCCAAACCCATGTCCACCTAATATGATTTAATATTGACACAATGCCTTCATATACAGTATATCCTACCATTAAATATCTAATTTCTATAGGTTTCTGTAGAAGGTGTATATTGTGTATACATAGTGTATATTGTATTGCAGCATTTGGTTCAACTATAGACATTTCATTAAAAGGTGAGACATGACCTTCCTCCACATAGACCTTTTAACCTCTGAGACACTGCGGCAAAGATCTCCGCACTGGTGCTCCCACACATGAGAACCGCAACACACTAAACACACTCCTATAAGCACACACTCCTATAAGCACACACTCCTACAAACACACACTCCTATAAGCACACACTCCTACAAACACACACTCCTATAAGCACACACTCCTATAAACACACACTCCTATAAGCACACTCCTACAAACACACACTCCTACAAGCACTCACTCCTATAAGCACACACTCCTACAAACACACACTCCTACAAGCACACATTCCTATAAGCACACACTCCTACAAACACACACTCCTATAAGCACACACTCCTACAAACACACACTCCTACAAACACACATCTTACAAACACACACCTGATATCACTGTTACAAACACACTCCTATTATTATAATAATACAGTTCTGTAAACACACACACTATTATGTCATCATTACATAATGAGGGATGTTCCGCCCACAGCTCTCTTGGCATTCACCGCGTGCCTTAATTGTCTGGACATTTAAATCAAGGTCCGCCGTGAACACGAGGAGAACCGGGCCTTGGTACCGAGGTGCTGTCCCCGACTCCATCTCATCAGGAGGAGCCTGCTCCACACACACACACACACACACACACACACACACACACACACACACACACACACACACACACACACACACACACACACACACACACACACACACACACGACATGGTCGACACAAATGCTTCTGAATATCACCCCCAGTGGTGCTGATGCGACTGCAGAGACGGAGATGCGGCGAACCAAAACGCATACACAACACATGCACAACACAACACATGCACAACACAACACAACACAACACAACACATGCACAACACAACACAACACAACACAACACATGCACAACCCATGACCACATTACCCCCATCACGCATTACCGTTCGTCTTGGACCATCTCCCCAGACTTGGTGGTGGTGGTGGTGGTGCCCGTCGCAGATGATAACCTTCACGGTAGCCTGCGGGGGGGTTGGATGCTGCAGAGGCCTCAACCTCAACCGCGAGGACCGGGACCGGCGGGGGGGGGGGGGGCTTTGTCAAGTCTCGGATACGCTAACATGCTAATGACCCAGATAGCTCATACTGCATCATGCAGCAGAAGGGAGGGGGGGGGGGGGGGGCGATGGATGGTAATCCCAGTTTGTTGGGGGGGGTCGTTATGACCTCTATTTGATCTGAAGATGGCTACATGTACGGTACGGGGTCAGCAGTGGTTCCGTTCACGTAATAAAACGCAGCGAAGAGAGAAACATGGCCATGCAGCATAAAGAATCAAATCAAAAGACCAAATCCCTGTCGCACAGATCACGATAACTCAACGGAGCTGAATGACGATGATACACTTTGTATGGATTGTATTGTAAGACTTACAGAAGAGTCCTCCGCCATAAAGAACCAACCTCCTCACATCCCAACGCCGTCGATTTGTCTTTCATTAAAAACAGGATCGATAACGACGGGCTTGTCCATCAGGAGCCTCCGGAGCAGCTTCTCCTCCTCCTGTAGCAGCAGAGTGGACTAGAGCAGCCGGGGGCTGGTGCTGATGCTGAGGACCTCCTCTTCCCGCGTCCTCCTCTTCCCGCGGTCTTCTCTGGCTGCGAGATGAGCGGGGAGATAAGATGCAGGTATTCCACTTGACCGACAAACAAACATCCGATCCACTTTGAAAACGGGAAGAGGATAAAGGAGAGGATGAAGGGGGGATAAAGGGGAGGATAAAGGAGAGGATGAAGGGGGGATAAAGGGGAGGATAAAGGGGAGGATAAAGGGGAGGATGAAGGGGGGATAAAGGGGAGGATAAAGTGGAAGATAAAGAAGAGGATGAAGGGGGGATAAAGGGGAGGATAAAGAAGAGGATGAAGGGGGGATAAAGGGAGGATAAAGGAGAGGATGAAGGGAGGCTAAAGGGGAGGATAAAGGGGAGGATAAAGGAGAGGATAAAGAAGAGGATGAAGGGGAGGATAAAGGAGAGGATGAAGGGGGGATAAAGGGGAGGATAAAGAGGAGGATAAAGAGGAGGATAACGGAGAGGATAAAGGAGAGGATAAGGGGAGGATAAAGGGAGGATAAAGGGAGGTTAAAGGAAGTATAAAGGGGAGGATAAAGGAGAGGATAAAGGGGAGGATAAAGAGGAGGATAAAGCAGAGGACAAAGGGAGGATAAAGGGGAGGATAAAGGAGAGGATAAGGGGAGGATAAAGGAGAGGATAAAGAGAGGATAAAGGGAGGATAAAGTAGAGGATAAAGGGAGGATAAAGGAGAGGATAAAGAGGAGGATAAAGGAGAGGATAAGTGGGAGGATGAAGGGGATGATAAAGGGAGGATAAAGGAGAGGATAAAGAGAGGATAAAGGAGAGGATAAAGGGGGAGGATAAAGGAGAGGATAAAGGGAGGATAAAGGGAGGAAAAAGAGGAGGATAAAATAGAGGATAAAGGGAGGATAAAGGAGAGGATAAAGGGAGGATAAAGAGGAGGATAAAGGGAGGATAAAGTGGAGGATAAAGGGGAGGATAAAGAAGAGGATAAAGAGAGGATAAAAAGGAGGATAAAGGGAGGATAAAGGGGAGGATAAAGGAGAGGATAAGGGGGAGGATAAAGGGAGGATAAAGTAGAGGGATAAAGAGAGGATAAAGGAGAGGACAAGGGGGAGGATAAAGAGGAGGATAAAGGGGGGTCGTCCCGTATGAAGAGCTGTGGTGGAAAGGAACCCCCAGCTCCACATCCCGACTCTCTGCCTCTTCCTGCTCCTCTCTCCTCCTGATCGACCCGGGGGGGAGCATCATCTGACCCAACTTAACACGTCGGAGCGGTTATACACTATGTATTATTATATTATATTAGGGCTATTATATTTATATATATATTATATAACATGATCTTTTAATAAACAAAAATGACTAATCAAACCAAAGAAAACAGGGCTTAAATCTCACACATAAGTGTGTGTGTGTGTGTGTGTGTGTGTGTGTGTGTGTGTGTGTGTGTGTGTGTGTGTGTGTGTGTGTGTGTGAGAGAGAGAGAGAGAGAGAGAGAGAGAGAGAGAGAGAGAGAGAGAGAGAGAGAGAGAGAGAGAGAGAGAGAGAGAGAGAGAGAGAGCGAGAGAGAGAGAGAGAGTGTGTGTATGTGTGTGTGAGTGTGTGAGTGTAGTCAGAGCAGCCATCTGGAGCTGAGCTGCAGCGTCATCACCTGCGAGTCACGCGCCCTGCAGTAGAGTCGACACTGCGGCACAAGGCGGGCGGGGCGGGAAGACCTCTGGTGACCCTGGAGCCGTACGCCCCATTAACCACTCCTACAATCACACCAAGCACCCATAGATGCGTTCTTCTTCTTCTGTTCGTCTGTTCGTCCGTAGCCAAATGATATGACGAGATAATGATGATTATAAGGGGCTATTATAGCCTACTGCTGGGAGGGTGGATTAGCCGCTAGTCTTATTCTGTATGGACGACATGCGGTGTGGGGGAGGGTGACGTCACACCACAAGGAGCCATCTGGACGACATGCAGGAGCTGTTAGATGAATATTATAATAATAATAATAATAATAATAAAAATAATAATAATAATAATAATAACAATAATAATAATAATAATAATAATAATAATAATAATATATATTTAACTTGACTAGAAACCCAAGGTGCACGACTCATGATAGTTATCAATAATTCACAATCACCTGAATTGTAACAGGCATAGACTTCAAATGCATACATAAAGCATGCAAATCCCCACATAAGAGGTGGGGAGTTGGTCTAATATTAGTTTTTTTTTATGTTAAAAACATAACGTTTTATCGTTTTTTTGTTGACTATAGCGAAGGTAGAATGTGAATTATATATACAACATGTTAACACGTCGCTAAGCAGACGGACATATAAATAAAACGGACAGGAATTTAAAGGCGCTATTGATCAAATTGATAACTGTATAACATTCAGCCGCTAGGTGTCGCGCTTTCCCTTCCATTCCATTCCCCTGGTTGCCATGGTCGAGTGAAGTGAGACTCAGATTGGATTAGATTAGATTAGATTAGATTCAAATGTATTGTCATTTTACAGCACAAGCACAGTACATCGAAAGGAATTTGGCATATAACCAGAATGCAATTGTTGCAGTAAAGTGCATAGTAATATATAATGTACAGTTGTTGCAATGCAGTTGTATCAAAAGATAAATATATATACAATTATAAATGTATATACAGCAGGTAGTAAGCAGGGATGTGTAGTTATATCAGCAGTTGACGATTAATATATATATATATATATATATATATATATACATACGGTAAGTACAGTAAAAATGTACATGACTATCATACAAGTATGTAAACTATAAATATGTAAACTATAAATATGAACAGTGTTGTGTTCAGATCTTCGCTCTATTCTTCCGATCCTCGGATACACATATCAACTGTGCTCCAACCGGGGAAACGGAGAACACCCGTGCGTAACAAACTAATCAGAGAATTAGAGAATTTAGATTCATAAAATATTTAATAAAGACTGCTGAGATCCGATACAATTCAATACAATATTCCATGGAACAGAGAGCCCGAGATTCCCACCCGACAGACCAGATAACCAGTTAACTGCCTGTCAGTAGATCCCTCTCCGACACAAACACATATTTATGCAGTCAACTCCTCCTGGTCTTCTTCGTCGTCATCTTGTCCGATACATTCTCACTGGGCTGGAGTCTCCATGTTTAAGGGTGAGGGGGAGACTGCTTCGGCTGGTCCCGTAATTGGCTGTTATCTGTCTCTCAAAGTCCATGTGAATGGGAGACTCTTTGGGCCGAAACCACCTGCCATCTTCTTCTTCCTCTCTACCCTCCGGCCTCCTGGTGTGTCCCTCCCGTTACACTGCCTAGGCACCGCACATTCTACACCATCTTCAACCTCGGAACACACACTTCTTCATGCTGCCGAGTAGATACATTAAAGCTTCACACACTGTTCATCTAAAGGGTACATGGGAAACATTCTTAACACTTCTTGATTATATGTTTAATACTTACATGGGAAAACGTTCTGAAAACTTAATGTTTAATACTTTCTGTGATTAACTGTACATCGCTTATATCGATTCTGCATGCATGTTCTTGATTTATACCACCATATCATGACGGATGTGATGGATCCTCCGTGTTAGAGCAGAAGCTAAACCAATGACCCTGGTCTGACCACCTGGGATTGGTCTTATGGTATAAAGGCCTTATTTGATAAGGTCCTAGCATGGATAGGATATTTCTCTGAACAGTAACAGTTTCCTACAGAGCCCCTAAAGTCCCAAAAGTTAATATATTTGTATCGTGTGACACAAGATAAATAACTTGTTCCCACAAGTTACTTTATCTTGTGGGAACAAGTTAGTATCTTGTGTGCACAGGCTGTTTTGTGTTGTGATTACGGTCATTTCTGTTTTGAGCACCACTTATGAGATCATTATCATGGGATCATCTTCATATATTTTTCTTTTTATTGTTATTTTTATTATGTACAGTATTGTTATAGTATAGTGTTGTATACAGTGTATATAAAGTATAGTATATAGTGTACAGTTCTAGGAAATCCTCCCCAGGGAATGGGGAGTAAGCATTCCATTGTTCTTGTTGCATCTAGTGGGCCCTTTGAGGCGTGGTCACGTGGTGTGGGGGGGGGGGGGACCACTGGAGGTGACGTTATTTTATACCAGTTTTTATACCTGTGTCATTAAATCCCGTAAGCCTTGTAGACATCAGGAAGGTTCCTGCCACTGTTGGCATAGAGGAAAGTGCTTCATCTGAAAGTTGGATGAGGATGTGGATATCATGGACGACTTGGAAAATGAGTGTGATTATTAGGTTATTAACATATGTAGTATGTATACTTATAATAATATGTATAAGTATGATAGGTTGTATATTATTATTATAAATGTTATTTTTTTACGTCTGCTGCCTACAGTGCCACGGATAGAAATTATGAGAACTTAAACAAATATTTTTCTGAAAACCAATAAGCAATGTATCATTGTATACGTCTAACTGGGCTGAAAACATAGATAGGTCACATGGCATGAAGCTCTGCGGTTCATATATGAATGTTGAATATTGTAGTGGGAAATGACTATGCTGTCCACTTCATCGCCCTCTGTTAATGATCCTCAAGAACCCTGTGATGACCTTGTTGTCCTGTTTATCTGGTAGGCGTTGGCTAACTAGACAGTGTTGAATTATTGTTGGTCTACAACCAATAGCAGGGCGGCTCTTGGCCACCCTGACCCCAATTTACACATCCTCTTCCCGTCCTCACACCTCGTGTCCTTGTTTCTCCAGGTAGGTTTGGATTGACCATCTGTCGTGTGAGAGACAGTCCTAGACCAGTCCTAAAAAGGGATAAATACTGAGTGCTCTCAATATTCCGTTGGACTGGCCTATCCTCACCTCATAGGAACTGGGAATCCCGACAAAGCTTTGTCCGCTTGTCTGTTTGTCCGCTTGTCTACTTGTCTACTGTGGTGGGAGTTCTCTAATACCCGTCCAGTGGTCTGCTCTGAAACCGTTTAGGATATAAAGTCATTCAAACAAAAGTCCGGGAGTTCCACCCACACACACAAGGCAGAATACAACAGGTACATCAGTAGACCGTGAACCCCTGTGGTCAGCAGGATTGGAAGTAGTTTAACACCCTTTTCTGTTTGTGTTGAGTTATCTTATTGAGCCGCCTTCTCCACAGGGTTACTTCAAAGCATGCTTAGTACACCGATGATATCATGATTCATTTGGGGGCATGTTATTTCGGACAGGAGGCCTGACAAACATGCCTGGTAGTGTTATACAATGGGAGATAGCACACATTTGGAGGCAACTGCTGCATTGCTATCACATATCTTCTAGCAGTAGGGGTGTATACTACATTATTACATAACACTATCATACTTGTGCTGGACCTATTACAGTTTCTGCACTACTGGCACTTAAAAAAGTTTTTTTGCACATTATGTATACATCATCCATCAGTCAATTTATTGTTATTTTTATTGTGTACAGTATTGTTATAGTATAGTGTTGTTTTTTTATAGTATAGTGCATAGTATACTATTTAGTGTTGTTAATAGTATATAGTATAGCATTTCATAGTATAGCATATCATAGGTAGTATATAATGTTGTTTATAGTATAGTATTGTTTAGTATAGTATTATTGTAGGAATGTTATACTGTGTGAGTGAATGGGGTAATGAGTAAACATTCCATTGTACTTGTTGCAAGTTATGGCAATTAAAACGTCTTGAATATTGAATCTATACGTTCCCAAAAATCACTATGAAAGTCAGTTCCCCAAGATGGTACCGACTGGCTCACGGCTTAGGGGAACTATTTTAAATATTTGAAAGAAACTGGGCTGAGCAAAAGATGATAGGGTCAATGAGATTTAACATGAGGTAGGTCCATATGGTCAAACATAGGTGGCGGTAATGCACCTCAACGCTGGTGACACAGAAGAAGAAGATGAAGAAGAAGAAGAAGGGGCCTGGGTCATGGGTCGGTATTGCGTGGTATTTAAACACGTAATCGTGCCAAGAAGCTACTAGAAACACCAGGATGGACTATGTTCTTGTCAGCAGAGGGAGACAGTTGAACATGTTGTGTTATTTTGCTGCAAGTATGTATCCAGTAGGCAGGAACTGCTCAGGCGCCTAAAGGAGTGTGGACTGAAGGAAGTGTCCTTAAAAAGTGTGCTGGATGTGGGGGCAAGTGTAAAGGGAAAACGCCACTTTTTCAAGTTTTTATCTGAAACTGGATTATACGGAAGGATATAGTGGGTAGAGCATTAGTCCAGTAGGAGGCAGCAATGCAACTTTTTGGATGCCAGCTGCCGTAAAACCAAATAGAAGAAGAAGAAGAAGAAGAAGCTACTAGATGGTTCGGAGTGCATCTCGGCTGTGTTTCATCTGGCGTCACTTCGCCCCCAGTCGGATGGGAGACATGTCTTCGAAGAGCCTCATGCCCGCATCGGGCACCGCGCTGCCCGGCAGGGAGGAGAGCGTTAAAGTACCGGGTAAGAACAGTCCGTCTCTTCTACAGATAGACCTATGACATCCACCCATACAGATAGACCTACGACATCCACTCATACAGATAGACCTACGACATCCACTCATACAGATAGACCTACGACATCCACTCATACAGATAGACCTACGACATCCACTCATACAGATAGACCTACGACATCCACTCATACAGATAGACCTATGACATCCGAGTAGTTCAGTCTGTTGGGACTAGGTTCAGGTCCCCGAAACACCTGTTCACTGCCGAGGTGCCCTTGAGTAAGGCACCAGACCTCTACACTGTAGATACAATAGCTGATACCCACTGGTCCTAATACTAGGATGGGTTAAATGCAATGTTTACATGTATGTGACCAATACAATTCAATCCTCCAGATTTAGATTTACTTTTATAAATGGTAAATGAGGGTTATTTTAGGTATTAGGATTGAGAAAGTTAAGTGTATGCATTAGGTTAAAGAGTATTCCTTATACAAAATATAAATGAAATAGGCAAAATATATTTGTCGACTACAGTAACTTGTAAAACGACATATTCATATTGTTTTAATTAGGCCTAGAGATCACATCAAGCACAGATATGCAGATGCAATACGGTAAGCAAGCCGCTTACCGTAATTACGCAGATAAAAGTATAATCAGTGTTGGGCAAGTTACATCCAAAATATAATACATTATATATTACTAGTTACTGTCATTTGAAAGTAATTAGTTACATTACAATATTACTATCTCTGAATTGTAATGCGTTACACTACTTGTGTATTACTTTTGAGTTACTTTCAACAAAATAGCCACAGAAATATATGACTAAGCATTTTTTGACGTCGAGAGTTCCCTCGGTGTCGCACACAGGTTGCATTTTACAATGATGTTCTTCTCCTTCTCTTTGAGGAACTGAAAATAATGGGCGAATGTCCATCGCGCAAACGTAGAGTCCGGCTGCGCCGTGTCTGTTGTCATCATCAGCCTCAACAGGAGAGAAAAAAAAAACAACAGGAAATCGCGCTTGCTCCCGAGTCCCGGCTTTTTTCTGTTGTCGGGATGTCTCGCGGTGTTGGTGAATTCTTTAAAAAACAACAGCTAAACGGGTTAAAATGCGTTGTAACGCGCGTTACTTAGATTGTAACGAGTAAAATATTACCGAAAATGTATTAGTAATGCGTTATATTACTGCGTTACAGCAAATAGTAATACATTACTGTAATTGCGTTACTTTTGTAACGCGTTACCCCCAACACTGAGTATAATATAGTTGTATAAATGTGTCTGAGAAGAGTTTGTTTGTTTTTATTCACTTGTCGGCAGTCTCCTACAGCACTATATGAATGGGTGAATGTGAGGCATGACTTGGCGCTTTGTGAGGCATGACTTGGCGCTAACCAGTGGTTTGAGTAACCACTGGTTAGAAAAGCGCTTTATAAATGTCCATTTACGTTGTCACTAGCATCTAACCTGAGCTCAAATGTTACAGTAAAGTGCCTGGTAATATATAATGTACAGTTGTTGAATAATATGTAAAAAGTCTACAAAAAAAATGACTATAAACTATACTATAAATAGGTATAAAATAACTTATAGAGTAGGTATGAGATATGTGCAGAATTATACGTGTATATGTGTATGTGTGTGTGTGTGTGTGTGTGTGTGTGTGTGTGTGTGTGTGTGTGTGTGTGTGTGTGTGTGTGTGTGTGTGTGTGTGTGTGTGTGTGTGTGTGTGTGTGTGTGTGTGTGTGTGGTGTGTGTGTGTGTGTGTGTGTGTACACACACAAGGTAAGTATAAACGGGTAGTAAGCAGGAGTATGCAGTTGTATCAACAAGATAAATATATATACATGTGTATATATATATATACATGTATATACAGCAGGTAGTAATCAGGGGTGTGTAGTTATAGCAACAGTTGAAGATTAATATATATATATATACGGTAAGTACAGTAAAAATGTACATGACTATAAATATGTAATCTATAGGTAGAGGTAGGAAGTAGGGATGGGACGATCACGTTTTTTGCCACCGATCACAATGAGAAATATCTATATCTTTTTTTTTTTTGCAGCTATAGCGGTCTACAGTGTATCGCTGCTATAGCAGTCTATTATAGCAGGGGTTCCCAACCGCCGGGCCGCGGACCGGTACCGGGCCGTGGAGGTGTTACTGGCGAAACAGCTGTGTGTTTATCATCATATTTGACTCAAATCATTTGAGTATAGGTGAACGGCGGGCGGTATAATCTATATATGAAGATGATATATATAGTATAATCGATATATATAGATTATATAGCGGTATAATCTATATATATAGATTAAATATATATCGGCGGCATAACGAGAGACATACACGCGCTACTAAAGAGACTACGCGCTAGTGACGTGTCGGTCGCGAACGAGCCGGGGTTTGTGTTACGGGCGCTGCGCGTACATGCGCGTTTATACTGAAATCGAGCCCTGCCGTTTTGTTAGGGGTGTGTGTTGACACACACTTTGACAACCGGTCCGCGAAAATTGACAACTGGTCCGCGAGATTTTTTGTCATGTATCTGCCGGTCCGTGGCACAAAAAAGGGTGGGAACCCCTGTATTATAGAACAGTTTCATCCATCATGCATTCCTCCATCATGCAGTCAGTTTAACAAACTCGCCATGCTGCGCTGGGTGATGGGTTTTCAGGTGTCTTATTAAATTTGTCTTGTTGGTAAAGAAATTAGCTCACGTGTTTCTCACGTGCAGGATCGGCTATGAAATCGGCAACATTAAAGAAAGATCGGCATTCTCCGATTGCGCATTTTTCTTCACAATCGGCCGATAATGATCGGAAGCCGATCGATCGTCCCACCTCTAGTAGGAAGTTATGATAAAGGTTTGACACAGATTAACAGATGCGGTTGGTGTGTGTATGACATGACTAGAGCAAGCAATTAGTTGTTTCGTTGTTAATGTTTCAGAATCTTTTGCTGTTTTTAACACTTACATTTTTTTACACCCATCTTTCCCTTGGCACCTTGTTAAGATGGGTAGGCCACACTTCAAAGTGATTTATTTCAGTGCATGGCTCAAGTGTTCAAGTGTGCATGTTGAAGACCGAGGGGCAGCTGTGGGGGGCCCCCTGTGGGGCCTCTTCAGAAAGAAGAAGGGGGCCTCAGTCTGGGAGCCCAATGAATGGGGCCAACTTGGAATTGAAATGACCACACACACACACACACACACACACACACACACACACACACACACACACACACACACACACACACACACACACACACACACACACACACACACACACACACACACACACACACGTGTATGTATATATTTCTTCCCTCTCTAGACTTGGGCCAAGTGAGGCTGCATAAACCAACCACACACATTTACTCAGATATTGTTCCCATACTTTAGCTACAAAATCCTTAAACAAAATATATGGTCCTCGACATAATTGTTGTTTTGTCACGCCAAGTCCATTGTATCCACTGTGGCGTATCCACGGAGGACAAAGGGGATAAAGGGAAAAGGGGGATAAAAGGTCCTCCCCACGAGGTATCGTCTGGATGCAGTAGGTCAGGCCTCACGCACCTGGGGAAAAAAAGAAATCAAGATTTCTTCAACAAGGTGTCTTTTAGTTCCTTGTTTAGTTCATGCTGGCTGCAGTCTCATACCTCACACGTTGCTCAACCTTTCTTCCTTCCCTGCTCCTCTTATGCGTAATTTCAGCTCTGTGGTAAGGTGGTTGGTTGGTTTTGCAAATTTGTTTGCCAGCAAGAATGTGTCATCCAGCTGACTTTTGTCAGCTCTAGGGCTGTTGTTCTCTGGTCATGTAGCACCAGTTCTCCAGGGCTGTTGTTCTCTGGTCATGTAGCACCAGTTCTCTAGGGCTGTTGTTCTCTGGTCATGTAGCACCAGTTCTCTAGGGCTGTTGTTCTCTGCTGTTCTCTGGTCATGTCTGGTCAGTTGTTTTATTTTGGATTATATTTGACAAAATTTGTTATTACTTAATGAATAAAATATATTTCCTGTCATTATTGCAGCTCATTTGGTCAAACGTTTGAGTTGCTAGCTGCTTATGCTTAAAAATTCCACCTTATCACAGTATTAATTTAAATTTAGCTTTTGGGATGCATGTTTCCATTGGTGTCCTGTCCAGGCTGAGGGGGGGGGGGGGAGTGGGTGCCTCGCTGGCTCCTGAAGTCCACGATGAACTCTTTAGTCTTGCCGACATTCAATGCAAGGCTGTTGTCCTTGCACCACCGCGTCAGCAAGACTCATCTCTGTCCTCCATCTGTGTCATTGTTTATCAGGCAGGTCTCAGGATGTCTGCAAACCTGATAAACCGGTTGTTTCGGTGTGTGGCGGTACAGTCATGTGTTGACAGAGTACAGCCAGGGCCTGAGGCGGCAGCACAGTTGTCTTGTGTTTGCAAGACAACAAGGTTTCAGTTCTAGCATGTCTTGGATGTGTAGTCCCTTACACTATGCAATGGTTGAGCAGGTCAATGTGTCAATAGTAAGCCGAAGTTCATCAGTCAATTTAAAGGTGTTGGCATTGTGTAAGATTTGGCCAACTGTTTTCCCACATAAAAGGGTGTAGCATATAACCAGAACGCATATTGTAAGAAACAAGGCAAAGCACAGTCCCTCCGCCTTCCCCACTCACTAGGCTGAAGTGATGGTGGAAACAAGCTTACTCAGGGTGGTGGAAACAAGCTTACTCAGGGTGGTGAAACAAGCTTACTCAAGGTGGTGAAACAAGCTTACTCAAGGTGGTGAAACAAGCTTACTCAGGGTGGTGGAAACAAGCTTACTCAAGGTGGTGAAACAAGCTTACTCAGGGCTACACATTTTTCACTTGCCCAAGTGGGTAAGAATCCTGTTTTCCTTGCCGAAATATTGTTGTTATTGTTTGTTATTTTTATTGTTTTAGTTTATTTTCTCACCTGTGCTCTGACCAACACTACTTCTTCTTCTTCTTCTTCTTCTTCTTCTTCTTATGGTAAAACATTGGTAAATAACGGTGTTGTAAGGAACCCTATGGCCTAATAACCTCCTTTAAGTCATCACTTTGGTTACGTTTTTCCAGAGGGGCGCAAGTGCACAGGCGGGTGCCCACCGTGTGCACGGGGGCACCCGCCCCCTTTTGCATGACATGTTAAGTTAAAGATCTTTCTTTCAGATATCAGCTTTGATTGGCCAGAGTGTCAAACGTCACGACAAGCAAATCATTGTGGTCTATCCACTTCAATCGCTATTGTTGAGCCGTGTTACTGTTGAAGGGAATCGGTGCTATAGTGATCCAGTAAGTTGCGTGTGATAAACGTGTTTTATACAGTGCTTAATTTCCTTGTTATCCTTCCACAGTGAAACATGAAGCTAATGGAAATGCGATGGTTCCACCCTTTCCTGATGGGACCCAAATGGTCATTTTTGGTATGTTTTTCTATTCTTTTTTTTACTTTTTTACAAAAATAATTTTAGAAACAAAGAAGAAAAATAAAATTAGATATGCGAGACCTTTTAATAATTATAATTAAGTTAAAGCTGCATTCATACATTTCTGACCACTTGAGGATGTCAATTGCTTTCCAAGTCACTGTTGTGAACCACATCCATCCATCTCCCTGACGGTCTTTACGTTGAACAAGACAATCCAGAGCTTATTAATGATACTACTTGCTTACCAATGTTCTGCACTTTCGTCAAAATTTCCTGAATAAAATAGCTTAGACTGGTCACTGGTGGCACATGGTTGTGATGTAATGCTGCGGGACTACAGGACATGATAATCGGGGCGATTTAGACCCCACAGGAACCCTCTACTGGAAAGCTTGTCGGGGAAGCCTCGATCATTTCAAACGTGTTATTAAACGTGATATAACGTGAAGCCCCAAGATTAAACCCCAATCATTAAAATGAGTATGCGGCCGAAGAAATGCAGGGAAGAGAGGCCGCGGCCGCATGCGCCATGCAAGGTTATGACCGACCGGGACCATCCAGAACCCGAGCTGCTGAGTGCAGAACAGTGAACCGTGAACAGGGAACAGTGCCTGTTGCTCAACTTGCCCTCTGATGCCAACAGAAACCGAATCATTTTGTAAAAATGTGTAGTGTACATGTGGTGCAGTTATGTGTTAACATCATTTGCACTGACCTATTTCTGCTGTTTTATTGTTCCGTTTGAAAGGAATGGGTTGTTTCTGGGGTGCAGAGAGAAAGCTCTGGCAACAGGAAGGGGTTTACTCCACCCAAGTTGGCTACACTGGAGGATACACGGCCAACCCCACCTACCAAGACATCTGCACAGGTAGCTCAACACGGCGCTCATAGAAGCGATGGGCACAGGGGGGATTGCATGTGTGTACAAGTGAACACATGGCCCATGCCGGTGGGGCGGTAGTCACTCTTTTGGAGAGTCTGCGATAGTTGCAAACGTAGCACATAGTTTATTTACAGATCGAATAGATTCAAGATGTTTTTATATGCCATATAGTACAACACTTACATACTATAACAATACTGTACACAACAAAAAGAACAATGAAGAGAACAATAAAGGGACTGATGTACAATACAGGAGTAGAATTGTGCAAAAAGCATTTTTTTAAAGTAGTAGTAGTAGTGCAGCAGTGTTACGACCCCGGTGGGTCTACGGGTAAAGGGCTGTAACATAAACGTTGGTCGGTGGAAATGATGGATCAGGTTTGTAAACACAAATGATATTTATTGATGTATGCAAAGGAAGCACATGTAACTCAAGGGTGAGCCAAGGCCAAAACAACAAACAAACACCACTATTCTCCAAATAAACCTAAACCTAAGAGATGACCTAAACTACCCTTACCCAACAAAAACGGGACAAAACTAATGTCCAAAGGAAATGGCAGCTCACCCCATCCGGGCTTCCTGAACAAGAGGAACATAACACACATTAGAGACATCTACAAGAATGGAAAACATAACCAAACAACCTACAGCTAGCTCTCTCTGTGGCCATACACACACACATAAGGGCAATTTCCCTAACACAAAGGCCAATAAACAAATGCAATATGTCAAAGTCAATGTCACAAAATATCACCAGGCCTAGCCTCATGCCAGAGAGAGAGAGGGCATGAATTATCCGAGCAGCCATGTTTTAACAGGGTGTGGTGATTAGGGTTGATTGGGTGCAGGAGTCTTGAAACCCATCCACCAATCGGTTCTGTTCTGTATAGTAGTCCACCAATGGAGGGGCAGGACTAGCAGGGACCAATGGTGGAGGGCGGGTTCTGGCTGGAGGGAGGAACCAAACTGGAGACAAGACACACACTGGGGAAGCACATACATTGGGATGTAACACCCCCACACATAAGACAAAAACATGTTTGATAACATATAACACATAACATCAACAAAACATGTTTTTAACCTCATCTCCGAGATAACTGAATATGCACATTCAAGTAGAGAGCTATGAAAAAAAACAAAAACAAGCAGTTGGTACAACAACCACTCGTCAACCATGACCGAGTCGACCGCAACAGATAACAAGTCGACAGCCATGAGATTCTTATCTCCGAGATAGAGCATCCGCCAGCACATTCTCGGATCCCTTCTTATGCTTTATGTCGAGGTTATAATTTTGGACTATGAGCGCCCAACGCATGAGGCGCTGATTGTGGTTGTACATCCGCGACAGAAATATCAATGGGTTGTGGTCGGTGTATACTACCACCGGTAACGCGCTTGAACCGACATATACCTCAAAATGTTGCAAAGCATACAACATAGCCAAAGTCCACATTATTGTCAACAAAAACCGGTTGCCGGCTTTGGTCTTCGGCAACGGACCAACACAATCAACGATGACCTGTTCAAATGGTTCACCGACCGCTGGTATAGTACATCGGACTTCAAACCGGGCCAAAATAAATGTTGAAGTATTCTGTTGTATGTTTTGGTGACTCCCAAATGTCCAGACCAAGGGTGATCATGGATAAACTGCCGGGACAACAAGCTGATAGACAGTGCTCCAGTCTGGTTTCTGATCTGGTAGCCCTATCTCTGATTGCTCATGCTCTGCCTGTCTAGTAGCATGGGATCTCCATGTACGCATCAAAACTCCTTCATCCACAAAATAAGAATGCAACTCTCTCATCTGTTCTGTCTCAAGAGAAGAGAAACATTTAGCAAGAGAAGGGTCAGCCTTCTGGGCAGTAATTAGCATTTCACGAGTAACTGGTAACTTCAATGCATCGGAACTAGTTACCGTTGTCTTTGGGTGTACCCCACTATGAGTGGGTGGTTTGCCAGCGGTGCCAGAAGTTGGAGCCAGCAACTCCTCCCTGACAAAAGCTGAAGCAAAAACAGTCAGACAAGTCAATTTCATCACCTCTCTTTTTCAACTGAGCCCGAGTGACAACACTTGCAGAAAAAACTTCAGGAAAGTTCTGTGACAGGTCATCAGGCAGAGAATCTGTGTCTGGGTGATCCAACACTTCCAGCACAGCGTTCACGTGGCCTCCAGCTAAATAATTTCCCATGATAAAGGAAATGCCTTTAACTTGCAAGGAGGGTCGCACCCCTACTTTAAAGAAACCAGTGACCAACTCAGATTGTACATGAATACAGTGTAACGGGGCTGGCACGAAACCCATCTCAATACCTTGAACTAGGACACTAGAACCACAGGAAGATTTCTCAGACAGAGGCAGTACATCAGAGAGGATAAAGGATTGTGAAGCTCCAGTATCTCGTAAGATCTGAACTGTACACTGATCTTTTTGATCCCCTGTTAAGGAAACTAAACCCTTGGAAATAAATGGCCTGAAACAAGGGTCGAGAACATCCTGATCATGGTGCATCTGCCGATCAGAACCAGGAGCAGGTGCCATTTTAATCAGACCAACGCCTTTGGGTTGTCTAAAGTTCTGAGAGGACGGTTGCTGCTTACGTTTCAATGTTAAACATTCAGAAATAACATGACCAAATTTATGACAGTAACATTCCCGCTCCTCTTTTGAGCGTGGAGGTGACGTTTTTGGTCGGGGGTGTGTGAATTCTGAATGGTTGGGGACAGAAAGTTTCTGAGAGAAGTCATGGGAGAAAAAGGAGTCACGTCTATCCACAAACACAGTTTTATGGGTTAGCGCAAACTCATCAGCTAATACAGCAGCCTGCTGCAGAGTGGACACTTTCTGCTCACTCAGGTAAATGACAATACGCTCTGGCAAACGATTCTTAAACTCTTCTAATAGAATGAGTTCTCTGAGAGAGTTAAGATCTGAGGCCTTGCTTGCTGCACACCACTTATCAAAGAGTTCCCTTCTCTCTAGCAAACTCTACAAAGGTCTGGTTGGCAGCTCTCTTGTGATTACGAAACCTCTGCCTATAAGCTTCGGGCACAAGCTCATATGCACGAAGGATAGCAGCCTTCACAGTATCATACAATAAACTATCTTCTAGGGTAAGTGTTGAACAAACCTCTTGGGCTTTACCAGTCAATTTGCATTGAAGCAACAAAGGCCAGACCTCTTTTGGCCAGCGCAATGAAGCAGCAATACGCTCAAACACATTAAAATAAGTATCCACTTCAGTCTCTCGGAACGGAGGCACCAAAGCAATATGTTTACTTATATCAAAAGGGTGTGATGAATAAGCTGTGGAGGAGGATATACCAGGGCCTGGTGGAGAAGTCGACAGCGTAGCAGAGTTGGATTCACTCCTTAGGACTTCCAGCTCCAACCTCCGCAGTCTGAGCTCTTTGTCCACTTCATGCTCAAGCTCCAACCTACGAATGTTAACAGCCCTTTCATTTTCTGCCTCAAGCTCCATTCTACGAAGCTGATACTCCGCCGCACGTGCTTGTGCCTTCTCCTGAGCCTCCATCTGGAGACGTGCTATTCTAACGTTGACCTGGGCCCCTTCTCGAGACCCATTTGACACCGGAGAGGCCAAGTCAAAAGGTGGCAATGTGACTTTCCCACCTGCCTTCTCAGCACCTTTAACATGAGCTTGAATACAATCATGCTCCTCAGATACAGAAGGCTGTGCTTCAGTAGGTTCCCCAGGAGAACTTGCATGTTTATCAGAGACCACAGGTAAAACAAGCGTCCCCTGCTCCAACAGCTTACCTACCACAAGACACTTGATCTCACGCTTAAGAAGCTTCTGAACCGAGAGTTGGAAATGTGTGGCAATCTCCATTACGTCTGCCTTGCGGCAGCTATCCAGCTCTCCCCAAGTAGGATTGCTCAAGAATTCCCCCAGATAAATTATTTACTATACCAGTTTAAACAAACACAGTTCACCAAATCCATCAACCAACAATGAATCACGGGATAAAGGATCCCGGACAAGCCCCCATTTATGTTACGACCCCTGTGGGTCTACGGGTAAAGGGCTGTAACATAAACGTTGGTCGGTGGAAATGATGGACCAGGTTTGTAAACAAAAATGAAATTTATTGATGTATGCAAAGGAAGCACATGTAACTCAAGGGTGAGCCAAGGCCAAAACAACAAACAAACACCACTATTCTCCAAATAAACCTAAACCTAAGAGATGACCTAAACTACCCTTACCCAACAAAAACAGTACAAAACTGATGTCCAAAGGAAATGGCAGCTCACCCCATCCGTGCTTCCTGAACAAGAGGAACATAACACACATTAGTGACATCTACAAGAATGGAAAACATAACCAAACAATCTACAGCTAGCTCTCTCTGTGGCCATACACACACACAAGGGCAATTTCCCTAACACAAAGGCCAATAAACAAATGCAATATGTCAAAGTCAATGTCACAAAATATCACCAGGCCTAGCCTCATGCCAGAGAGAGAGAGGGCATGAATTATCCGAGCAGCCATGTTTTAACAGGGTGTGGTGATTAGGGTTGATTGGGTGCAGGAGTCTTGAAACCCATCCACCAATCGGTTCTGTTCTGTATAGTAGTCCACCAATGGAGGGGCAGGACTAGCAGGGACCAATGGTGGAGGGCGGGTTCTGGCTGGAGGGAGGAACCAAACTGGAGACAAGACACACTCTGGGGAAGCACATACATTGGGATGTAACAAGCAGCATCATGCATACAGTACAGTGCACAACAGAGCAGTTATTGGAATGAGTCCAGAAGGTCCCGCAAAAGTATGATAGTGATGAATTAAAGGGGCTTAAAACCTTGGCTGGTAGTGACTCCTTGAGGCGGGGAGGTAGGGGCTTCTGCCTGACACACACTCACTCTTTTCCAAACGTTCACCAAGCTATCCTCCTACAGGAATGACGGGCCACGCTGAGGTGGTGAGGGTGGTCTTCTCTCCGGCCAAGATCTGCTTTTCCCAGCTTCTCAAGGTCTTCTGGGAAAACCACAACCCCACCGAAGGTACATGGTGGTCTAGCACCCAGGATTATCTGTTTATACCGGTTCTTAGAGACCTGTTCCTGGTGTGAAATCCTTAGAAATAATCTCTGTTCAATAACTCAAGAGTATTTCTTTTTTAACTGAAAAACATCTGCACAGGACTAAAAGGGGCTTATATGCAACTCCACATGTTTGCCCTCACCTGTATTTTACATGCGTGAGATCCTCCACCTTTCCAGTTGATACAAACTAACTTGCTGGACGAGATGGGGACATGCATGCAGATCATCAGCACATCTCTAAATAGCCCATTGTCACCCATGGAAGTTGGTAAAATAGCGCTGACTTGCAGAAACCTTGTATAGTAAGGGTGGAATGAAACCAGGATGACCACTGGCACCCCATAACGCAAAAGGCAGCCTTAAACCGTGGTACTTCAAAGGAACATATGGTACCATGGTTCAACCGAACCCTCTGGTGAACCACACATTCTGTACTTTATGTCCTTGACGCTGCTCATGTTTTATGGAAAGCCATCGGGTTTAAAATGTGTCCCTTTCCCTGTTTATGGACACCCCCCTCAGAACATGTGGTAGGCTGCTCCTCAGACCTGTCAGTAAACACACAAACCCCCATCATACTCCGTCCATTGAGAAATGCAGGTGGGTGGAGGGTTTGACATGGTGTTGGTTTCTGCAGGCATGCGTCAGGGAAATGACGTGGGGACGGTGTACCGTTCGGCTATCTACACCTACTCCCCGGAGCAGCTGGAGCAGGCCGAGGCATCGAGGGAGCAATACCAAAAGGTAACGGTACAGCTCAGCCAACAGCTGGCAGCTCTTGCTTAACAATATACTGTAACATCAGTCTGTTGTACTCCTGAACACATCCAACTATCCTATAACTTTTAGCCCAGTTTTCCCCTCCAAAGTGGGAACCAGGGTACTGCAGGGGGAGGGGGAGGGGCTGTGCAGGGAGATTGGATGGAAGAAACAATGTCCTGTATTATAGAGAGGGTGGGGGAAGCTCAACCACACGCTGTATAGAAGCAAGGCGCAGGCGGAATGAACAATTAGAAATGTCTTGCGCACAAGAGCTGCAAATACATTTATAGTCTCTGTGCATGAGCCGCACAAGGTTCCAGGCTCCAGGCAGGCTCCAAAGGACTCGCAGAGGGACCTCCACGTCCCTCTGCTCACGGCTCAGCTGCGGCAATCCGGGGAATTCTCCACTCCCGCTTACAGAGCGACACCAAGCCACGGCCCTTCACACCACAGATCCCCACCCTGTCCTTCATGCAGTGGAGTCAGTGGGCGGTCTGAGCAAAGGGGGAATGAGCGCCCACTTGAGAGCCAGACACTCCTTTTCCATGGTGCTGTACCTCAGCTCCACCGGCTTATGGCTGAGGTACAGCACGGGGTGGTCCACGTCCTCCACCTCTTGAGACAAACTGCACCCAGCCCTCGGTTCGATGCGTCGGTATGCAAAACAAAAGTGTGAAGAGCCCTCTCAAACGCTACCGGACACGATAGCATGTGCGTGTGTGCGCACATACTAAACCCCAATGAGCTTCTGCATCAACTATTTTTGTTTTGAAACGTTTCTCTTCAGGTCCTTGCTGAGAAAGGTCACAGTCCGATCACCACAGAGGTTGCGGAGGCCCAGGTGTTCTACTACGCAGAGGACTACCATCAGCAGTACCTCTATAAAAACCCCAACGGGTACTGCAGCATGAGGGGCACTGGGGTCTCCTGTCCAATCAAAAAATAATGACCACCACCATTACCTAGGGGTCTGGTGCCTTGCTCAAGAATACTTGGGCCCTGCCGCTCAAGTGCCCTTGAGCAAGGCACCCGACCCCCTACACTGCTTCCTGGGCGCCGTATATACAATAGCTGCCCACTGCTCCTAATGGAGGATGGGTTAAATGAAGAGAAACAAATGTTTGTGTCACTGTGTGTGTACATGTATGTGACCAATAAAGAGGATTTAATACTTTAATACAGGTTTAGATTACCTGGCCACTAGTGGCAATGGTGGTAAACCTTGATTAAATGTGTATAAAAGCTGTGTTCCAGTTGACACCAAACCGGGAACCCGGTATTATGTTGAATGTGTTCCTGGATCTGGAACCGGGAAATTCTGATCAACATGTACAACTCGAACGCAGGGTTATTACACAATGATTCTTTCCCAGCAGGGAATTTCTGTAATTATTAAATTCTGTAATCGATTCAAGATGTTTTGATTTGCCATATGCAACAGTACAATGTAATGCCTTCTCCCCATTCCCTCCTGCAGTGTGTGTGTGTGTGTGTGTGTGTGTGTGTGTGTGATCTGTACAGCAATGGACTTTGTTTTTTCAAAAGCTGTCATTGATGATGAAATACACCATCGCCTCAGCTGTGCCAGTGGGGCTTTCTCAAGGCTAAGGAAGAGAGTCTTTGAGAAACGTGACCTCCAAGCAAAGACCAAAATCTTGGTCTATAAAGCTGTGGTGCTCCCCACTCTTCTGTATGGATCAGAAGCCTGGACCACATACAGCAGGCACTTAAAGGCACTTGAGGCATACCATCAAAGATCCCTCCGAAAAATCCTCAGGATTAGCTGGGAGGATCGGCGCACTAACACCAGCGTCCTGGAGGAGGCTGACATTCCCACCATCACTGCCACCATTGCCCAAAACCAGCTCAGATGGACTGGCCATGTTATCCGCATGCCTGACTCTCGCCTCCCAAAACAAGTCCTTTATTCCCAGCTTGTTAAAGGGAAACGGGCCCCTGGAGGCCAAAAGAAGAGGTACAAAGATAACATAAAAACAAACCTAAAGAAGTGCCACATAGACCTAAAAGCTTGGGAAGACATGGCAACAGACCGGGCGACCTGGAGAAACCTTGTCTGTGAGGGTGCTGCACTATATAATGATGACCTCTGCCATGCTGCACAAGACAAGCGCAGACTCAGGAAGGAGAGAGCAACCACCAAACAGGTCCCCCCACCACTACATTCCCCTGTCCACACTGCACAAGAATAATCGGGTCCAGAATCGGCCTCTATGCCCACCTGAAGACCCACAAGGACCAAGAAGGACAGTCATACTCGACTACGAGTGACCGCCGATGATGATGATGATGGTGTGTGTGTGTGATGTGATTTATATAAAATGATGGTCATTGTGTTTTGCATTCCTAATTTATGCTGAATTCTTTGATTATCAATCTGCTGAAAGATTGATTAAAGTAAACTGTTTGGGACAAGCTAGAGAGGTACAGTTCAAATGATCATCTTCCCAAACCGATCGCAGGCCCTGAATCAAATGTTTCCCGGTACTTCGTTCACTCTCAAGGGCCCTGGTGGCTGCAGCAGGTAATGCTTGCACGTCACTGCTCTAGTGGTGTGTTGGTAAGTCCTCCACAGGTAGCTGTACTACCTGTTAGGAGTATAGGACACAAGTTATGCCGTTTCTCTCTTCTTGTGGCAGTATCAGACCAGGGTTGTGGTGTCGATGAAGGTGAATTCAGGTGACAGACTTAGAACTTAGATACAAGTGTGGATGCTGAATCAGTGCATTTAAATTAATATTAGATTAGATTCAAAGTTATTGTCATTGTACAGCACAAGTACAGTACAGCGAAAATACGTTGGCATCTAACCAAAGTGCACATTTAGCAGTAAAGTGCATAGTAATATCTAATTGACAATGGTCAAATAAGATATTGTTAATTAATGTGAACGTATCACCTTAACGTGATGATATGCAGTGAAGAGAAATATTGTGGGGCGGTGTCGAACGTGCATGTGCTATAACGGAAAGTAACTGACACCATATTTTGCGTATTAAGTATCAAAACTCAAAAGGTTTGAAGCATTCAGATCTATCAACTCGAAGGGACCGATTATGTTAAAATGATCACCCATCACTGTGGCCTGAGCTGGAGACGGCTGCAAGTGGATTCCAGATCAATTGTGTTTTGTCGCCCCCTGGTGGTGGTGTGCATCATAAGCCCAGTGAGAGAAGGCCATAAGCATTAACCTCTCTTCTGACCTTGGTGAATGAAAGACAAATATTAAAAACATTCATTAAAACAGAACAAAAAGTAGAACAAACAGTTTCAAGAATGCAAATGTAAATTGTAAAATTCAAGAAACATACGGCACTGAAAGTTTAGCAGGAGAACGAGGCCCCACCAGAGCCTCATTCACTGCATGTTTGTCTTGGAATAAAGCGCACAACAAGATGGTCAACAACACATGTGCTGAAAAGTCTTGTATCCACTAGTGATATCAATGAATTTTTTTTCATTTAATTTGTATTTATACATACCTCATTGAAATCACATTGTGCTCTTGACGCAATGTAAAATGCGTACTATAAATAAAGAAATAGTATGCTATGTTAGGTTGTTATGTAATGGTGTTCATTGAAACACAATCATCATAATATCCCTCCATGAATGGAGTTTTGGATATAAATAAATCACAGCATGGATGAAACTATGAGCAATAATGAAGGGCATAGCATGCTGAAAGCATTATACATTGTTATGTTATTATAAACAGAAAATATGACTACTATATGTATACTGTATATCCAGTATCTTACCATCGAAACAAACACCCCACCGTTGTTGGAGAGCCCTTGTCTTGGTATGCCCTGTAGTGTGAAGGAGGGAGCAGGTGAGGGGCAGTAGGGAGCAGGTGAGGGGCAGGTGAGGGACAGTAGGGAGCAGGTGAGGGGCAGTAGGGTGCTGGGCAGTAGGGAGCAGGTGAGGGGCAGTAGGGAGCTGGGCAGTAGGGAGCAGGTGAGGGGCAGTAGGGAGCAGGTGAGGGGCAGTAGAGAGCAGGTGAGGGGCAGTAGGGAGCAGGTGAGGGGCAGTAGAGAGCAGGGCAGGTGAGGGGCAGTAGGGAGCAGGTGAGGGGCAGTAGGGAGCAGGGCAGGTGAGGGCAGTAGGGAGCAGGTGAGGGGCAGTAGGGAGCAGGGAAGGTGAGGGGCAGTAGGGAGCAGGTGAGGGGCAGTAGTGAGCTGGGCAGTAGGGAGCAGGGCAGTAGGGAGCAGGTGAGGGGCAGTAGGGAGCAGGTGAGGGGCAGTAGGGAGCAGGGCAGTAGGGAGCAGGTGAGTGGCAGTAGGGAGCAGGTGAGGGGCAGTAGGGAGCAGGGCAGTAGGGAGCAGGTGAGGGACAGTAGGGAGCAGGTGAGGGACAGTAGAGAGCAGGTGAGGGGCAGGAGGGAGCAGGTAAGGGGCAGTAGGGAGCAGGTGAGGGACAGTAGGGAGCAGGTGAGGGGCAGTAGTGAGCAGGTGAGGGGCAGTAGGGAGCAGGTGAGGGGCAGGAGGGAGCAGGTGAGGGACAGTAGGGAGCAGGTGAGGGACAGTAGGGAGCAGGGCAGTAGGGAGCAGGTGAGGGGCAGTAGAGAGCAGGTGAGGGGCAGGAGGGAGCAGGGCAGTAGGGAGCAGGTGAGGGACAGTAGAGAGCAGGTGAGGGGCAGGAGGGAGCAGGTAAGGGGCAGTAGGGAGCAGGTGAGGGGCAGTAGTGAGCAGGTGAGGGACAGTAGGGAGCAGGGCAGTAGGGAGCAGGTGAGGGGCAGTAGAGAGCAGGTGAGGGGCAGTAGGGAGCAGGTGAGGGGCAGTAGGGAGCAGGGCAGTAGGGAGCAGGTGAGGGACAGTAGGGAGCAGGTGAGGGACAGTAGAGAGCAGGTGAGGGGCAGGAGGGAGCAGGTAAGGGGCAGTAGGGAGCAGGTGAGGGACAGTAGGGAGCAGGTGAGGGACAGTAGGGAGCAGGTGAGGGGCAGTAGGGAGCAGGTGAGGGGCAGTAGTGAGCAGGTGAGGGGCAGTAGGGAGCAGGTGAGGGGCAGGAGGGAGCAGGTGAGGGACAGTAGGGAGCAGGTGAGGGACAGTAGGGAGCAGGGCAGTAGGGAGCAGGTGAGGGGCAGTAGAGAGCAGGTGAGGGGCAGGAGGGAGCAGGGCAGTAGGGAGCAGGTGAGGGACAGTAGAGAGCAGGTGAGGGGCAGGAGGGAGCAGGTAAGGGGCAGTAGGGAGCAGGTGAGGGGCAGTAGTGAGCAGGTGAGGGACAGTAGGGAGCAGGGCAGTAGGGAGCAGGTGAGGGGCAGTAGAGAGCAGGTGAGGGGCAGGAGGGAGCAGGTGAGGGGCAGTAGGGAGCAGGTGAGGGGCAGGAGGGAGCAGGTGAGGGGCAGGAGGGAGCAGGTGAGGGGCAGTAGGGAGCAGGTGAGGGGCAGTAGTGAGCAGGTGAGGGACAGTAGGGAGCAGGGCAGTAGGGAGCAGGTGAGGGGCAGTAGGGAGCAGGTGAGGGGCAGTAGGGAGCAGGTGAGGGGCAGGTGAGGGGCAGTAGGGAGCAGGTGAGGGGCAGTAGAGAGCAGGTGAGGGGCAGTAGGGAGCAGGTGAGGGGCAGTAGGGAGCAGGTGAGGGGCAGTAGGGAGCTGGGCAGTAGGGAGCAGGTGAGGGGCAGTAGGGAGCAGGGCAGTAGGGAGCTGGGCAGTAGGGAGCAGGTGAGGGGCAGTAGGGAGCTGGGCAGGTGCTGGAAGTAGCCCTTCAGTCACAGCTTTTGGCTCATGTGTATTAAGATGCTTTAAAAACTGGGCCCTATTAATAATTGTCTGACAACAGTCAGGACAATGAAAATTGCTTGCTGTTCTGCAGCTTAACCCACACATAAAGATGTCGAACTCTGAAAACAAGAAACAATAGTAGAGTCAATAAACTTGAAGACATTAAGCTCTCATTGTAATAATGTAAAAATACAGAGAGTACTAAAAAGAGCATATACTCTGTGCCTCACAGAAGAATGGCCTTTGGTGTGGTTTTCCACCTGGTACCTCTGACCCTGGTAGTTGCAGAACGTGATAACTGCCACAATCACCAACATGTATTAAAGGGCTCTCGCCATGGAGTACGTGTGTGACGTGTTTCTGGTCAAAGAAAAGAAACACTAACAAATTGGGTGGGTTAGGCAGGACTAAAATACACTTCATGCATTTATTTTGTAAAGAAAATCTAATTGAAATATAGGTTATGCATAGTATGGTTATTAGTATTTCTCAAGTACTGCACATCTGCTAGACTGCTTTAATATAGACAGCTATACACTAACATGTGCAAAAGGAGGCTAAAATTAAATAAATGATGTCAGGGCTCCTTACTTCCATTTCACTGTCAGAACTACGACCCGCCATTGGCAGCACGTCATGTGTGGAGCTCCGCCCACATGGAGGCACGGCGCACTGCAGTGAGCGGCTTCTCGCCAGGTGCGCAGATACATTAAAATTTTAACCTGTCAATCAACGAACACATAATGATAGTTAAATAATATGTATCAAGATATTGAATTCGTCTTTATGTGTACCATAATATATAGCTAGCAGAACTCTCTCTCTCTCTCTCTCTCTCTCTCTCTCTCCTCTCTCTCTCTCTCTCTCTCTCTCTCTCTCTCTATCGCTAGGCTACTAATAAGGACGATGTGTTTGGGTTGAATTAGGCCTCCAATAAGTTAGTTTATGGCCATTGGTCATTTAACAATTATCATGGATATATCTCATTTGCTAAACTTTGGGCAAGTTCATATTTCAAGTAATTGGTCTTTGTGTTTTGTGTGCATTTGCATATTGTGTCTATTTTATAATTACATGTTTCTATTTACAGACTCATACCTAAAGTGTTTGAGGTGTCAACCACATGACTGACGGGTGGGCGGGTGTTTATAGTAACCGTGGCGACGGAGGGACAAACAACTGTACAGCGACCAGAGAGTAAAACATGCAAGTACAAATTACCCCTTTGGTCAAGTTTAGACTTCCTTATTATAACAAGTGAATGTGATTTATTTATGACTTCCTTATTATATCAAGTGAATGTGACTAATTGTGTAAATCATTAATGTGAAAGTATAACCACATGCTAATAATAGTTAACAGCTTGATTATTTGGGCTTTTAAAGTGCACTTTTCGTAGGGTCTGTAGTTTTAACAAATACATACGAATGGAAATATCACTATGAAAACACCGACAGTATTCCCAATGACCTCAAATTTAACTCGTACTACTTTCTTCAGATTAAACTCTAGGAAACAGAGTACGGATTACACTTGATGCCAATGGAGAAAAGTCCTCACCTGGAGTCTCCCGGTCCACCGCGCATTGCAGTACACCAGGCTGAACAGCAAGTGGCGCCACTGCTGGTAAATAGTAACTATAATTGACGTTCATAAATTTCAGATTACATAATTTCATCCCAAATATATTTCTAATTCATTCATAGTCAATGCTTAATTGAACGAATGGCATCATATTTGCCAGACTTCATTATTTTAATACATGTATTTACAATGCAATTCAAATGTACATAAAGTACATAGTACTGAAGTCAGTTGAATCTAACCTTAATAGGATATTCCCATCTAGCTAGTTTTTCCTCCTTCTTACCAATAGATGGCAGTCAAAATTAGTTGATGATATGCATACAGTTGTATGTCTTTATGTACTTAAATATTCAAATACAATTTATTTTACAACATGCATATGGAGTATTTTAAATGTATTTATTTAATAAATACATTTAAAATATTCCATGTGCATGTTGTCAGGTTCGGCAGCAGATGCAGTTTGAGCTGCAGATGGTGCAGATCCAGCGAGTTTTACATGAACAGAGCCGGCTGCTCACAGTGCTAGGACCAGGTACAGTCCTGCACCCGGAAACACAGTAGGTCTGTCTGTGTGTACAGTACTGAATGTCTATCTGTGTGTCTCTTTGTGTGTGTGTGCGTGTGTGTGTGTGTGTGTGTGTGAGAGAGAGACATAATAAGCTCACTGTGTGGGAGTGTCTGTTTGCTCTGCCACTCATTGATTTATTAGTATATTCACTGTGTCTGTGGATCAAGGTAAAAGCCCAGTTTACACCTTTTATCACTGCTAGACACCAGCCGCTAACGGTAAACAATGAAATGACCAAATGTTATAAGTAGGTTATCTAAGGGCTAGTCCTGAGGATACCTTTAGACAATTAGGTTAAGCTGTTATTGCCACATTGACAAAACAAACACAAACATAGGTTATATTTAGCAATGCAATTAAAACTAACTTTGATACACAACAATAAGAGGGTTACTTAACACATTTTATTAAGCATAATATTGTCAAAGTAAATCTTAATGAAACAACCCCAGAGTGTTGAAGTGACAATTTGCTCCAGAACTAAGAGGTAGCTAATTTAACTTACTCACACTAATTATATAGGTAGCATATAACACCAGAACACAATATTTACATGTTTTTTTTATAGAAGAACTCTATACCATCAATTACATTTCATACCACATTTCATGTTATTATTTTAGCAATTTCATACGCCTGAAATTCCAAATGCCTGAACCTCAAAACAAAGTATATGTCATAATTCTCTTAAATATTATTAGTATGTGTAATAATTATATTACCTTTTATATATATATATATATATATATATATATATATATATATATATTATATTACCATTATAAATCTAAAACATTATTACAATTGTAATGTACTTTGTAAGAATAAAACAGCAACAGCATATACACATATTGATGTTAATATATAGTGGCCAAATTCCTTGGCCCTAACAAGCCTAATTCCACAGTTTAACCAAATAATATAAATTAAAATCACGGTAAATTGATGAGTTTAACCTTTCAACTAACCATTTCAACTGCAGACTGGCTGCATCGTCAAAAATAGAATAAACTCAAAGTAGAAAATCATGGCTCTCATCACCATGACATCACTTTATGGTGACCTCACATAAACTGTAGACAGAGCAGCGTGTGGCTGTCATAAAACAGGTCTCCAGGCTACAATAGTGTAAGTAGACTTTTTACTAGGAGCAAACCATTACAGATTGTAAAAGTGCTACAGCGTTCTACAGACAGTGAGCGGAAGGAGATTTTTGTGTACAACTTGTCACACGCAACTCCTGCTGGTCCTTTGTTTGTGGATACTGTTGCTGAACATTCAACCAACCCAAGGCTACATAATCATATCGGTGTAAGACTAAGCACTAAATCCAGAGCAATGTCAAATGTTGTCTAAGGGCCTGGCTCCTGGATCTTACTATTTGCTTTGAACGATGTGTCTTACCTTACATACTACCAGGCTTATAACGTACAAACAAACATCAAGCGGAAAACACAGGAGTATTAACTTGCTATTGTCATCATTATTTTGATAGAGCTTTGATAAAGCTCAGCCTCCTGTTTGAAAAGATAATGTACAACCAAACCACCCCAGCCTCTGAATAGGACTTCCCTGCTCCAGTTTTTCCTGTTTCATGTTTGCGTCTGTGTCTCTATAACCCTCATGTTATGCAATATCCTTCTACCTATAAATAATTTTTATACAAATACTAATCCTACATACCAACTCGACAGCTGTATTACGTTTTATTACAAACAAAGCAGGCAAATAAATCACTTCATTTTCCAAAAGAACGTTCAATTGCAGAACATGCATGATCACAGAGTGTCACACAGCGTTGCACAATACTGCGGTTGGCGTCTTGACTCAAGTGGCCCGAGGTATTCGGTAACTTATGAACACTATGTATGCAAAACAGATGCAGGGTTGCTGCTGAAAATGCAGGTGGTGGAGATCATGGCAGACCAGCTGGGTCTGACTGTGTTGGGACTGACTGTTAGGACTGACCTGTGTTAGGACTGACTGTTAGGACTGACTGTTAGGACTGACCTGTGTTAGGACTGACTGTTAGGACTGACTGTTAGGACTGACTGTGTTGGGACTGACTGTTAGGACTGACTGTGTTGGGACTGACTGTTAGGACTGACTGTGTTGGGACTGACTGTTAGGACTGACTGTTAGGACTGACTGTGTTGGGACTGACTGTTAGGACTGACTGTTAGGACTGACTGTGTTGGGACTGACTGTTAGGACTGACTGTTGGGACTGACTGTTAGGACTGACTGTGTTGGGACTGACTGTTGGGACTGACTGTGTTAGGACTGACCTGTGTTGGGACTGACTGTGTTAGGACTGACTGTGTTAGGACTGACCTGTGTTGGGACTGACTGTGTTAGGACTGACTGTGTTAGGACTGACTGTGTTGGGACTGACTGTTAGGACTGACTGTGTTGGGACTTGGTTAACGTTTGTAATGGATGTTTACGAGTAGGATGTTTACTAGTAGTACTGAAACAACAAACAACCAAATAAGAAAAAGTGGAAAACAAAAGAATACCCTCACTTTTGCTCCAGCGGCACATTCACAGTATGTCCTGTGTGTGTGTTGGTGGTCCTGCTGTCGAAGTTGGGCATGCTCTTCAGTAGTGCAGCAGGACAGAAGGCTTCCAGATAGGCGTCCCTAAAGCCTGTGCAGCAGAAGCAATAGAGCAGAGGGTCCAGCAGACAGTCGATGTAGGACAGCACCATGAGGCCGTCGTAGACCTGCACCACCATGACCTCCGCGTCCTGAATTTCCAGCATCCGCACGGCCAGCAAGACCGCCCTGGCTATGGCGCAGGGCAGGAAGCAGACGGAGAACACCACCATGACGGAGGTGACCAGGAACACGGCCCTCCTCAGCTTGGTCTTCTCCCCCACCGTCTTCTTCCTCAGCCGGTCGACGATGCGCACAGTGCAGTACACCAGGATGACGAAGGGGATGACGATCTGGGTGAAGAAGACCACCTTCGAAGGAGAGAGAGAGAAAATGTTTAAGTGCACAGAAGGAAGGAGCCATCTGTTGCACAAATGGTTGTAGAGCAATAGAAGCGTTTAACTGGTGAAGCCCTGTGCCTCGTTGATTGATATCAGTCGGTCTGTGTCTGGCTTGGCTAGTGAATTGCTGAAGGGTTTAACATCCATGTTATGTTCATGTGGCAATTCAGACAGCATCAAAATACACGTGTTCCATTATTTAAATAACAATAATAAAAATATATATGGAATTTATATGGCGTCTTTCAAGGTGCTTTATAGAGGGGCAAAAACAACAAAACAAACAAGCAAACAGCGAAGGCAAATACAAAAATAAATAAAGTAAATCAATCAAAGTAGCAGTGAAAGGAGGGCAAAGGGAGGTCAAAGGTCATGGGGAACAGGAGTTTCTAGGGTTCTTTTGAAAATGTCCAGGAGGCTGCGTGCGGATCTCTCAGGAAGAGAGTTCCAGAGGGTGGGGGCCGCAACACAGAACACTCTGTCTGTAAATCATCCATCAAGGATATTTTGTGTTCTTGTTGAACATTTGGAATATTTTCATTGGGTGAGGTATGAATTGCGCTACCTCTCGGAAAGTGTCGGTGATGTTGTGGAACAAGGTCTCGTTGGCTCGCCCAAGGCTGTTGCAGCATTCGAAGGTGGTCACCATGGTGGGGACGGTGAGCGGCAGGAGGAAGAACCAAATGAGCAGCGAGATCAACGGCGACTTCCGGAGGAACTTGACGCAGTTCCTCTTGCCCAGGTGCACCACGTTGAAGTAGCGGTCAATGGACAGTGTGGTGAGGAAGGCGATGCTCGCCCCCCGGTTGAGGAAGAGCATGAAGAGCATGGTCGCACAGAGGCCCTTGTTCTCGCTGCGCCGGACGCCGTGCTGGTAGTTGTAGGCCTTGGCCGGCAGGCACACCATCAGCAGGAAGTCAGCCACCACAATGTTGAAGAGGAACACACTGTTGGTCCTCCAGAACTTGAACCTTGATGAGGGTCACAGAGCAACAGGGCCTCAAGTCAAGTCCAGTTTATTGTCACTTCACAGTTTACACTAGTATAAAGCAGTGAGTGAAAATCTTATGTGCAATACCCGACGACAGACCTCTCAAGGCCTCAGCTGGCCTCTCAACCTACAGGCTGCCACCCCCTCAAAATCTACATTAGAACGTGCAAACAATGCTAACTTCATAACATCAGGTCAATTGATGCTATGTGGCCAATCATGCACATGAAGGGACTTCATTAGTTGTTTCCTGAATGTGGTTGGCCTACTCTTTGACCTACTGTACTAGATTCAAGAAGTACAACGGAATGCTTACTCTTTATTTCCTCCCGCAGTATGACTTTCTAGAACAAATAAAGATTTTAAAGCATTTAAAAGATAAAATAAGTAGTTAAAATAAAAATAAATAAATAAAAGTGCCAGTAGTGCAGCAGCATCATGAATACAGTGCAGAACAGTGCAGTTGCTGTAATGAGTAATGAATATGAGTCCAGAAAGTCCAGCAAAGTATGATAGTAGTCCATGGATCTAGATCTGAGATAGCAGCATGCAGGCATTATTTAGATTATTTACCGGTAATTATATTTTCAGATGATTTTGTGATCAATTGTGGGTGTTAATTTGTCTCTGGAATTACCTTACTTACACATATGTACTGTGTACAGTGTAGCCCCAGTATAGAAAAAATACTTGATTTCATGCCATAGAAGGACTATGAGCATGATGCATTGTGCATTGCATTGGTGCATTATACTAACAGAGACATACAGAAACGAGTCTGTTTTGTAGATTAGATTAGATTAGATTCAAATTCATTGTCATTGCACACAAGTACAGTACAGCAAAAATAATTTGGCATATATAGAGTATTGTATTGTATTATTTGTGTGTGCTTGTTTATTAAGGTGTGTGTGTGTGTGTGTGTGCTGCTGGAACGTTCCTATGTGTGTGAGTGGTTGAGCTATTGTATTCATGATGGTGATGATGTCCGTTACCTGAAAAGGAAGATGTAGAGCACCGAGAGGTTGAGAGGCAGGCCAAACACAAACTCTCCAATCATGAGCCCGGAGAGGACTTGGTAAGTGATGGGGTTGGTGGTGTTGCAGTGGTCAGGAGGCAGGTCTATGGAGTTGGTCATTTTAAAATAAGACTTCAGCCAACACAACGCTTAAGGTTCAGAGGTGACACAACCCTTCAGAGCACTGTCCCATGTACTGGCCCCTCTGCTGAAACGTGTGCTATTCAACACCCCAACCCACCCTCTCGCTCTCTCTCTCTCTCTTTCTCTCTCCAAGGAGCCTGCGCTCAGACACGGTTAAGACTTCTCGTTGGCAGGGTCAAAAACATCCCAGGAAACATCCGCAAATCATCCTTTATGATGTAAGAACTGTGTCTGTCCTGGTCTTGTCTCACCGTGTTGTGTGGCTGCCGTTCTGCAGGGAAAGAGATTGTCAATTGTCTAGAGGTGTGGTTTAAAAGAGGAAGGCTGTATCTGTACACAGAGCCGCTAAACACCAAGAATGTTTGTCTCAGGTTTCCATCTGCTTATGAAGAGGAAAACCCCACAGCACTCAGGATGCTACATGCCCGCTGATGACAAACACATAACGCAACAGCATAGATTAGGATTCAAAACAACACATTGGGCCAACTCTCTACAGTATTGAGAACATCAAGCTATTTATCTAGACACCGTCTACCAGAAACCTGGTGCTTGTACAGAGTACATTACAATCAGAGTAGATACAAGTAGAGTAGATTACAATCAGAGTAGATAAAAGTAGAGTAGATTACAATCAGAGTAGATGAAAGTAGAGTAGATTACAATCAGAGTAGATGAAAGTAGAGTAGATTACAATCAGAGTAGATGAAAGTAGAGTCGATTACAATCAGAGTAGATTAGAGCAGAGGAGATTACAATCAGAGTAGACTAGAGTAAAGGAGATTACAATCAGTGTAGATTAGAGTAGAGATTACAATCAAAATGGATTACAATGTAGACGGGAGGACATTCCAACTGTCAATTACTCTATCCACTTCCTGGGATAAACAACTGAACCTGAAAATAACAAAATAAATGCATTATTATGATTATAATTATATTGTATATTCATGATTATAGCCATTATTATTACATGGGAGTAATACTCCCCACATGGGCCATCACATCAACTCTAGTTCCTGTGTTTCATGGACCATTCACAAGCACATAACTGGGGAGCACCACTGAGACGGCTTGATGTTTAACCTGACAGTCATATGGTTGAAATATAAACTCTCTAGTTAGGAAAAAAACATGTGTGGCTCACACATATTCCTAATTGACTCACACATATTGCGTAACGTTCCAGCTAAGGTTGTGCTCTGTAGTAATACAGTATGTGTCAACAATATGTTTGTGAGCTTTGGTCGTGATGTTTAGCTTTTTGTACTTTTGTACAAAAAAGTACTTGTGAGACAGGAAAGGTTATCATCTGTGGGTCAAAACAAGAAGTTGCTTTTCATGAAGATAACCACAACATTTCATGTGTGCTGAGACTTCAACACAGACTTTCAACCTAACACACAATGTCTTAGTCGTATTGCCTCAGTAAGCTAGGCCGCTTATCACTAAATTGATTGACATATTGATCCAGTATTGCTCAAATTGCGGCTCGGCTATTCCTTTTGGGAATTTAACTGAGATGTATGTAATCCCCTACATATCAAGATCAAACTGTAGATCTATGGAAATAAAGTGTAGTGGTGTCTACACACTCAATATGTTACTTTTACCCCCCTGGGCGACTTGGCTGTTGCACTCAGCTCACCTTGTTTAGCTTAGAGGCTCTTAAAACAACATTAACTACTAATAGATCAGTGGGGTGAGAGCAGTGTATTAGTGAGTCATTTTAGCATGTAAGCCAAACTGAATGGAAACCGATTGTGATCTGAGGAGGAAGAGGCGTTGTTTTAGATATTTAGTGATTTATCCATTTATGATGAAAATCGGAATAGAAGTTGCATGCACAGTGGCTTGTGCTATCGAACAAACCTAACGGAATATAAATTGGAAGAGCTTTGAGGGAGAGTCGTTTTTTGTGTAAAGTACCGTATTGACCCGAATATAAGACGACCCCGATTATAAGACGACCCCTCTTTTTCAAGACTAATTTTTGGAAAAAATATATATTTTTTTTTTTTGAAGACCAAATCTTTTTTTTATAAAGAAAATCTTTTTTTTTTGAAAATAATGATAACACACATCACACATTGTGTTCAAATTTGCCTAACTTGACAAACAAAAACAAAACAGGCTAGATAGATTGCAATGAAACAGTAGTGCAATAAAACGGTAGAGCAATGAAACAGAACATCAGTCTATTGGTCACATCAAGTCTTCTCATTCAGCTCGTCTTCTACGTCGCTGGTTGTTCCTCTCACTCCCGCTATCGTCACTCACGGTGTCTGCTTCCCCGTCTCCTCCCACATCACGTCATCCTCGCTGTCATCCATGGCATACGCAGCATTTCTTAAACCCATTAATGCTTTCTGGGGAAACGTCAGCCCATGCTTGCAAGATCCATTCACAGAGCAAACGTACTGCAGGCTTTTGGATTTTTCCAGACGGTGTCAGTGCGTGATTAGCAGCCAGGAGCCACTCTGTGTATTGCGCAGATGAACCTTGAATGGTTTGTTAACGACCACATCCAACACCTGCAGCTGGCTTGTCATTCCGCCCGGTATGATCACTAGGTGACTAGGTTTTGACTGGCTCAGTCAAGTGTCCACGGAAAGCATCCAGAATCAACATGTTCCTCTTCTTTCTGAGTCCCCCACACCGTCTGCCCCACACAACCTTGAGCCAGTCCACCACAAGCTCCGTCTCCATCCAGCCCTTTGCCTGGGCACCTACCATAATCCCCCACGTACGGGGGAAGTTGTGTCCCATCTGCGAGGCGCGTTAACATGACAGTTAATCGGCTCTTCTTTTGTCGCCTTTCAAGTCAAGTCAAGTCAAGTCAAGTCAAGTTTATTGTCACTTCACAGTTTACAGTTTAGTATAAAGCAGTGATGTGAAATTCTTGTGTGCAATACCCGACGACAGACAGCAGTTATAGAATAAGATAAAATAAAAATAGATAAAAATAGAATAAAAAATAGAATAAAAAATAGAATAAGGAATATAAAATAAAAATAAAAAATGCAATTTATAAAATGCAAAAATCAGCACAAAAGAGCAATATATATATATAAATCAATGTAATAAAATATACATTGTTATATGTTATACGCCCTTGTTCAGCAGCCTGATGGCCTGACTGTGGAAGCTATCTCTAAGCCTATTTGTACGACACTTGATACTGCGGTATCGCCTGCCTGACGGTAATAGTGAGTAAAGTTCGTGGCTGGGGTGGGCAATGTCTTTTATAATTCTTTTGGCCTTGGCCACGCACCGCTGGTTGTAAATGTCCAGGAGGGAGGGGAGCTCACCTCCAACGATATACTGGGCCGTCCGCACCACCCTTTGAAGCGCTCTGCGCTCGAGTGCCGTGCAGTTCCCGTACCAGGCGGTGATACACCCTGTCAGAACACTCTCGATGGTGCCGTTGTAGAATGTTCTCAGGATGCGGGGGCCCATGCTGAATTTCTTCAGACGCCTGAGAAAATACAGGCGTTGTTGGGCCTTTTTCACCACGTGTGTGGTGTGCGTGGACCATGTGAGGTCCTCGGAGATGTGCACGCCGAGGAACTTGAAGCTGCTGACCCTCTCTACTGCAACGCCGTCGATGGAGATAGGGCTGTGCTCTCCCCTCTCACTCCGGTAGGCGGCGAGCGACTGTCGATCTGATCTCCCAAAGTGTGCAGAAGTTATAAGTGAACTTGCTGCTAACATCCTGAACTAAAAAAGTTGCAATAAAAAGAATAAATAACAAAAAACTGCGTCGTCGTGCGGGAGCTCGCGACACGGCAGCCATCTCGTACGGCGCCATACTCCTTATGCACAGTGACAGATGTTGGCATGTCAAAATACACAGGCGTTTGATCAACATTGCCCATCTGATCAAGGGGGTATGAGTGCTTCTTCCTTAACTTGATCACATATCGCTGATAAGACAGTAGCTTCTCTCTGAAGTCTGAGGGCAGGCGCTGGGCTTGTCCTGCGTCGCAATGACAGGTGTTTGATGTCTCTGCTTCGTTTATCACCATTATCTTAAAATTGGCATCGTAACTTCGTCTCTTCTGTTTATTAACTTGCCCTACTTTTGAGCCACTTTTTTTCAAGTTGGTCGCTGTCTCTCCATTTCTAACTCTCCAGGTAACTATTTTTATGTACTGTTACTTTAAGACTTTGAGTTACTTTAAGTGTCGCGCGGTGTCTCGGAACACTCGTTTGGCACGATCTGTTGTTGCGCAATTACATGTGCAATTACGGTACATCGAAAAGTCTAAACCCCGATTATAAGACGACCCCTCTTTTTTAGATTTTTTTCTAGGAAAAAAACCCCGTCTTATATTCGGGTCAATACGGTATATTTACCTGTATTTAATTAAAATAAGACATACTATCATGAAGTAAAACCAGTAATGCACGTAAATCACGTCAATTGTCTAATGGCGAGCCAAAGACACCACCTCGTCCCGGTCCCCTGAACGCTTTGAGGAGGAACTCCAGATTACAATCTGAAATCAATCAAACGTAAATGACACGTGAGTTTTCTGGAACGCGGAAATATTATGAATGACCCTTGCATGATGATGACCCGCCCCCCAAAACTCTGATTGGGTATTGACCAGCGCAGTGAGCTCTGCTTATTGGTCCACAGGAGGATGGTCCTCCCTTAGCGCCGTACACACTCATGTTAAACCAGGACTCGCCAGGTTTCTGGAGTTTAGAATGGACTTCAAATGTGAGCTGACGGAGGACGTTTTCCTCCGCCCAATTAAACAATTGGGCGGTGTTGGTGGTATTTTGACACACATATTTGTGTGACTTTGAAGCATTAGAAAAAGCATTTGTATCAGTTTTTTCACAGATTAATCTGTTAAATGCCTGTGTATTTAACACTTTTCTCTGAAATGTTAGGGAGGATGGTCCTCCCTTTCGTCAATGGACGAGCCTCCACTGAAATACATATATACGTAACACTGTAACGTCTGCATCAATGCGTTGGAGTGTGGTATATTATCAAGTGGTGGTTCTTGGGTCATCATGTTTAATGTTTAGGGTTTCTTATGCCCCCCCCCTCCCCCCCTAGGCTACACATGGAGATGGAATGTGTGATTGAAAGGTTATCCTCCTAATCTCTCTCTGATTCTCCTCCCTCCTGAAGGACTGCTCCCCCCTCCCTCCCTCCATGGTCTGGCACAACAGCTGGCCAGCTCTGAGCAGGTAGGTGTAACGTAGCCATGCGGGTGGTGCAGTGAAGTGAACCTCACTCCCCGACACATCATAAAATACGTTCTAGCGATGAAGCCCGTGGGTTTTAGCTTCCCTTGTAGAGCGTCTGCCTCTCATGCCGGGGAACCGTGAGTTCAAACCCAGTGTGGGACGCCCTCTGTTACATGGGCACGGCCACTAAAGGGCCAGGGCCCCCAGCAGGTTGGCTACAGGCCTATGAGTCTTAAATCAGTATTGTAACTTTGTATATTTTCCACATGCAATACCTGTGAGGTGGTGTCATCAAAGCATAGGTATTCATCATTACATATAGATCATTATTTGGTATATTATCTATGCAAAGATATCGTTAAATACAAAGGTGATCATGTAAAATGACTTAATAATCTGACAACATTTTGGGGAAAAACAAGACAATGTCCAACACAATACTGTTAAGAGAACAACATATTATTAACAGACAGTTCTTTGTGTGTCTAACACTAAACACTAGCTGCTCTATACACTTAAATCGAAATCTTAATCTGGAGGATTGAATCCTCTTTATTGGTCACATACATTGAAACACTATCAATTGCATTTAACCCATCCTAGTATAAGGAGCAGTGGGCAGCTATTGTATATCCAGCGCCCGGGGAGCGGTGGAGGGGGTCTCGGTGCCTTGCTCAGGGGCACCTCGTCAGCGCCCTTGGTCTTTCGGGGACTTGAACCGGCAACCTTCCGGTTCCCTAAAGCCAAGTCCCCAACAGACTGAGCTATCCTGCCGCCCCGTTGTATTAAAAAATAGGATGTCAAGGTAAAGTAAACCCCAATGTCCTCCATCTGAACCAGGGCAGGCCTGGGTCCCGGGCCCCCCCAGCCCAGTCAGGGTGGCTGCCCAGCTGTCCATCATGTGGATGGAGCCCAGGGGGACATCCCTCTCCCACACACCACGGCCCCGGTGAGGAACAAGAACGCACAGAAGGGTTTATGTGTAACTGGAACTAAACATGTGGCGCTGTATTAAATACATTAATAATAATAATAACAATAATAAAAATAATAATAATAATAATTACAACCACAATAAGTACAAAAGTATCAACCAATAGAAACAGAATTTTTATTTATTTATGTATTTGTACATCTTCAATTCACAGCAGAATAATAATATAAACATAACAGCTTACATACAATGAAACAACAAGAGAAATCTGCAACGAATTATAAAAAAATAAAGAATGTAACTGTAAAATAGTCAATGACAAAACAGTGCATGGAGATCTGTCAAGTTACATCAATTCAACTGTGGTGTCCTGATTACGCATCGCGGTTGGTTCACCAGATCATGAATGAATGAATGAAATGTGATGTAATGCTGTGATGTTGTTCCTCATTTCCCGTAAAGTGTTATTACCCTGTAGGGTAAGTAAGGTTGGGTATTTCCAGTGAGCAGCTCATGTTGGATGGACTATTCATAACCTTCCCTCCAGGTACTTCATGAGTCATCAGCGGTGGCCATCCTGATCCCATGAAATCGTCCATTTCCTGTTGTCTTGTTCTGAAGGGCTGTTTTAGAATAGCTGTTCAGAGTTTAGAATCCACTGTGAACAGATGAAGGTTTCCTTCTCTCAATAATTTACTGCATATAGACCAATTAGAAACATACGTGTACGTTTTACCTATTAAAGAAATATAAATACATAATTACTAACACAAATACAAAAAAATAAAGGATTGCTATTATCTGGCAATCGTAGGGTTGCTGGTTCATCCCCCAAGTTACTGTGTGGTCACGACTGTCACACTATATTCAGTCCACAATGCTCCCACAAGGAAGTCAGTTCCAACTATTACTATTTCACATAGTATGCTGTGTTCTGTAACCTGTAGCAGAACAGACATTTCATACACTTCATGCATTTACACAAAGTGCCTCTTTTCCCATATAAAACCATCAATCCTTTGTATATATTATTTTTGGTTAATTTTGTTTGAACACGGACACACAGACGTAGAAGAAGAAGGGGCTCGTTGTAACGTCAGATCACAGTGTTGGCGCGTCTTGGATTGGACATGTTTGCCGCAGAGCTGCTGTTCACGTCCAACACCTTGTCACCCTTCAGCAGGCAGGGGAAATAAGTGGAGATGTACAGTCCCTTAAACTTAGTGCTGCAGAAGCAGTAGACCAGCGGGTCCAGCAGGCAGTCGAAGTAGGACAGGACCATTAAGCCATCGAAGGCCTTAACGACCGTGTTCTGGGTGAACTTTGACCACTCCTGCACCCTGGCGATGAGCAGGATCATCCTGGCTATGGCGCAGGGCAGGAAGCAGATGGAGAACACCACCATGACGGAGGTGACCAGGAACACGGCCCTCCTCAGCTTGGTCTGGTCCCCCACCGTCTTCTTCCTCAGCCGGTTGACGATGCGCACGGTGCAGTACACCAGGATGACGAAGGGGACGACGATCTGGGTGAAGAAGACGATCTCGCGCATGCTGTCCACTAGGTCATCCCAAACGCCCTCTTTAATCTTAACATGAGAGATACATGGTCAATTAATCAACTGTTGGTCCCAGTATGAGCATGTAGGGGAAAAAGGATGTCAACTTTACCTCGATGTTGTCCTTGTCCTTCTTGTGGCTGTTGCAGCACTCAAACGTCTTCAGCCATGTGGGGATTGTGAGGGGCAGCAGGAGCAGCCAGATGATGATGGAGATCTGAGGAGACTTCTTGAGGGTCTTGAGGAGGTTCTTCCTGCCTGGGTGCACCACGTTGAAGTAGCGGTCGATGGAGGTGACAGTGAGGAAGGCGATGCTGGCCCCGCGGTTCAGGAACAGCATGAAGAGCATGGACTTGCACAAAAAGGCTGTGTCGCTTCTCCTTTCCCCATTAAGGAAGTTATGTGCCTTGAAGGGCAGGCAGAAGAGCAGGAGGACATCCGCCAGAACCAGGTTGAAGAGGAAGATGTTGTTGCTGTTCGACTTCCAGAACTTCAGCTTGAAAATGAACAGATGGAGAACGGTCCCGTTCAGAGGCAAAGCAAGTATGAAAATAATGACCAAGACCGCGGTGTAGAATTGATACAGTGTCTCTTCGGGGACAGGACACTTGTCAGTCCCATTGGGTGGCACGGTTGCATTAATGGAGCCAGACATGGTTTATATCCTGTACAGAATACACTGTTGAAATGTGAAATGTCACAATGCCTTCCAAATTTCAGCAAAGTTACTTCACCAAAAAAGCAATGAGCTGTGGCTCCTCCACAAGCTGCAACAAGACGTGTTATCTTGAACCTAGAAATTCCTCCCAAACAGGTTTTCGCAAACTCCACTCATCCACGTTACTGATCGTCTTCTAGGTTCTTCAGGTTAAAGATTGAGCACCAAAAAACACTCCACTGTGCTTTAGCGGTCTTGTTTTTCCTCTTGTTGTTTTACAAATATAGAGAGAAGGTCTGGAATCAGTTCACACAGTGCTCACCAGAGCAGAGCGCACGACATACAACTGCTTTGTGGGTTGGATAGTCCAGACTTGTTTTCCAGGCTCCTCCCTGTAGCAGAGGGCGGGGGGACCAGCTGCATTTTCACAGGCACTTTCTTTCCTCATACTGAAACTAAAGTTCAAGGTCTTCTCTAAATTCATAGTTATCAACCACACCCTCGTTTCCCTCGAATGTCTTCTACTTTTTCCCAGGAGAGAAGAGGGGTAGGGATGGGTAGGATTCAACCAGAGTCTCAAATATTATATCATATCATAACCACCTTATAGAACAACCCTGGCACAGCCCTTCACAAACATCATCTCAAAGTATGCTAAACATGTGAGGGTGCTTGGTGAGCTTCTCCACAGACCATGTTGAAGTACATCCCCGGGAATTGGTTGCAGATTTATGTATAGGAGCGTTGGGACTGTTTTGTCTAATATGTGAGGAACAATTTAGCATCCTGAGGGAGAGCGTTTTTTAAAAATGTAAAATATCCAGTGTTTTGAGCCCTTACATGCCTGGAGTCCTTATACAACGTTACAGGCCGGTCCAGGCTTGTCCCGTTCTTTGAGTCACTCTTACCACTGGGAAATCATTTTCTTCTTTTTCTACTTAAAAAGAGACATTTTAGTTCTGTAAAGAACTCAAATGTGTGTTTGTTTATGAGATAACAAATATCCCTTTTATTCAAGGCAGATTAAACCCTATATTTACATATTGTGGGTGATGTGGTTTTAATGAATGTTCTGCAAATCCATCTTTCTTTTTGGGTAAAAGTAACAGCACATGGTGAACATATGTTGTGAATCATTGTGCACTAGATTTATGGAGTGGTTTAACTATTGACTATGTGTTGGCATGGTTTTGGTTGCTACTTTAGAGAGTTCAGACTCTGAGTCTTGGTGTTATGTATTACTGTGTTAGGTGATAGGTACTGTATTACAGTACCTGTACTGTATTATTAACTATAATACAGTATAGGTACTGTAATACAGTATATATTACTGTTTCAGAGCACCTCGACCTTTGTATCTTCAAAATGAGGACAATGTTTAAAATACATAAAGCTAATAGTTAGCTTCTCTGCGATATAATGTAGACACTCGCAGACGTAGAACAAACACATTAACCAGCGTTAGCAAACACTACGAACTAGCTTGCTTATCAACCAGCAAATTCAATTCAACATGAGTCCAACTGAATATTGCCAGGGGTTGGTCACGCTCAGTACAAACGTGAGTGGATCTGTTGGTGCTGAGAAGTGTTGTTGTCATCACTTGATCATGTCTGGATCCAATCGCTGTTTTCTTGAACGGGAAAATGACTAATGATTAATTTGTGGAGTGGTACTTAATCATCTTGCCCTTTGGGTGTGTATAGGCAAGACAATGCAAGCTAGTGGAGCTAGCTAGTTGTGAGCAGAACTAGATAGATTCACTCTCATCGTGGCTGCTAAGGAGACTTTGGACATGAAATACTTTTCTAGGCAACGCTAGAAAAGTTTGTCTTACTGAAAATAATAATAAAAAAACAGCCTGTAACAGGTTAATAATGTCACTTGAAATAAGTGTGGACCTTGTGACATGTTCTTAGGCAATACTTTAGTGCCTCTAGGACTTTTCCATAGTCTGGCGAGACGGCTGGATCAGGTGTCAGACTGTGGGAGTTACCAAGGTGGACACAATTCACTAAAAGGCAAATACGCGCGCATGATTTGGCTCTGTGTGTAAGTGAAAATAAACAGAGATTTTTGCTTGGTCTTATTAAGTATATTGAATACAACCATTGAGATATCTCTTCATTCAAGTCTTGGTCATTTAATCTTAGTAGAACTGTTTTAGTAAAATAAGAACTTTATTAATCCTATATTATCATTATTATCCTGATTATATCTGCCCTTTAGGACTTACAGTTAAGGGTGTGTGTGAAGTCCTTTGAGTTTGTAACTTTGTAATTTAAGAGCTATACAAAATTAAGTACAAAAAAAATTGATAATACATATTATATGACCTTTCTTCTGGCTTCTTTTAGAATCTGAACCTTTTGAGATATGTCTAATGTGTTGCACATATTCTGACCTAAAGGCTGTTTGTGTCATTTCATGTTCATTTCACAAGGACAAGAGGAGATTTTTCATCACAGAAACGTTTTTTCCCTTCCTCTTTTTGACGAGTACAAACCTTCCCTCCCTTTCCTGTACCGCCAGTTACGTGTAAACGGTTGTGGTCGACAACGTAGTCTAACACATCTGATCAATCTTTCTATACATCTATACATATTTCTTTGTCGTTATGGGCCATATTGTAAGGATTTTTATGTTAAATAAACACAAATGCAAACATTTGTATTGTCATACTATGTCTGAGTGTCTTACATACGTTGTTTTGTGGTTGATAACGGGTGGTTAATGGAGAGATGCGGTATACTATATGGCATATTGTACTGTAGATCTTTCTGGCCCGCCTGTCTCCAAAAGCTGTAAAGGAGCCTCTTGGGGAATGTCTTTCACACGGACAGCCATGCTCTGGCCAGTTTGTTAGCAACAGTAACCATGGGAAGGGGGGGGGGGTGGGGGGGCGGACCTTAGTGCTAGGTGAATTAACCCCTTTACTGTTCCTCTTAGTGCTAGGTGAATTAACCCCTTACTGTTCCTCTTAGTGCTAGGTGAACTAACCCCTTACTGTTCCTCTTAGTGCTGGGTGAACTAACCCCTTACTGTTCCGCTTAGTGCTGGGTGAACTAACCCCTTACTGTTCCTCTTTTAGTGCTAGGTGAACTAACCCCTTACTGTTCCTCTTAGTGCTAGGTGAACTAACCCCTTACTGTTCCTCTTTTAGTGCTAGGTGAACTAACCCCTTACTGTTCCTCTTAGTGCTAGGTGAACTAACCCCTTACTGTTCCTCTTAGTGCTAGGTGAACTAACCCCTTACTGTTCCTCTTAGTGCTAGGTGAACTAACCCCTTACTGTTCCTCTTAGTGCTAGGTGAACTAACCCCTTACTGTTCCTCTTAGTGCTAGGTGAACTAACCCCTTACTGTTCCTCTTCAGACGGTGGCGCTGCTGTAGAAGAAGTGGGGAAACCACAGCCCCGAAGCCCTGCTCCAGAAGGGGCCTCTGAGCCCAGGAGCCATACTACTACGGGCAGGCCGCTCAGGGGAACCAGGTTGCTACACTAAGCATTAAACTCTCTGCTTCTGTACAAAGCACTTCGTAAACAATGCTCTTAATAAGGACCAACCGGTTTGCCCTGCTCTTCAAGGCGGAGCGCAGCAGCAGTTCAGGAGCAGGATAGCGTTGAAGAGCGTGTGGATGCACTGCTCGAAGCCAGGGAAACACACAGGGTACCCTCCCTTTGTTGACTGTAGTTAAGTTCCACATGGAAGGTCTATTTTTAAATATGTTATACCACATATAGCATCACTACATGTATACAAATGCTCTTGATTGATTGGATTCCAGAATAGATAAAGATCATAGAGAATGTAAAGCTTAAGGGTATTCTCAAAACATGGCCTTATGTTCTCAGGACAGCGCTGTGGCGAGAGGGTCGAGGCAGCATGGGGGCAGAGGAGGATGTGAGAACCAGCCTCCGCTAACTTGTCACAGATGTTGCCGAGAGTGGCTTCACCGGTCCCAGACTGCAAGCGGGCACGGCGCAGAAATCCAAGGGCGGTCTCGCCCCCCTCTGCCTCGGCGTCAGCCCCCAAGACAAAGCCCCGAGGCTCAGCCCCGAGGCTCAGCCCCCACCGGAACAGCTCTCTGGCCCCAGCCAGGCGGCCCACCGCCTCCCCAGGGTCAACACCGTGACCTTCCACCGACCACAGGAACAACGCCCCGTGTTCCACCAGGGAAAACGCTGGAGAACTCGACGGAGGGAAGCCACCGCTACTGCCGGCCAGAGGCGTGCAAGCTACATAGCCGTGTGTCAGACCACGTGCTGTGCGTTACCTATCTGTCGGGAGGCGGGCTGTGTGTCGAACACTCGACACGACAGGACCGGGGGGCGACCGGGGGGGAAACGGTTTACCCAACAAACAGTCAGCCTGTGTCGAAGGCTGATATGGAAAAACAAATGAGATACTTCCGTAATATCTCAGAGGAGCCAGGGCCCCAAAGCAGGGCATCAGTGCCCCAGAGTTGCGTCCATATTGTGCCCCAAGCTGGTCTGGAGCAGCTCTGTGAAGTGACCCCCGCTTGTCCAAAAACGGCTGTGTCCCCACAGGCCTCCAGGAATCAGGAAGTCGTTGTTAGTCTTGAGATCTTGAACGGCTGCAGAGTCCGAGTCCCAGGCCCAAAGAGGGAAACCTCGCTCTCAAAACAAGACTCTGATTTCCTGGCCTGCAGATGTGACGAGACCAAGAAGCCAAAAAGCCCAGGGACTCCAAACACTTCAAGATGGGCCACAGGTCAACAACAGGCCAAGACAAGAATGTCCTCTTCTCAAACTTATCCAATCGAAAGAAGGCTTGTGTTGACACCTGGCAAGTATGAACAGACCCCTAGGCAGTTCCCTGCTACAACCGTGAAGAGTGGCAGCAGCAGCAGCAGCCGCATGCATGTGAAGTATATCCCAGAACACCATTGGCCTGGGAGTCCCACCCACCACCCCCCAGAGCTGTCAGAGGATCACAGCAGTGCTCCCAGCCAGGCGGATGTGGAAGCCCTGGGGCTCTCTAGGCCATGCAGGCCGGAACGAGGCCCCAGACCTGACCTCCGTCCGACAAGAGATCTAGACTCTTCATCGTCCTCTTCCTCCATCCCATTAACCTCCAGCGGCGATGGTGAAGTACATTTTGAGGACTATTGCAAAACTATCTAGCAGATGCCATCTGTCATCTTGAGGATATGTTGCTGTAGCCCTTTGTGTTGCCACTGTCAATGGTACAACTCTAAACTTTTAACATGTTTAATTCATTTTTTTACAGACACGACATACCTTACAGACTTACATCAAAAATGTAAACAAAATAATAATACATTAAAAAAAGTTAAATAAAATAACAGAGGCAAAGACAAGACAGGACATAATTTGAAAAAATAAATAAATAAATAAATATAGAATACGGTAATAATAATAATAATAATAATACGATTAAATTAAATTAATTAAATTGAATTAAAATGACAATACAATGAAATAAAAATAAAAAACTATTGGGCAGCAGCAACATTATCCTAAAAAGAGTACATAGTCACAACAGTTTAAGAAGTACTTTACTTTTTCCTTTAACCAGATCCCCCTCCTGGATTCCCATTGTTCTGATTTCTTAGCATGTTTGACACATTAACATTCCCTAACAGTTGGGTAAACGGGCCCCAAACCCTATCAAAGGCTTCATTTTTCCTTTTCAGAATAAACGTTAGCTTCTCCATAGAACAGCAATGCCTCGTGTCCCTCAGCCATTGGCTTCCATCACAAGGCTATCGAGCATTTTGCTTGTTTATGAGACTCTTTTTATTCTTTGTTATGTTTGTTATATACTAGGGCGGAAGGGTAAAGAAAATAAACAATTTAGGATCAAGAGGTATCTTAACATCTAGCATTTTGTGAATTATTTGTGAGATCTCACACCAGAAAGTTGCAATCTCTTTCCAATCCCACATGCAGTGAAAAGTGTGCCTTTAGACTGACTTTTAACATGTTACTTTAATAATCCAATGAGGCCTTTAGACTGACTTTTAACATGTTACTTTAATAATCCAATGAGGCCTTTAGACTGACTTTTAACATGTTACTTTAATAATCCAATGAGGCCTTTAGACTGACTTTTAACATGTTACTTTAATAATCCAATGAGGCCTTTAGACTGACTTTTAACATGTTACTTTAATAATCCAATGAGGCCTTTAGACTGACTTTTAACATGTTACTTTAATAATCCAATGAGGCCTTTAGACTGACTTTTAACATGTTACTTTAATAATCCAATGAGGCCTTTAGACATCATTGTGGCTGGCTTCAATGTGCCTTTTTAGATTATATTATATTAGAAGTGCATGGTAATATATAATTGACAGTTTACAGAGTTCATATAGAGATTGTAGGGCTGGAAGACAAACTAAATGACACCACACTAGTGTTGTGTGAGTATTGGTATACAACAAGGTTGGCTTGATAATATAATTATACAATACAATACAATACAAAAATAAATAACCCATTATGTTTTTGTGTTTTTTGTCTAATACACAGGAAATTACATTTCACAAAGACTTTTCAGACATGAAGACCTTTCAGCTCCAGAATGGCATTTCTACGCAATGGATGAAATAATAGAGAATTCATGTGGCTGCCACAGGTAAAATCACTGACTTGAAAACATACACTAGTGATTGATATGTTGATTTCTTATGAAATTATCCTCTCCTACAGCAGTGCACTCAGGAAATGAGTGCAAGGATGTGGCCTTTCTAATCTTCACTTTATGGCGATAAATACCCATCTGCAAATGAAGTGATTTCAGTGTGTGTGTTTGTGTGTGTGTGTGTGTGTGTGTGCGTGCGTGCGTGCGTGCGTACGTGCGTGCGTTCTGCGTCCCATGCTGATGATGTTGCGATAATGTTTTCTTAAAACCCACCATTACTAGTGCAACGTGATAATAATATATTGTAAATGCAAATCATTATGATCAGTGAATACCAGAATGACGTTACATCAAAATAACTATGTGACGATGAGCAACGAGTTAGTACACACAGATGTTGTCTTCTGGTAGAGAACCATGTACCGCGAGGAGGGGCCTGACCGACCGGCGTGGAGGAGTAACCGATGGCAGTAGAGCATCCTGTCCGCCTGCCACCACAGAGGAAGGGGAAGTGAGTGTGGTAATAAACCAACAGCATCCCTACAAGGAGGCCCAGTGTGTGTGTGTGTGTGTGTGTGTGTGTGTGTGTGTGTGTGTGTGTGTGTGTGTGTGTGTGTGTGTGTGTGTGTGTGTGTGTGTGTGTGTGTGTGTGTGTGTGTTAGACATCCTGCCCCGCCTGTGATGTAGGAGCTTGATGGCGCAGTGCTCTTGCTCTTGAGTGACAGGACAGGACTTTCCCATGTGACACACAGCAGCCATGTTACAATCCTTGTTTGTTGGCTGAACTTCAATGAATGGAACCTGCTGCAGATGCATGATTTTATTGATTTGAAGTACTGGATGGATTTAGATTAAAACACATCTCACCTTTCCCTTCTGGTGATTAATTCACCTTCACATGATTTTATTTTTGCAAATGAATGTAGGCAGCTATGTTGCACAGAACTGAACACCTGTAAAAACAGAACTGAACACCTGTAAAAACAGAACTGAACACCTGTAAAAGCACAGAGCAGAACACCTGTTAAAACACAGAACAGAACACATGATAAAACACAGAACAGAACACTGAAAAAACACAGAACAGAACACCAGTAAAAACACAGAACCTGTCAAAACATAGAACAGAACACCTGTCAAACACATAACAGAACACCAGTCAAAACACAGAACAAAACACATTTAAAACACAGAACAGAACACCTGTAAAAACACAGAAAACCTGTAAAAACACAGAACAGAACACCTGTAAAAACACAGAACAGAACACTTGTCAAAGATAGAACAGAAAACCTGTAAACACACAGAACAGAACACCTGTAAAAACAGAACTGAACACCTGTAAAAACACAGAACAGAACACCTATAAAAACACAGAACAGAACACCTGTAAAAACACAGAACAGAACACCTGTCAAACACAGAACATATCACCTGTAAAAACACAGAACACCTGTAAAAACACAGAACATAAAACCTGTAAAAAGACAGAACTGAAGACTTGTACATACACAGAACAGAACACCTGTAGAAACACGAAACAGAACACCTGTTAAAACACATAACAGAACACCTGTAAAAACACAGAACACCTGTAAAAACACAGAACAGAACACCTGTAAAAACGCAGAACAGAACACTGGAAAAACACAGAACAGAACACTTGTAAAACACAGAACCTGTCAAAACATAGAACAGAACACCTGTAAAACACATAACAGAACACCAGTCAAAACACAGAACAAAACACATTTAAAACACAGAACAGAACACCTGTAAAAACAGAGAAAAAAAACACAGAGCAGAACACAGAACAGAACACCTGTAAAAACACAGAACAGAACAATGCACAGAACACCTGTAAAACACCTGTAACCGAACAGAACACCTGTAAAAACAGAACAGAACACCTGTAAAAACACAGAACAGAACACCTGTAAACACACAGAACAGAACACCTGTAAAAACACAGAACAGAACACCTGTAAAAACACAGAACAGAACACCTGTAAAAACACAGTACAGAACACCTGTCAAACACAGAACATATCACCTGTAAAAACACAGAACATAAAACCTGTAAAAAGACAGAACTGAAGACTTGTACATACACAGAACAGAACACCTGTAGAAACACGGAACAGAACACCTGTTAAAACACATAACAGAACACCTGTAAAAACACAGAACACCTGTAAAAACACAGAACAGAACACCTGTTAAAACACAGACCAGAACACCTGGATAGTAGAGTATGGCGCCGTACGAGATGGCTGCCGTGTCGCGAGCTCCCGCACGACGACGCAGTTTTTTGTTATTTATTATTTTTATCGCAACTATTTTAGTTCAGGAAGTTAGCAGCACGTTCACTTATAACTTTTGCACACTTCAGGAGATCAGATCGACAGTCGTTCGCCGCCTACCGGAGTTTTTTCATTCTTTCGACTCGGACGTCCCGCCCGAAGTCACAGCTGGATTATCTCCGACCATCTTGGGCACGATTACACGCAAGCGTCGCCGGAGGAAGCGAGCCGGCGTGCTAGTCAGGCTGAGCCGTCGATCCGATCGCCCCCCACTACCCACCATTCTACTGGCTAATGTAGTCTCTGGACAATAAGTTAAGCGAGCTACAGGCTCGTATTCAATTCCACCGGGAAACTAAGGACAACATCTGCCTTATGGAGACATGGATGTCGGAGGGGGTTACCGACGCAGCTATCGAGCCGACGGGCTTTTCCGTCCACCGGGCGGACAGAACAAAGGCTCTCTCCGGTAAAGATCGCGGAGGGGGGGTATGTCTCATGATAAATAGATCTTCATGCAACCAAAGTCATGTACATCCCCTCAAGTATTTCTGTTCCCCGGACCTGGAGTACCTGATGCTTATGTGCCGTCCACACTGGCTACCTCGGGAGTTTACAGCGGTAACCGTGACCGCTGTTTACATTCCCCCACAAGCCAACACGGACACAGCGCTGAAGGAACTGTACGGGGCTATCAGCGAACAGGAGTCGGCACACCCCGAGGCTGCTCTCATCGTGGCGGGGGACTTCAACAAGGCGAACCTGAAGAAGGTTCTCCCGAAGTTCTACCAACACATAACGAGCAACACACGGGGCGAGCGGATCCTCGACCACTGCTACACTCCCTTCCGTGATGGCTACAAGGCCCTCCTCCGCCCACCGCTCTATCCAGCTACTCCCCGCCTATAGGCAGAGACTGAAGCAGCAACCGATCGCTGTGAGGGAGGTCCAATGCTGGTCGGACCAATCAGACTCTATGCTGCAGGATTGTTTTGATCACGCTGACTGGCACATGTTCCGCGTTGCCTCGGACAATAACATCAACGAGTACGCGTCGTCGGTCACCGCGTTCATCAAGAAGTGCATAGATGACATTGTTCCGACCAAGTCGCTTCGGATATATCCCAACCAGAAACCGTGGATTAACGGCGATGAACACCTGTTAAAACACATAACAGAACACCTAATAAAAACACAGAACACCTGTAAAAACACAGAACACCTGTAAAATCACAGACCAGAACACCTGTACAAACACATAACAGAACACCTGTAAACACACAGAACACCTGTAAAAACACAGAACACCTGTAAAAACACAGAACAGAACACCTGTAAAATCACAGACCAGAACACCTGTAAACACACAGACCAGAACACCTGTAAAAATACCGAACCTGTAATAACTCAGAACAGAACACCTGTAAAAACACAGAACAGAACACTTGTAAAACACAGAACAGAACACATGCAAACACATGAAACAGAACACCTGTAAAAACACAGAACAGAACACCTGTCAAAACACAGAACAGATCACATTTAAAACACAGAACAGAACACCTGTAAAAACACAGAACATAACACATTTAAAACACAGAACAGAATACAGAACGGAACACCTGTAAAAACACAGAACAGAACACCTGTAAAAACACAGAACAGAACACATTTAAAACACAGAACAGAACACAGAAGGGAACACCTGTAAAAACACAGAACAGAACACCTGTAAAACAGAACTGAACACCTTGGAGTAAACACATGTTTATGAGACTCTTTTTATTCTTTGTTATGTTTGTTATATACTAGGGCGGAAGGGTAAAGAAAATAAACAATTTAGGATCAAGAGGTATCTTAACATCTAGCATTTTGTGAATTATTTGTGAGATCTCACACCAGAAAGTTGCAATCTCTTTCCAATCCCACATGCAGTGTGGGATTGGAAGTGTGGAAGTGTGCCTTTAGACTGACTTTTAACATGTTACTTTAATAATCCAATGAGGCCTTTAGACTGACTTTTAACATGTTACTTTAATAATCGAATGAGGCCTTTAGACTGACTTTTAACATGTTACTTTAATAATCCAATGAGGCCTTTAGACTGACTTTTAACATGTTACTTTAATAATCCAATGAGGCCTTTAGACTGACTTTTAACATGTTACTTTAATAATCCAATGATGCCTTTACACATCATTGTGGCTGGCTTCAATGTCCCTTTTTAGATTAGATTAGATTAGATTCAAAGATTAAAATGTATTATCATTGTACAGCAAGTACAGTACAGCGAAAATAATTTGGCATCTAACCTAATATATCATTTACAGTTTACAGAGTTCATATAGAGATTGCAGGGCTGGCAGACAAACTCAATGACACCACACTAGTGTTGTGTGAGTATTGGTATACAACAAGGTTGGCTTGATCATTTCACAAAGACTTTTCAGACATGAAGACCTTTCAGCTCCAGAATGGCATTTCTACGCAATGGAGGAAATAATAGAGAATTCATGTGGCTGCCACAGGTAAAATCACTGACTTGAAAACATACACTAGTGATTGATATATTGATTTCTTATGAAATGATCCTCTCCTACAGCAGTGCACTCAGGAAATGAGTGCAAAGATGTGGCCTTTCTAATCTTCACTTCATGACGATAAATACCCATCTGCAAATTAAGTGATTTCAGTGCGTGCGTGCGTGCGTTAGACATCCTGCCCCGCCTGTGATGTAGGAGCTTGATGGCGCAGTGCTCTTGCTCTTGAGTGACAGGACAGGACTTTCCCATGTGACACACAGCAGCCATGTTGCAATCCTTGTTTGTTGGCTGAACTTCGATGAATGGAACCTGCTGCAGATGCATGATTTTATTGATTTGAAGTACTGGATGGATTTAGATTAAAACACATCTCACCTTTCCCTTCTGGTGATTAATTCACCTTCACATGATTTTATTTTTGCAAATAAATGTAGGCTGCTATGTTGCACAGAACTGAACATCTGTAAAAACAGAACTGAACACCTGTTAAAACACAGAACAGAACACATGTTAAAACACAGAACAGCACACTGAAAAAACACAGAACAGAACACCTGTAAAAACGCAGAACAGAACACTGGAAAAACACAGAACAAAACACATTTAAAACACAGAACAGAACAAAGCACAGAACACCTGTAAAACACCTGTAACAGAACAGAACACCTGTAAAAACAGAACAGAACACCTGTAAAAACACAACAGAACACCTGTAAAAACACAGAACAGAACACTTGTCAAAGACAGAACAGAAAACCTGTAAACACACAGAACAGAACACCTGTAAAAACAGAACTGAACACCTGTAAAAACACAGAACAGAACACCTGTAAAAACACAGAACAGAACACCTGTCAAACACAGAACATATCACCTGTAAAAACACAGAACATAAAACCTGTAAAAACACAGAACTGAAGACTTGTACATACACAGAACAGAACACCTGTAGAAACACGGAACAGAACACCTGTTAAAACACATAACAGAACATCTGTTAAAACACAAAATAGAACACCTGTAAAAACACAGAACACCTGTAAAAACACAGACCAGAACACCTGTACAAACACATAACAGAACACCTGTAAACACACAGAACCTGTTAAAACACAGAACACCTGTAAAAACACAGAACAGAACACCTGTAAAATCACAGACCAGAACACCTGTAAACACAAAGAACACCTGTAAAAACACAGAACAGAACACCTGTCAAAACACAGAACAGATCACATTTAAAACACAGAACAGAACACCTGTAAAAACACAGAACAGAACACATTTAAAACACAGAACAGAATACAGAACGGAACACCTGTAAAAACACAGAACAGAACACCTGTAAAAACACAGAACAGAACACAGAACAGAACACCTGTAAAACAGAACTGAACACCTTGGAGTAAACACATGTTTATGAGACTCTTTTTATTCTTTGTTATGTTTGTTATATACTAGGGCGGAAGGGTAAAGAAAATAAACAATTTAGGATCAAGAGGTATCTTAACATCTAGCATTTTGTGAATTATTTGTGAGATCTCACACCAGAAAGTTGCAATCTCTTTCCAATCCCACATGCAGTGTGGGATTGGAAGTGTGGAAGTGTGCCTTTAGACTGACTTTTAACATGTTACTTTAATAATCCAATGAGGCCTTTAGACTGACTTTTAACATGTTACTTTAATAATCCAATGAGGCCTTTAGACTGACTTTTAACATGTTACTTTAATAATCCAATGAGGCCTTTAGACATCATTGTGGCTGGCTTCAATGTGCCTTTTTTAGATTAGATTATATTAGATTCAAAGATTTAAATTGATTATCATTGTACAGCAAGTACAGTACAGCGAAAATAATTTGGCATCTAACCAGAGTGCAAATGTTGCAGTAAAGTGCATGGTAATATATAATTTACAGTTTACAGAGTTCATATAGAGATTGCAGGGCTGGCAGACAAACTCAATGACACCACACTAGTGTTGTGTGAGTATTGGTATACAACACGTTTGGCTTGATCATTTCACAAAGACTTTTCAGACATGAAGACCTTTCAGCTCCAGAATGGCATTTCTACGCAATGGATGAAATAATAGAGAATTCATGTGGCTGCCACAGGTAAAATCACTGACTTGAAAACATACACTAATGATTGATATGTTGATTTCTTATGAAATGATCCTCTCCTACAGCAGTGCACTCAGGAAATGAGTGCAAGGATGTGGCCTTTCTAATCTTCACTTCATGACGATAAATACCCATCTGCAAATTAAGTGATTTCAGTGCGTGCGTGCGTGCGTGCGTGCGTGCGTGCGTGCGTGCGTGCGTGCGTGCGTGCGTGCGTGCGTGCGTGCGTGCGTGCGTGCGTGCGTGCGTGCGTTAGACATCCTGCCCCGCCTGTGATGTAGGAGCTTGATGGCACAGTGCTCTTGTTCTTGAGTGACAGGACAGGACTTTCCCATGTGACACACAGCAGCCATGTTGCAATCCTTGTTTGTTGGCTGAACTTCAATGAATGGAACCTGCTGCAGATGCATGATTTTATTGATTTGAAGTAGATTTAGATTAAAACACATCTCACCTTTCCCTTCTGGTGATTAATTCACCTTCACATGATTGTGTAACATTAAATGTTGCCATTCATTTTATTTTTCCAAATGAATGTAGGCAGCTATGTTGCACAGAACTGAACTCCTGTTAAAACACAGAACAGAACACATGTTAAAACACAGAACAGAACACTTGTAAAACACAGAACCTGTAAAAACACAGAATAGAACACATGTTAAAACACAGAACAGAACACTTGTAAAACACAGAACCTGTAACAACACAGAACAGAACACTTGTAAAACACAGAACCTGGAAAAACTCAGAACAGAACACCTGTCAAACACAGAACTGAAGACCTGTACATACACAGACCAGAACAGCTGTTCACGTCGAAAACGCATCAGGACTCCCAACAAACTGTTGTTCTGGTCTGGTCCGGTCAGCAATACATCATTCAGAGACACTCCAAGATGTTTGGCGCTGGAGTCAAACACGACTCGGATTTTACCTGGCTTGTGGGAGTACGGCAAAGAGAGTTAAAACGACTCAGAGCTTGCTCTCTGTTCTTAGGTAGACGTGGTCTTGGCATGCGGAAGGGGAGCGGAGCTACCCAGCTGTTTCCTTCATCGATGAACATTTCTTTATTCACCAGCTCAATGAACTGCTTGTCCTCGATAGAGGGGGCAAACTTGTTGTCATCCTCAGTGCGTTGGAAGATATTACTTCCCAAGGAGTCCCCCTCAATGCATGGTGCTGGAACACAAGCAGGCTGTGAGCTTTGCAGGTTGAGGGGATTGCAGGACTGTTCACTGTTCTCTGTGAGTTTCTCTTTCAGAGTGAGATGGTTTGTACAGGGCGTGAAGTGAGAGTGGCGTCCGTTCTCGAGAATGTGAGTACGGAACACACTTATATCCTTTGATTTGTGTGCTGCGCCTAAGCAAGCTTCCCCGATGATGACCCAGCCGAGATCCAAGCGTTGGGCATATGGTGCATTATTAGGTCCGTTACGCTTGTCTCTTACTTTGTGCACCTGTAGGATGTCGCGGCCAAGGAGAAGTAGGATCTGAGCATCTGGGTCGAGTAGTGGGATGTGTTTAGCAATGGCCTTGAGGTCAGTGTGATGCTTTGCCACTTCCGGGGTAGGTATCTCTGACCTGTCTTCGGGAATGTAGTTGCACTCTATGAGAGTCGAGTCGGGAGATTTATGTTGAGACTTCCATCCAAAGGTTGTGCGACAAAGCCCGTGGCTCTCCTTCCAGACATCTCAGTGAGACCGGCACACGTCCGGAGTGTGTATAGAGCGTTTGTGCCCTTGAGGTCAAAGAGGTCAAAAAACTCAGATCTGGCAAGTGACCGGTTGCTCTGATCATCGAGAATAGCATAGAGTGTCACTGTCTTTCCCGGTTGTCCCTTGGGGTGCACTGTGATAAGGCAGATTTTAGAGCAGGAGCGTGGGCTGTGTGTACAGACCTCCGTACAGTTGTTGTTTACAGTAGGAGATGGCTCACCCTTCTCCTCCCTGCTGTAATCTGACTCCCTACCATCCACTGGCTCGTGGGTCCAGCTATTCCACGGGGCTGGTCCGGGGTGAAGAGCTGCTATGTGTCTGTCACTGTTGCACTCTTTACATCCATCCATCCATCTTCTCCCGCTTATCCAAAATCGGGTCGCGGAGGTAGCAGCTCCAGCAGGGGACTCCAAACTTCCCTCTCCCTGGCAACATCGACTAGCTCTGACTGGGGGATCCCGAGGCGTTCCCAGGCCAGTGTGGAGATGTAATCACCCCACCTGTACCTCGGTCTGCCCCGTGGTCTCCTCCCAGTTGGATGTGCCTGGAAAACCTCCCTCGGGAGGCGACCAGGAAGCATCCTTACTAGATGCCCGAACCACCTCAACTGGCTCCTTTCTACGCGAAGGAGCAGCGGCTCTACTCCGAGTCTCTCACGAGTGACTGAGCTTCTCACCCTATCCCTCAGGGAGATACCAGCCACCCTCCTGAGGAAACTCATTTCGGCCGCTTGTATTCGCGATCTCGTCCTTTCGGTCATTACCCATTGCTCATGGCCATAGGTGAGGGTAGGAACGAAGACTGATCGGTAGATCGAGAGCTCTTTACACTGGATTGCAATTTTACACTCTTTGGCGAGATGTTTGCTTGAACAACATCTAAAACATAAGCCGGCTTCTTTAAGAAATGCCTTGCGTTCTTCGATGGTTCTGCTTCTGAAGCCTCTGCAGTATTTAAGGGGGTGAGGCATTTTGTGGATAGGACATTGGCTACTGGCATCCGGCCAAGCACTGGGGGTCTCTGTAGTGTCAGAGTCGGACGTAGAAGAGACCTCCGTCTCGTACTCGTCTTCACTGCGTCGTCTGGCTTCATTGCTATAGCAGCTGAAGAGGACAGAAAGAAGCTTGGGTCGTTGCGGATGTAGGCTTCTCTGCTGACAAAGTCGGCGAAGTAGGCGAACGGTGGGAAATGTACCTGGTGGTGTAGCTTGTAATTACTCCCTTGAGAGATCCATTTTTCTTGGAGGGAGGATGGTAACTTCTCCACTATGGGGTTCAGTCCTCTGGCGGTGTCTAGGTAAGACAGCCCAGGTAGGCTGCCCCCACGCTGCGCAGATGATAGCTCCTGTAGCAGGTCGCCAAGCTCTCTGAGCTTCTGGGGGTCCCTATTGCTGAACCTAGGAAAACTCTCTACTCTGTCTAAGAGAGCCTTCTCGATCATCTCTGGCGACCCATAACACTCCTGAAGACGAGACCATGCCGTTTGTAGGCCTAAAGCTGGGTCGTTGACATGGATGGCTCGAATCCTCTTGACATGTGCTGAAGACTGTGGGCCTAACCACTTAGTTAACAGATCGAGTTCTTCGCTGCAGGTAAGTCCTGTTCCCTCTATGGAGTTTAGGAAGCTTGACCTCCATGCCCAGTATCCTTCAGGTCGATCGTCAAATTCGGTGAGACCAGAGCTCAGGAGTTCGCGCCGAGCGAGGAATCTAGCGATGTCACCTAAACCTGTTCGGTCACCGGAGAGGGTTTGAGGGGCTTGCTCACGGCGAGGGGAGTAGTGTGGTTGACGTAACCCCTGGTAGAAGCTGCGAGGGTCTGCGTCAGGATCTGGCTTCACTAGCTGGCTGATTGAGCTATGTGGTCTAGCTTTGGAGATGTAGGGAGCAGCACTGTTGACGGCAGCAGCATTGTGTTGCTGAGGCTGATGATGTGCCGAGGCAGGGGATCTAAACTCGGAGGCCGCTCCAGAATGACTCCCAATGTACTCGCTGGTTCTTTCTTGTGGAGATTGAGTTGGAAGAGCTGCGATGTATAAAGTGTCATGTATGGAGCCTCTCTGTGATTCTGCTGCTGTAGACTCAAGAGCTTCAGCTTCTGCCTCTGCTGCTGCAATTTCTTCATCTAGCTTTAGTGTAGCGAGAGCAGCATCCATCCGAGCTTTTTCTAATAATATTTTGTTTTCTTTCTTAACAAAAGCTGTGCGGGCACGTGCAGCCATCACTTTAGCCCGTGCTTTCGCTGCAGCTAAGCTGGCGGAAGACTCATTTGAGCTTGAGCCGGAGACGCCAACACTGGCTACTGGCCTGGTAGCAAACGTAGCATCTGTTGGAGGAGCTGTATGTTCTGATGGAGAGGCTGCCTGCTCTCCCGCTGTGAGAGAAGTAGCGTTATCCATCTTGTGTCTGCTGTGTAGGACCCGCCGTGATGTTGTTTTTTCACTATTCTGGCACCTGAGCACGTAGCAGGGCGCACATCGCCAGATAGCTAAACACCTTCAACTTCTTCCAATAACTTCAATGATGAGCCCAAAGTACGTTACGGACGTGCACATCCATTTATTGAAGATTGAAGTAACTGTGTGAAACTGTAAACAATACAAAGGGCAACTATCAATAAAGTACACAAATATTACGAAATGTAACAAATATGAGCACATAAAATCTCTAAATACATAGATGAACGAATATACTCACAAACAAAGCTTATTTTAGGATCACACCGGCAGATGAAAGCCCTAGAACAATGCTAATTACTAGCTTGCTTTCCAGAAGATGGCGCTTCTTCTTCTTCTTCTTCTTCTATTTGGTTTTACGGCAGCTGGCATCCAAAAAGTTGCATTGCTGCCTCCTACTGGACTAATGCTCTACCCACTATATCCTTCCGTATAATCCAGTTTCAGATAAAAACTTGAAAAAGTGGCGTTTTCCCTTTACACTTGCCCCCACATCCAGCACACTTTTTAAGGACACTTCCTTCAGTCCACACTCCTTTAGGCGCCTGAGCAGTTCCTGCCTACTGGATACATACTTGCAGCAAAATAACACAACATGTTCAACTGTCTCCCTCTGCTGACAAGAACATAGTCCATCCTGGTGTTTTCCTAGGAGAAACAGTGTGCTGTTCAGGCATGTATGGCCTATTCTCAATCTCACCATAATAACCTCTTCCTTACGTTTACCACTACGGCAAACAGTGTCTGAATCAGTAACCCTACTAACAATGGAAAAGAGATGCCTGCCCTTTCTATCTTGCTCCCAAAGCTGTTGCCATTTAACAAGAGAATTCTGCCACACAATACTCTTTGCTTCTGATTTTGACAGACACAGATGATTATCTATGGCAGGGGTGTCAAACTCAAATACCCAGTGGGCCAAAATGTAAAACCTGAACAAAGTCGCGGGCCAACATTGAACAAATTAACCTTTTAATATGGACCCAAACAAGTTTTGCTTTAACATTGAATATGGAACAAGCATCGCTTATTACATACAATATATCATTGAATAGTGGAGACATGCAAAATCGAATTTCAAATGAAAAAACACATCAATGGCATTAATTTATTAAATAAATAAAATTTTAATAAAAATCGTATGCCTCTTTTCTATTTGCAGCCTTCTGATTTAAATACCAAAATAAACTTTTTCCACTGGCTAATAATTTTACAAATAAAATGATAATAAATAAATCCACCATTCAAGCCCATGCCTTGTAGCAAGAAAAAGTGCACAAAGAAAACGTTAATTATTGCACACTGATCTAATCTGATGTGCTGTGCTACCTGCCGGAGTACCTGCAGGTAGTTGGCAGGCGATGGGTACCAGACGGGAGAACTACGTGAATAGTAGAGTAACGACCTCACGCTGGGGTAAAGGAAAGACAACGTATATATACCCCAGGTGAGGTGATGAACAAATTACACGGGGGGGAAATTGAGTCCAGGTGTGTGTGTGTGTGTGTGTGGCCAGCGCACGTGGCTTGGCCACGCCCCCTGCCAACCAACTTGATTGTTGACAGGAGCGTGTGTGCGCCACCAGCGCACGTGGCTAGGCCACGCCCCCTGCCAACCAACGTGATTGTTGACAGGAGCGTGTGTGCGCTACCAGCGCACGTGGCTAGGCCACGCCCCCTGCCAACCAACTTGATTGTTGACAGGAGCGTGTGTGCGCCACCAGCGCACGTGGCTAGGCCACGCCCCCTGCCAACCACCGTAACCGTGACAGTTTCGTTTCATAGTGTCGTCTAATGTTGTACTCCTTACTTACAGCCACGTTGACTCCACAAACAAGACAAACAGGTTTGTCTTTTACATATGTAAACAGATATTCTGCCTCCCACTTGTCCAGAAAGCTCCTGTTTTCTGCCTTTCTTTTCGCCATTTTTGGGAAGGGATAGCGCGCTGACAGGTCTATGTTGCTTTGACTACTGTCACAGAGGAGAGGGCGTTTCTGGGTCCTGTCCTGATTGGCGCGCGAAAACAACAGCAGAGCATTATGGGATTCGTAGTATTAGCGGTGAATGCGCTGTATAATACCGGCGGGCCAGCTCTAGTAGTAATTTGGTATTGTCTCGCGGGCCAACTATAATTACCCCGCGGGCCAAATTTGGCCCGCGGGCCAGAGTTTGACACCCATGATCTATGGCTTCCCTTCCAGTCGCCGCCTTGGCCAACGCATCAACCTTTTCATTCCCTCTGATCCCCACATGTGCAGGTACCCATAAAAAGGATACCTTCACCCCATGTCTACCAACATTGTTGAGTGCCAATAGAATTTCATACACAAGGTCCTGCCTCCCCTTGGACATCCCCTTCCCAAGACTCTTGACAGCAGACACAGAGTCACTACATATTAAAACCTTTCTATCCTGCAGTTGATCCGTCCACTGCACAGCCATCAGAATGGCATATAACTCTACTGTAAACACATGCAATGAATCAGATGTTCTTTTTAAGACCTGCACATTCATACCCTGAACAAAAAAGGCTGCTCCAGTGACCCCTGACTCCTGATCCTTCGACCCATCCGTAAATATTAAAACACAATCTCTATATCCACCCTCTACATGGCAGTGAAAACTATACACTAATTCTGCTTCAGGATCTTTCTCCTTAATTTCAAGCAGCGTTAAGTCAATCTCTGGAACCTCAAGCTGCCACACAGGAATCACCGGCCACATCACTGCTGCACAAAAGGTTTGGTGGAAAACATTTAGGTCTCGCGCCACAGATTCTCCAGTCCACCCAAAACTCGCCTGATTTGTCACCTCACTCTCCCAGCTAGGTTCAATAACATTTCTAACAGGATGATCAGGTCGTTGTCCCATCAGATTCACCCAATAGTTAGCCTGTAACTGCTTTCTCCTCACACTAAGAGGCATTTCCCCCGTCACCACTTGCAAAGAGCAAACAGGAGAAGACCGCATAGCTCCAGTACATAATCTCAAGGCAGTCGCTTGAACCACATCCAGCTTGGCTAGCACAGTTGCCGCTGCAGAGGCATACACTAAACATCCATACTCAATTCTCGCTCTGATCAAGTATATATAGATCTGCTTTAAAGAGGCCAAATCAGCACCCCAATCCTTCCCAGCAAGACATCTCATCAAGTTCAGAACGGCTTTACATTTATTCACTACACTGGAGACATGGACTCTCCACGTAAGTCTAGTGTCGAAGGACACACCCAGGAATTTAAAACAGGCCACTCTCTCCACAGGACAGTTGTAAAGTTGCAGTTTCAGACTATCACATATCTTCTTCCTCGTAAAAAACATTGCCTTCGTCTTCCCCACTGAAAATCTAAAACCCCATTTCCTTCCCCATTCCTCCACAACGGTCAGAGCTTCCTGGACTCTCTTCAAAGTATGCTTCATATTTTTCCCCCTTTTCCACAAACTACCATCATCAGCAAAGAGGGACTGTCCAATGTCAGGCTGCACATTAGAAAAAATATCATTAATCATAATATTGAATAGCAGGGGGCTGACCACGCTTCCTTGCGGAGTTCCATTTTCCACTACGCAACGTCTTGAAATGTCCTTCCCTATCTTAACCTGAATGCTCCGGTTACTCAAGAAGTCCATTACCCAGTTAAACATGTTCCCCCCAATACCTAACAAATGCATCTTAATCAAAAGGCCCTCCACCCAAAGCATATCATATGCCTTTTCAACATCTAGAAACACAGCCACAGTCGTTTCTTTATGTATTTGAGCTTTCCTGATTTCATTCTCAAGACACAGCACAGAGTCAATTGTGTTTCGTCCCTTCCTGAACCCACTCTGATATCTTGACAGCAATCCTTTTTCCTCAACAAAATGCATTAGCCTTCCATTGACCAGTCTTTCCATCAGCTTACCCATCTGTGAGGTCAAAGCTATTGGACGGTAATTGACAGGGTTACTAGCATCCTTCCCTGGTTTTTTGATAGGCACAATAACCGCCTCTTTCCATCCTGTAGGAATGCGCCCCTCCTCCCACACCCTATTATACAGATTTAAGATTAACAGCAAACCCTCATCACTCAGATGTGCTAGCATTCTATAACAGATTTCGTCCTGGCCAGGGGCTGAATTCCTACACCTCTCCAACGCATTCTTAAGCTCCAACATCGTAAAAGGCACATTATATTTGTCCTCCAATTTCTCCTTCCTTTGAATAACCTCGCCAAATATCGCCATTGTCTCCTCCCTTCCTCTCCTTTCCTCCTCTGATAGATTATCAGAGCTATGTATCTTGCTCAAAGTCTTCACCATCATTTCTGCCTTCTCCATGTCAGACACAGCCAGAAGGTCACCATCTGAAAAAATTGGATAGTCCCACCCTCTCCTATTACCCTCCATTTTCTTGATCATACCCCACACTTCGACAATATCCACACTATTACCTATAGTACTACAGTAATCTCTCCAGTAAGATCTCTTCCTTTGTCTAATGACCCTCCTGACTACAGCATGTGACTGCTTATATTCAATGAGATGTTGAAAATTATGTGTTCGTCTCAGCTGTCTAAAAGCTCTTTTCCTGGCTTCCACAGCCTTCTCACACTCCTCATTCCACCAAGGGACTGCCTTTCTAACCATCTTCCCTGAGCTTTTTGGAATTGCCTCCATCGCGGCCATATGAATCCTTTGCCGCAGCTCAAACTCAAGCCCCTCCACACTATCTGTTCTTGAAACAGACCTAAGAAACAGGTCACTAAATTCCCTAAACCTCTCCCAATCCGCCTTTTCAAAGACCCACCTCCCAGTCCTCCCTCCCGGCCTAAAGCTGACATCAATATCCACATTACAAATAACAGGATAATGATCACTCCCTATATTGTCTCCATGAACTTCCCATTCACACCTTGGGGCCAACCCAGTTGATGAGAGAGTGAGATCTAGCACTGATTCATGCCCTGTTCTAACATCATACCTTGTGCCCCTACCATCATTTAAACAAATTAAGTTCCTTTCACTCAGCAAATCCTCAATCACCTGACCATTACTATCAGTGCTATTTCCACCCCACAATGTACTATGAGCATTAAAGTCCCCAGTCCATACCACATTCCCTCTATCCTGTCCTTCAACTTCCTCCAGCTCAGCAAGAGCTAACCGTTTGCAGGGGTTATAATAATTTATAACAACTATTCTCCTGGAATCCACCCATACTTAGAAGATGGCGCTGTTCTGATCACGTGAATAACAACCCACGTGAATTCTAACAACCAATGAGAATCTCGATGTAATTTAAGAAAAATAGGAAACATTTACCTAATGGCCTATAGGTGTCACTAGAACCCCTTAAACAGAAAGAAAATAGGTAGGAACACAAACAAGGAATGCACGTAACATTACAGCTGCACACACATGAAACAGAACACCTGTTAAAACACAGAACAGAACACCTGTAAAAACACGGAACAGAACACCTGTTAAAACACAGAACTGAACACCTGTAAAAACGCAGACCAGAACACCTGTAAAAACACAGACCAGAACTCCTGTAAAAACACAGAACAGAACACCTGTAAAACACAGAACCTGTAAAAACACAGAACAAAACACCTGCAAAAACAGGTGCAAAAACATACAGTAATTGCCTGCCAGCATTTCCCTGCTCTGACGCAAGGCTGAGTTCCAACTATGATGAGTCAGAGACTGTTGACAAAACTTTTTAACTGCTTTCAGTCAGACTTGAATCAATTACCTCTGATAACGTCAATGCTACACACACATACACACACACACACATACACTTATTTTATTAACACACCTTTGTCAAGTCAACACATGGTTTAACGAGTTCATGCACACTAGCCTATTATAGCCGTTGGCCAATAATAGTCTGTATGTGTGTGCGTGTGTGTGTGCGTGTGCGTGTGTGTGTGTGTGCGCACTCACAAGGCAACTATGGCTGCACACTCACAAGGCAACTATGGCTGCAGATGGAGCCTGGTATGGACTGTGTATAAACAGCATCGGGTCAACGTTCTACGCTATGAAGCTTAGCAGGCAGCTAAGGCACAAATGCTGCCCATAGCCATAGCTATGTTTGGTGATATGTGGAACAAAGACCTGATCAGCATACTGATCAAAATGTCTCAATGTTGGTTGTGTATAGAAAGTGCACCCCAGCAGCTCCATCCAGAAGCTTCACATCAAAGGACAGGAGGATTTTTGTGGAGTCCATGGTCAGAATGTTCAGCAGATCAGAATTGATCCCGAAACCCAAATTTCCACCATCAGATATTGAAGGTGGGACATGATGGTTCTCATGGCAGAACAATGTACTCATGTCACTCACCCTGTGCTGCATCACACTATACAGGTGAGAGAAGCAAAGCAACATCGTTCATTCTTGAGTAAGGAGGTCTTTCCTGCCTCTTTCGTCTTGGCCTTTGGAAGGGCATTCTTCCCAATGGGCTCATGAATGGAGCGTGTGCGACCTTTTATCACTGCTCTGTAGTATTTGTCATACTGGTGCTTTCCCGTACTCCCATATATTCAGCTCTCCCCTTGAAGAAAGGGTTTCCCATCCCATCGATAACCTGAGCCAGATTCACATTGAGCACATTGATTCACACATTTTTTCTGTGTAGAAAATCCTGCTTGATGATGATCACCACACTCTGAATCTTTTTCTTTTGGGAGATAGTCCTCTTGTAATTCCTTCAGTAATGGTGCTTGTTCAGGCCCTGAGACCATCCACTTCCTGCAGGCTGAAGGATTCTCAGTCAGGCAAAGACTGCACCCCCAGAACCTTGAAAGACACATCATTTTTTTTTTCATGGCCTTGGTCACTTGGGAAGGCCGAGAATCAGTTGGAGGTTTTGTGGATGACGGGTCATGAGCTGGGACAACCCAGCTGAGAAGAAATAAATGTATTTTGGCACGTGAAAAATGTGAGTGGACATTCTATGGCCATTACTAAAGAACTCGATAATTTTGTATGAAGAAATAGATTACACTATCTTCAAAAATCTTAATGGAGTCATAATGACCCGTATGAATACGGACCCAAAACAACACCTTTAAAATCAATTGGATCAAACCGTTTTTCAGAAACTCGACCTCAATTTGAAACTTCATCCCCAACTACTTGTTTTGTAAAGAGGCAAATGCTAAGCTCATTACGTGTCCACTAAGCCCATAAAAACCATCGGACACCAATGTTTTTACTTTATCTGACACTATTTGTATTGCTATGGTTGTATTCCTTGGCCCTGACAATGTATGATTAGACACCAAAATTATAATTCTAAGTGGCTTAGAAGCTGAGATGATATCAGTTTTTACATTGCGACCAACTTGAAGATCCAAGTTGGCCCCCATAATGTATTGTATACAAAATGGCTATGTGCAGCATTTGGGGAAAATGTGGTGCTTTTGGCCGGAGCGTCCGCATCCTTTTTCAAATCAAGCACTTATCTGCCTGACGATAGAGAACCAGCTCAGCATATAGCAACAGCACCATCTAGCGGCCAACCAGTGCTCTGTCAAGTCACAACCGTACATGACAAGGTAAACATGGCCAGATAAACAACATGGCCAGATAAACAACATGGCCAGATAAACAACATGATCAGATAAACAGATAAATCCGACCAGACACATGCTTCCCATGTTTACCACACAGCACATGTGTATGTATATGTTCACTACTGTAGTGTACATTGGGCCACTGCAGTAAATACAATTGTACGAATATTTGGCAATCTTAAACCTGTTTTATTTTTTTTGTTTGTTTCTTTTTTTTAAATAATAAATGTTTTTAATTGCTGTATGTAGGGAGTGACCGTGAGGATTGTTACACCGTTTTTGTGATGACAATAAAGGCGTTCTTATTCTGATTCTGATAAATCACTTGAAAAGCTGTAAATGCAGTTTCTGATTGGTC
>CM051019.1:10386498-10581498 GCA_027704905.1 Muraenolepis orangiensis
TGTGTTTCTGACTTGTGGGTCAGTGTTTCTGACTTGTGGGTGTGTTTCTGACTTGTGGGTGTGTTTCTGACTTGTGGGTCAGTGTTTTCTGACTTGTGGGTGTATTTCTGACTTGTGGGTGTGTTTTCTGACTTGTGGGTGTGTTTTCTGACTTGTGGGTGTGTTTTCTGACTTGTGGGTGTATTTCTGACTTGTGGGTGTGTTTGCTGTTATGTTGTTGTGGTTTCTGATTTGACGTGTGTGCGTGTTTTCTGAGTTGGAGTTGTTTTCTTATTGTGGAGAGAGAGAGAGAGAGAGAGAGAGGGGGAGAGAGAGAGAGAGAGAGAGAGAGAGAGAGAGAGAGAGAGAGAGACTCCACGTGGTTAAACACGAGACAGTGGCTGTGTTTTCATAGCCTCTTTCTGTGTTTTCATAGCCTCTTTCTGTGTTTTCATAGCCTTCAGAGCCATTGGGGCTCCATTGAGAACGGGTTGGTCCTGTTCTGTATGGAGCCAGCAAAGTCACGTTAGGGGCTGACGTTTTTCACCAACAGAAATGTTTAGAAATCAGCAGATAGGATGTCCATTTAACTGAACGCTATGTATTATTCTGTTACCTCGTACGATCGTTGTATAAATGGTGTGTTTCCTCCACCATAGACCCAGTGAGACCTCATGTCAGGTGAGTCTCTATGGGGACTGATGAATGCCCAGGAAGTGATACCGGTAGACTAATTACAGGGCTAATTTAATGGACTATTAGGTCTACAGTAGGCCTATACTATAGAGATTATGATCATGATATATGTCATTGTATGATAGGAAGATATGCTAATTTGTCAATGAACAACTATGAAATATGAAATGCTGAACAAAAGGTGATCTCCATCTCTCTAGTAGGCCTCTTCTCGGTTGTCGTGTAGGTCAGTCAATATTATCTCCATCCTGCGCTGATAACAGTAGCTGTGGTAAAGACAGTTGTAATCAACAGACTGACGACTGTCGTAAAGTGTTGTAAGTTAAACATGTGCAAGTAAAGATGCGCTTACAAGACAGCCGATTGTGAGACTATTGTTTCAATAATAACATAACTATACACATCGTCCTTATCCATTTGTGCCTTTAGACGCTATAATTGAGTTCCACAATGCATATTGATGCATATTGACTGTTGTTGTCCTTTCCTCATGTTGGCCACCAGGGGCCGCTGTGTAGCAGTGAAAGCTGGTCATAAGTGATGGAGTCATTCCCGTTGTGTTCTCGTCTCATGTGCCTAAAGTTGAGAAGACACTTTGTCTTTCATATGTGGATAGTGGTGGTCCATGACAACTTCATTAAAAATAACCACGTGCAAGCAATCAATCATCTATTGATGAATAAACAAACCATATTGTGTTACTTTACACTATTTGTGTAGTATGCTAATTAATGCTGGATTTGTATTCATGAATGCTATGTGCAGTGCAGTGTGGATGAATTATTAAAGTAATTTGATTTAGCTTTTTTAGTTGGTTTACTCTCCTCTGATACCCGTCATCAGTTAAATCAGGCTAGCAGGTGACCAGCTACGTCCAGACGCGCACATCAACATTAACCCTGTTGAGATAATGTGAGAGCAGGTTTAGTGTACTCTCTCTCTCTCTCTCTCTCTCTCTCTCTCTCTCTCTCTCTCTCTCTCTCTCTCTCTCTCTCTCTCTCTCTCTCTCTCTCTCTCTCTCTCTCTCTCTCTCTCTCTCTCACACACACACACACTAACACTAATGTGGCCGCTCTAGTTAAACATTGGCCCGAGGTTTGCCTTCCCCTGCTGTTGTTTTTACGCTGAAAGCCCAGCAAATGTTGGAGGCATTATTGACTTAGTAATTAAAGAATTGTAACATTCTGTAATCATTACATATGCTACCATCTGTCTGGCAGATCACAAGGACCCCCCCCCCCCCCACCACACACACACACACACACACACACACACACAGAGTACATGGGGTAGACTACAAGAGTAGATATAGACACACGATATAGCAGTCAGTCATAGGAGTAAAGCAGGGATATAGACCCAGTCAGTCATAGTGAGTTAAAGCAGGGATATAGACCCAGTCAGTCATAGTGAGTAAAGCAGGGATATAGACCCAGTCAGTCATAGTGAGTAAAGCAGGGATATAGACCCAGTCAGTCATAGTGAGTAAAGCAGGGATATAGACCCAGTCAGTCATAGTGAGTAAAGCAGACCAAACACAACTACCCATATTCATCTAACAATATGCTGGAGACACCGGTTCTCGAGTAGGAGGGAGCCATAAGGTTCTCAGGACCTCGCCCCCCACCCCCCCCCCGTCGGTCTTAGGCAGAAGGTTCTCAGTAATGGGGCCCTCACACCATAGCGATCACCAGTTGCGTATGGTTGCGAATAAAAAATAGTGGTCATAAGTTCCGAACGCAACTCACACGCAACTAATAGGTTTTATAGGTTTGAAGTAGGCAACAAGCACGCAGGTGATCGAAGACACACGCAGAGTAAGTTCGGAAATTTTGAACATCAATTGAACATCAATAATGGGCTATATGCACTAAGCTGTGTGAAGGACTTCCGGCTTCAAATTTAACGAGTAAATCGCTTCCGGTATATTTGTTTACTTCCAACTAGCAAAGCTACAGCTCCTGAGGTACTATTTCGCCATGAATTCCCATAAGAAAATGCGTTTTCAAAAACAGGAGAAGAAATACTCCGAATACTTCCGCTTTGTTCGGGATCATCGAAATGTAATGGTATTTAGGTTCCATGACTTTCCAACCCATCCCGACCTGAGAAGAACCCGACGCGGACATCCGATTCTATATCAGGTAACGTTAGACCCAAGTTGTGCTATTCAGCTAACTGTTTGACATCGACTAAAGTAAACATCAGTTAAACTATAAAGAAAGGGGTCACTTTTATCAGATTTTTGGTAGCTTTCTTGGATGTTGACTCTTCGATGACCAAATCAGAAGGAAACACTGAATCGGCTCCGCTTTTATAGGTTTTTATCACGTGACCTGTCACACTGCAGTGTGTGGGTTGGACCCCGAATGCAGACAACAGACCAGAGAGGGGAGAACAGGTGGTTTATTTGCGAAACACACGTGGAAATGGTCAGGGACAGGTGAGGAGTCTGGATACCGGAGGGTCGAAGTAGCGAATAGGCAGAAGACAGGTAAGTTTAATTACCGGAGAGCTTGTAACATCTGCGATTCAAGAGGTACGAACGAGCAACGTGCCCTAGTGACGCCGCGGTATATATAACCCCAGGTGAGGTGATTAGTAATCAGCCACGGCAATTGTTGACAGGTGTGTGTGTGCGCCGCCAGCGCACGCGGCTTGGCCACGCCACCGTAACCGTGACATGACCGATATTCGCAAATACCACGCAACTAGCACGCAGGTCAAACGCAACTTGTAAGTTTTGAACGCAACTCGTAAGTCTGCACGCAACTCACACACAACCCATAGGTCGAATAGGTTACAAATTTACACAATCGTTGTTTTCGGTTGCGTTTGGTGCATATACTAATATTTTTTACACGCAACTCATAGGTTTCAGCATACGCTATGGTGTGAGGGCACCATAAGGTTCACGATGATCAAGCCCCGACGTCGGTCTTCGGCCTCCTTAAGAAGGGTAGATCCCAGGTGTTCATTAGCCTCAGCCTGCCCGATTACGATGGGCAACACCTGGGATTGATTAGAGGGTAGGGGCACAACAGTATCCCCCCTGAGGGGAGGCACCAGGCGACCGCCTCGGGTTCTCCCAATAGAAGTCGTCTAGCAGGGAGGGGTCCGCGAGATAGGAAGGGGTCCTCAAGAGCAGGTGGGGGTCCTCGGGGGGAGCAGGTGGGGGTCCTCGGGGGGAGCAGGTGGGGGTCTTTGGGGGGAGCAGGTGTAGCCTGGGGGCGGCAGTATAGCTCAGGAGGTAGAGCGGTCGCCTCACAACCGGAAGGTTGCTGGTTCGATCCCCGACTCCTAGCTAAAACTGTCGAGGTGTCCTTGAGCAAGACACCCTAACCCTAACTGCTCCCCTCTGTATAAATAGCTGCCCACTGCTCCTAATACTAGGATGGGTTAAATGCAGAACAGCCCGGGAAACGATGGGCTCGGAACCACGAGGAGCTGGTGTAGCCCTGGAGCTGACACAGAGCTTGGGAGCTAGGGAGCTAGAGACACAAGGTGTTAGCCTGGAAGCTAGGAGCTAGAGACATGGGGAGCAAGCCTGGGAGCTAGGAACTGGAGACACAGGGAGCTAACCTGGGAGCTAGGAACTGGAGACACAAGGTGCTAGCCTGGAAACTAGGAACTGGAGACCCTGGGAGCTAAGAACTGGAGACACAAGAAGCTAGCCTGGAAGCTAGGGACTGGAGACACAAGGAGCTGGCGTACTTACGGAGTAGGTGAATCGAAATTCTGGCGTAACTCGGATGCTGTCCCGCTCCCTGCTGGGGTTCCCGGCTTGGCTCATCTTTGGCTTGATCATTCTGTTATGACCCGGCGAGCCAAATGTGCCAGAGAACCCAGAAGAAGAGACAGGACACCCAAAACAACGGATAATGTCTCTACTTCTAACAAGAGGTCTATTATTGACTGAGAGTCAATCTGCCAGGGGAGAAGAAGCACATGAAATGTTCCCAGTTTTCCCTGCTCCATCTTTCTCTGTAACTACAAACAAGTTAATGAATGACCAGGCATTGTGTTGGTTACCAACACAATAGATTGTGATATGAATAAAGTATATATTGAGGGAACGTCCAACCATTGTGCACCTTGCATCTGTCTTGTATTAATGTGATTTGTAAACAATTCCCTATAAGTCAAGGTAATGAGTCACAATAGAAAACCAACCATTAGCACAATACACTCAAAAATAAGCACAATTAAGTACAATTTTTTTTTTTTCCTCATTCTGTTTGACTTCATATGTTACACCAGTAAAATGAACACAATACATGAAATGCTCAACAGCAAAATAAATAACATTAGTTTCATTAATAACTTACTAATAACAATGAAGTAGAATATTTATATAAAACAGGGCAGTCACAATAACGGGTTGAGCATAGATATATAAACGTATTGTCAGCTCCAGCTTAGTAAAGTATTCTGTGGAACAGAGGATGAGAACACACAACTGTTGAACCCATCCATGGTACAGAACGCTCTGTGTTATGACCCAACGAGACCGGCTAGCCAAATGTGCCAGAGAACCCAGAAGAAGAGACAGGACACCCAAAACAACAGATAATGTCTTCACTGAAAGATCCACAAACTCAAAAACAACAGGGTAGGTTTGGATAGGTTACGAGGTCTGGTCGACACGGGAAGATGGTCCAGAGGGTGGAGTGGGGGTTGGACGAGACGCGACGTAGTCGGAGCTGGAGACACAGGTTCTCGAGTAGGAGGGAGCCATAAGGTTCTCAATGATCAAGCGCCCAACGTCGGTCTTCGGCAGCCTTAAGAAGGGTAGATCCCAGGTGTTCATTAGCCTCAGCAGGCCTGATTATGATGGGCAACACCTGGGATTGGTTAGAGCAGTATCCCCCTGAGGGGAGGCACCGGACGACCGCCTGAGAGCCCCCGGGTTCTCCCGAAAGAAGTCGTCCAGCAGGGAGGGGTCCACGAGATAGGAAGGGGGCACCCAGCTCCGGTCCTCCGGACCAAAGCCCTCCCACGGTCGGGGTCCTCCTCGGGGAGCAGGTGGGGTCCTCGGGAGCAGGTGGGGGTCCTCGGGGGAGCAAGTGGGGGTCCTCGGGGGAGCAGGTCGGGGTCCTCGAGAGCAGGTGGGGTCCTCGGGGGAGCAGGTGGGGTCCTCGGGGGAGCAGGTCGGGGTCCTCGGGGGAACGGGTCGGGGTCCTCGGGGGAGCGGGTCGGGGTCCTCGGGGGAGCAGGGCGGGGTCCTCGGGGGAGCAGGTGGGGTCCTCGGGAGCAGGTCGGGGTCCTCGGGGGAGCAGGTCGGGGGCCTCGGGTGAACAGGTCGGGGTCCTCGGGGGAGCAGGTCGGGGTCCTCGGGGGAGCAGGTCGGGGTCCTCGGGAGCAGGTGAGGTCCTCGAGGGCAGGTGTAGCCACGGAGCAGATGTGGAGCCAGCACGGGAAACTATGGCCTTGAAACCACGAGGAGCTGGTGTAGCCACGGAGAGTCGATGTGGAGCTAGCCTGGGAGCTAAGAGCTAGAGACACGGGGAGCTAGCCTGGAAGCAAGGAGCTAGAGAGACGAGGAGTTAGCCTGGAAGCTAGGAGCTAGACACGGGAAGCTAGGAGCTAGAGACATGGGGAGCTAGCCTGGAAACTAGAAGCTAGAGACACGGGGAGCTAGCCTGGAAGCTAAGATCTAAAGATACAAGGAGCTAGCCTGGAAGCTAAGAGCTAGAGACACGAGGAGTTTGCGTGGAAGCTAAGAACTAGAGACATGAGGAGCTAGTCAGGTATTACTCTGAGACACAGGGATTTGGCGTAATCTCGGAGCACAGAGTTAAGCTCGCCTTGGAGCTAGGATCTAGAGACACTGGGAGCAAGCCTAGGAGCTAGAGACACAAGCAGTTAGCCTGGAAGCTAAGAGCTACACAAGGAGCTATCCAGCTATTACTCTGAGACACAGGGATTTAGAATAATCTCGGAAGGCGGAGTGGAGCTAGCCTGGGAGCTAGGAACCGCAGACACAAGTAGCTGGCGTAGTTACGGAGTAGGTGAATCGACAATCTGGCGTAACTCGGATGCTGTCCCGCTCCCTGCTGGGGTTCCCGGCTTGGCTCACCTTGGGCTTGATCATTCGGTTATGACCCAACTAGAGTGGCGAGCCAAATGTGCCAGAGAACCCAGAAGAAGAGACACCCAATACAACGGATTATGACTTTACTGAAAGATCCACAAACTCAAAAACAACAGGGTAGGGTTGGATAGGTTAGGAGGTGTGGTCGACACGGGGAGATGGTCCAGATGGTGGAGTGGGGGGGGGGGTTGGACGAGACGCAACGTAGTCGGAGCTGGAGACACAGGTTCTCGAGCAGGAGGACGGCATAAGGTTCTCAATGATCAAGACGTCGGCAGCCTTAAGAAGTGTAGATCCCAGGTGTTCATTAGCCTCAGCAGGCCCGATTATGATGGGCAACACCTGGGATGGGTTAGAGTGTGGGGGCACAACACTCTGTACAGAACCCTCTGTAAAGGACACTGTACAGAACACTCTGTATAGAACACTCTGTATAGAACGCTCAGGGCAGCGCAGCCGTGCCCATGAACACTGTGTTGATGGGAGGCAGTGAGGACGAGGCCCCCTGCTGTGAGAGCAGCTGCTGGTCCTGGGAGGGGAAGGGGGCCGTGCCTCCTCCATACATGCAGGGCCCGGACACTGCGGAGTCCGCCGTGTAGAGAGAACCCAAGCCGGACTGCCGGGCTGGGCCCAGACAACCTGGAAGACGGGGTAAATCCACACTTGTAGATAGCTATACAGATAGAAGTCATCCATGGCTTCGACATCCTTCCTTGAAATACAGTAGCTTACCCTCTGCCTCCTCCCCCTCCTCGTAGTAGAGCAACGAGCCCCTCCTTCCCGGGTCGTCCAGGATGTTGAGCGGGTCGTGGACCTCAGAGAACATCGGGGGGAAGGGGCGGAGGCTGCCCACACTGCTGATGACGGACACATGCTGGTCCACCAATGACGTTATTCGCTGGCCCTGGAGGTAGCCGCCGTTGCCGTAGTAACCTGCTAGGTTAACAAAAGCGTGAAAATTGTATTTAAGGGGCTGTAGGCAGAGCAGAAGAGAACAAGATTGTGAAACAACAACCAAAGAAACATCCCATTTCTCTCTATGTTTCTCACGCACATGTGATTATGTGATTATGGCTGAATGGATTCTCCAAACCAATAATCAAAGAGATTCTGACCAGATTGGTCAGAAAATGAGCCGGAAACTGTAAAATTTTTAATTTTTACCATTTTAAAATGTAAATGGTAAACTCAAAACAGTTATTCTTACAGCAACCTTACCAGGCCTCAGTCAGACTAATTAGAGTCTGGTTGAAGATTCAAGATTCAAGAGACTTTATTTATCCCGAGGGAAATTAAGGTGCAACAGTTGAAACAAGGGGAATAAATGCACGCAAAAATATACAATACCTAAAACTAATAACAACAAACTAAACTAAACTAAACTAAACTAGTGTAAACAAAATATAACTAAATGAAATCTGAATGAAATCTAAATGTATAGACAGATGAATTGTACAATTTACAGTATTATTACAGTAATACGTAGGTATATACAATATACAACAAAGCGTATAGTGCAAATTGGCAGTAATAAATACTAATAAATAATTCAGAGTACTGAAAAAGTGACACGTGAAAAGTGAAAAGTGAAATTGAATTTACAGTGCAAAATTACAGTGAAAGGATTTACAGTGTGTTGACTTCAGGTCACTGAGTCTCCACTGTCCCTCTCACGACCCGAGGTAGATGAATTAAAGAGTCTGATGGCCACAGGAAGAAAGGACTTCCTGTGGCGTTCTGTGGTACACCTGGGTGGAATGAGTCTGTTGCTGAAGGTGCTTCTGTATGAGGTCAGCACCTGATGGAGAGGGTGAGAGTTGTTGTCAAGGATACTACGCAGCTTGCGCAGCATCCTCCTCTCAGACACCACCAACAAGGAGTCCAGCTGGACCCCCAGGACAGCGCCAGCCTTCCTGACGATCCTGCTGATCTTGTTGGCGTCTGCTGACCTCAACCGGCTTCCCCAGCACACAACACCGGAGAAGATGGCATTGGCTACCACCGACTGGTAGAACATCTTCAGCATCGTGTTACAAACGTTGAAGGACCGGAGCCTCCGCAGGAAGTAGAGACGGCTCTGGCCCTTCTTGTAAACAGCCTCAGAGTTCTTGACCCAGACCAGTTTGTTGTCCAGGTGAACTCCCAGGTATTTATAATCCTGAACAACTTCTGCGGACACACCCTTGATGGAAATGGGTGTGGGGGTAGATTTCCTCCTGCGGAAGTCCACCACCATCTCCTTCGTCTTGTCTGTGTTGAGCTGCATGTGGTTCAGCTCACACCACTCAACGAAGGAGTCCATGACGCCCCTGTACTCCTCATAGTTTACAAGCAGCCTCTCTTGGCCCCAGTCAGACTGATTAGAGTCTGGTTTAAGCAGCCTCACCTGGCCCCAGTCAGACTGATTAGACTCCGGGGCTGGGGAGGCTGCACACCTGTGGGTCCTTGGTTATCAAGGCCCACAGGTTAAACCAGCCACCACACACACGCTCAGAGAGGAGCGCTAACATGTAAGCACGTACATTCTCAAACTGTACAATAAACGAGTTTACTCATGATCTACCGGTGTCTTTGTGGTCGGAGGAGCCCTTTAGTGGCAGGTAGCACGGTCGACTGCTACAATCATGTTCTCTCAAATCCATTGCAATCTCACATAATTTCCGTCTTGATTTCCTTATATTCCTTCAAGCAGATTTAACGAGTGGAGTCTATTTCTACCACACACACACACACACACCACACACACATACGTATGTATGTATATTAATATAGTTTTTGTCAAGTCTGTATAATCAGTAGGTGTGCAATGGATACATCCCTCTGTGATATGTTCTGGTTATTTGAATGTCACCAACGTTAATGGAACAATTATAGCCAATCATTTTCTTCTGATGAATATAAAATAGTTAATAATTTAGGAGTTACGAGTTGACGAAAAAACAACCATGACCAAGAACACAAGCAGCGACAGGCAGACCACAAGCGTTCCTAACCGGCTCGTACCTGCGTTCGAGTAGCCCTGCTCCTGAGCCTGGCTGGCTGCAGGGTGGAGACCGGCAGCCCCTACGTAGCCGTACCCCCCCGACGACACTGCAGGGTCCATCATCGGGCCAGCCGGGGTCTGGGCGTCTAACCCCCGGTCCAGAGGGACCCGCGCCGCGTCCGAGGAGCAGGATGGGCCGTAGGACGCCACGCAGCTGGCGGTGGGAGGGGGGTGACCGTGGCCGGACGGGTGGGGGTGGTGGTGGTTGTGGCCCCCGGTGAAGAAGGCGTCTTTCCCTGGGTGCTGGTGGCCCTGGTAGGGGTGGTAGCGGGAGGGAAGGTGGTAGGCCAGGGACGAGGTTGGAGACGGAGCCGACCTGGACACAAGTTGGGAGGAAAAATGATTGAGGAAAATAAGCGGATCAAGGGCCCATCTAGCCCAACCTGGTCTCTGGTAACAGTTGAGTAAAACCAGTCATATAGCAGTAACACAATACATCATCATTCATGTGGGCAACATAGTCTACAAATTATTGTTTGGGTTTAACTATCAATGAGCCCCTACCTGCTCCATATCCAACCTGGGATAAGGAGATACTACTCATTAGTAGTCACTCCTTATCCCACCCGAGAAGTCACTCATTATCTCACACGAGTAGTAACTCTTTGTCCCACCTTAGTAACTCCTTATCCCACCTGAGTAATAACTCCTATCCCAACTGAGTAGTTACCCCTTATTCCACCTGAGTAGTAACTCCTTATCCCACCTGAGTAGTAACTCCTATCCCAACTGAGTAGTTACCCCTTATTCCACCTTAGTAATTACTTATCCCACTTGGGTAGTCACTCCTTATCCCACCTTATTAAATTTTTATCCTACCCGAGTAGTCACTCCTTATCCCACCTGAGTAGTAACTCCTTATCCCACCCGAGTAGTAACTCCTTATCCCACCCGAGTAGTAACTCCTTATCCCACCCGAGTAGTAACTCCTTATCCCACCTGAGTAGTAACTCCTTATCCCACCTGAGTAGTAACTCCTTGTCCCACGTGAGTAGTAACTCCTTATCCCACCTGAGTAGTAACTCCTTATCGCACCTGAGTAGTGATTCCTTATCCCACCTGAGTAGTAACTCCTTATCCCACCTGAGTAGTAACTCCTTATCCCACCTGAGTAGTAATTCCTTATCCCACCTGAGTAGTAACTCCTTATCCCACCTGAGTAGTCACATCCCACCGGAGTAGTAACTCCTTATCCCACCTGAGTAGTAACTCCTTATCCCACCTGAGTAGTAACTCCTAATCCCACCTGAGTAGTAACTCCTAATCCCACCTGAGTAGTAACTCCTTATCCCACCTTAATGTGTGCTGGTAGCTGGTAGAGTTGGAGGAGGGCGAGGAGGATGTGTGGAAGAAAGCCAAGCTGATGGGAGGCTGGTGGCACGGGGCCTCCACATAAGAGGAGGGGCAGGGGTTGGGCTGGCTGACGGTGCTCATGGAGGCGGCGGAGGAGAGATAGGATGAGGACGACGAGGTGGAGGTTAAAGGTCTTCCATTCGCCATGGGCCCCTGGTTGATGACTGAGCCGCGGTTGGCTAGCGTGGCGGGGGAGATGGGAGGTGTCATCAGGGCAGCCTGGGAGTACTCCAGCTGGCTGCCTTCTACAGGCGTGTGCGTTGGGTGGTGCCGGAACGGAGGAAGTTTCGGTGCGTAGGGAGTGTGGTACAGTGAGTCAATACAAGAATTTGCATACCAGCATACAAACTGCATTGATCATTACTGTGATGCAATGCAAATGTTAGTTTTTTTTACCTAAAACTGAGAAGCCAGGGTTTTCTGTGCTCTGATAGACAGCGAGGCTGGCTTCCAGGCACTGCTGCTGATTGGCTGATAAAGACATATAGGCATGTTCTGCCAGACCCTCATTCTTCACCGATTGGTCAGCGGCAGTGCTGGCCTTGTTGCGATTGGCTAGGAAGCAGGAACTAGGCGAGGCCATGAATGCAGCTCTACTGGCGTCTGAGGGGTAAAATAATACTTGCTTCATATACAGTTATATATTAAGTAAATAAGTAAATATATTATACTATTGTACTATATGAAACTATTATTACATGCGGAAATTTCCAGTAGCTTCAGTAAATATATTATACTCTTATACTATATAATATATATACTATATTATATTATACTATTATTATATGTGTAAACCAGCTGTAGTAAATATATTATACTATTATACTATATTATATTATACTATATATTATTTGAATATTGCATTTGTAAACCACAGAATATGGAAACCACAGAAAGGTTACAATAGCTGCAGTATATATAATATATATGATGAATATATTATACATGTACAATCTGCACATTATACATGTGCTATCCCATCTTGCATTGGGATAGCTGTCAGAAGGGCTGATTGACTGGCCTAAAAGTAACGCTGCATTATGGAGACGTGATTTGGTGGCCCACCCTCTCTTAAAGTGGTCCAGACAAGGCTATCAATTCAATAGAACAGCGGTTACTATACTGTAAACATGTAGGATTAATAGCATTGCCATTACAATCAAAAGGGACGAAACATTTATGAAATAAGGCTGCTAAAAGCAACAAATGAATGGCATCAATTAAATTCAGTCGGCTACTTTCAGCTGTACCAACATCATTACCAACCCAGGGTAAAGCATTGGGAAAGTAGCAGAGAAGGGGATGTGATGTAGGACATGATAGTCATAATTATATGGGGTTTGTGTGTGTGTGTGTGTGTGTGGTCTCATCTGTCCTTCATTCATTATGTTAGGGCAAGGTAGTGCGTATTTGTATGTAGTTGATTTGTAAAGTGGTGTGTGAGGTTGCTGGTCGTCTGATCTGAGTTTAGAGTGGCAGTACTGGAAAGGCTTTCAGTGTAGTGTTGGTAGTCTGATGGAAAGTTAGCCAATGAGAACAGCATTCAAGAACAATGCACTCCACTTACAATGACTTATTAACACATAATAACAAGCTATGTTAAAATCATGCAGTACACAATACTTAGGTCTAAGACAAATACTTTATTATTTAAATAATATAACAATTATTGTATCATTTGGATACATTAAAAGTGGTGTTAAATGCCATATCTGTATGTGTAATGTTTATGTATCTGTAATGCTGTATCTGCCAGTATGTGTCACTGGCAGATTGAGACACAGACCTGCGTTCCTCATGTAGCGGTCCAACACACGCTGGAGCTCCTGCTCCTTGTCGTTGTTGAACTGAGTCTCCAGGGCCAACAGGATGTATTCATCCAGCAGCATTCTGATCAGATGGAATGAACCTGGGAAAAGACAAACATATAATACTACATATTTTAATGAGTAACAGGGGAAATAGCAATACTTCCTGAATGTTAAAATACATAAAAACCTAATTTCTGTATAGCCTATAAGTGATCCGATTATATAATTATCATCAAGACAAGCAAACAGACAACATTGTTGATCAAGCAAACCCTATTGTTGAATTGTTAAATTATTTTAACTAAAATAACCCACATTATTCATGTTAATGGCTGCACAAATGATACATGTATATTAAGATAGTCTTGGATATTCAGAAAAGTTAAAAGCGGTGCAATGAAAAATGATCAAAATCTGAACAGATATTCTCAGAGAATTTAAACAAAATATGATAGCTCTTGAATCTTACCTTACCTTTAACTGTATAGTTCTGGTACATTCAAACAGTACTTCATCATGGTTTGCTGTAGAGAAAGCCCTTGCTCCATTAGACTGCCTCGTTAAAAAGACAACCATCTAAAGATCCATCTAAAGCAAGTGTGTCTGACTAGTTGACATGCTGAACAATATTCTAGGTAGTAGGTATTAGGTACAGGTGGAGAAGTGTATTCAAAACGTCATTGTCGGGTGTACGTCACAGAGCGGAAACGCTAGGTGTTGACGTGCACCACACCACAACGTGCAGCCATCACAACAAGCCGACTGTGAGCCTGTGGCCCCCGTCTCTCCCACATCTGTCTTCTCTGTGTCGGTCAGCTGTTTGCACCAGTACTTTCCTACATCACGGTCAGATGTGTGCACATGGGGGGGGGGACGACTAGTGTTCAAACAAAAAGCATGTGACCTGATAAAAGATAAAGGGACTGTTTACGCAAAGCAGGGTGGACCATTACATTTTATGGCCCCATTGTAGCAATCTGCTCCCGAAGAAATAAAATCTAAACTAAATATCTGACTACAGCTTGAGTTTGTACTATTTCAAAGCTCAGTTTTTACAGGAAATGTGTCCATGAAAGCTGATGTTCGCCACATCGGTGTGTCTGTCATGACTACTGTATGTGCCTTGAATCGTCATTGTCTCTCCATTGTCTCTCTCTCTTCCTGTCACTCTGGTGCACAATTAAGTATTGTTTATAGTATAGTATGGTATTGCATAGATTGGTATAGCATAGCAAAATATTGCTGTTACAATTCATACTGCGGGAGCGATGGGGAGTAAGCATTCCATTGTACTTCCAAAAAATGTACACACAGTTAATCTAAATAGGCCAGAGTGTCTGCATAGTGTGTAAAACAAATAGATACCACTTGTACCACTTTAAGAAAGGCATAAAAAGTATCTACTGGAGACAAGTTGTAGAATAGCGATGGGTTATGGTACCAAAGCTACAGGCGTAGTTCAGAGGAGTGAGGCCGTGAGTCGTTCCAAAACTACAGGCGTAGTTCAGAGGAGTGAGGCCATGAGTCGTTCCAAAACTACAGGCGTAGTTCAGAGAAGTGAGGCCATGAGTCGTTCCAAAGCTACAGGCGTAGTTCAGAGGTGTAGTTCAGAGGAGTGAGGCCGTAAGTCGTACAAAAGCTACAGGCGTTGTTCAGAGGAGTGAGGCCGTGAGTCGTAACAAAGCTACAGGCGTAGTTCAGAGGAGTGAGGCCGTAAGTCGTACCAAAGCTACAGGCATAGTTCAGAGGAGTGAGGCCGTGAGTCGTTCCAAAGCTACAGGCGTAGTTCAGAGGAGTGAGGCCGTAAGTCGTAACAAAGCTACAGGCATAGTTCAGAGGAGTGAGGCCGTAAGTCGTAACAAAGCTACAGGCGTAGTTCAGAGGAGTGAGGCCGTAAGTCGTACCAAAGCTACAGGCGTAGTTCAGAGGAGTGAGGCCGTAAGTCGTAACAAAGCTACAGGCGTAGTTCAGAGGAGTGAGGCCGTAAGTCGTAACAAAGCTACAGGCGTAGTTCAGAGGAGTGAGGCCATAAGTCGTAACAAAGCTACAGGCGTAGTTCAGAGGAGTGAGACCGTAAGTCGTACCAAAGCTACAGGCGTAGTTCAGAGGAGTGAGGCCGTGAGTCGTTCCAAAGCTACAGGCGTAGTTCAGAGAAGTGAGGCCGTGAGTCGTTCCAAAGCTACAGGCGTAGTTCAGAGGAGTGAGGCCGTAAGTCGTACCAAAGCTACAGGCGTAGTTCAGAGGAGTGAGGCCGTAAGTCATACCAAAGCTACAGGTGTAGTTCAGAGGAGTGAGGCCGTAAGTCGTAACAAAGCTACAGGCGTAGTTCAGAGGAGTGAGGCCGTAAGTCGTAACAAAGCTACAGGCGTAGTTCAGAGGAGTGAGGCCGTAAGTCGTAACAAAGCTACAGGCGTAGTTCAGAGGAGTGAGACCGTAAGTCGTACCAAAGCTACAGGCGTAGTTCAGAGGAGTGAGGCCGTGAGTCGTTCCAAAGCTACAGGCGTAGTTCAGAGGAGTGAGGCCGTGAGTCGTTCCAAAGCTACAGGCGTAGTTCAGAGGAGTGAGGCCGTAAGTCGTACCAAAGCTACAGGCGTAGTTCAGAGGAGTGAGGCCGTAAGTCGTACCAAAGCTACAGGCGTAGTTCAGAGGAGTGAGGCCGTAAGTCGTACCAAAGCTACAGGCATTGTTCAGAGTGAGGCTGTGCATCACCCTGGCTCCGAAGAAGCTCCACCGCAGCAAGAAGTCTTGTGCTCGTCTCTTGACCGACCGACTGCTCTGCTTCCCCGGCTCATGTCACAAACATAGAGAAAGAGAAAGACAAGATGTTGGAGAGAAATTATTCGACTCTCAAATATTACAAATTGTAATTCTGATTATTTTTCCCATATGGAATCTATTGTGCAAAAATACCTAAAATGGTAGTGCTATACACAAAAATCAAGTCAGCAATTGTCTTCTTGAGCAATGCTGAAGTGTCTTGTGCATTTTCATAATGAAACACCATCTCTATGCTCACACTCTCCTACACACACACACAGAGAGCATCCGCCAATCAATACCTTGATGACTTTCTGTTCCACAACAGAGTCCAGCCACTCGATGAAGGACTCCACGGTGGCGTTGTTCTTCAGCAGGTCTTTGAGCTCCTGGAAGACGGCTATGGAGTCATCTGTTCAGACAAAGGGGACAAGAGAGAAAAAAAACAAATAAAGTCTGTGTGTGTTGTTAAAGACCCCCTCCACTTGATCCAATGTATTTTCTGTTTGCTTCACCGGTGTTTGAGGCAAGGCTGTTACTTTAACACATCATTAGTATTTGTGTGAAACCGGAGATAGTCTTGTGACGTGATAGGTTGCGTGACCAACTGCATCACAGTCAGATTGGTAACGGTGCAGCCTATTACGGTAACCTATGCGCAGATGAGAAATTAGCCCAAGGAACCCAATATAAATACAAATTGAAATGCACATGTTAAACTGTTATAGAATATTACATGTCAGCTTACACTCTGAGTAGATGTCAGCGTCAGTATGCTCTCCTGCGGCGGGGATGATCAGCAGAGGCTGAGAGCTGATGGTGTTCAGCTCCACCTTGTCGATGTCCGTCACCATGCTGTTCACCACCCCCTGGTCGAACAGGGCCGGCCGGGCGATCTGGGAACCACAGCACCATGGGTGTGGTCAGAAAAACACGAGAAGAGATAGAGGGGTTCGAGGAACAAAAGACGGCAGAACAGACAGGTTATTCTACCCATATGTCGCTCAAGTGGACCGGTATTACGTGTCCAGAGAACCATATCATGAGGCCAGAGACCATGAGCGGGTTACAGTTGTGCGCTCTATGGCGCCATTCTTGAAGTTCAGCTCTAGAACAAGGCTTAGGCTAGCGGTATATCCACGATCGACGCCAATCCACCCATTCTGTTCATGGACATGACTCACTCGTGTACAACCCTCCAACAATAGCACATTGTTGGATTGGCATCTTCAGGTTCTCACCTTATAAATATGGCATCCTCAAGTTCTGACCTTATATGGACTTTATTTCAAGTCAATTGGACCGGTTCCAAAGACATGGCTGACAACGTGATTAGCATAAAGCTCCACCTGGTGGCCAAATGTGCATCTGCATCTGCAGTATCAGCAGTGGAAATGTAGTAGCATGGAAATCAATCAAAGCGATTGGTGGTACACATGTTAACTAGCAGTCAGAGAAGATGAATCAGAACCAGAACCAAACCCTCCATGATTACCTGCGCCAGGTGCAGAAAGGAGCTCTGTCTTTTCAGCGACGACACAAAGCGGTGAGCAATGGGCAGTTTCTTCGCTGCAAGGCATTCTGGGAGATTCTCCAGAGACGAGCTTAGCCAGTGCTCCCAGTGCTTGGCAAAGTTACGGATGTCTGCCAACAAACTGTAGAGCACATGGCATCATTTAGAATCAACAAACCTCCCTCACACCAGTTACAGCCGCTGCTGCCGAATGCAGTGCGATGACACATTGGATTCAAGTGACAAACCTTTCAGGCATCTCTTGCATGGTGGCAGGGATGAGGACGTCTGTGAGCACCTGACAAAAGATCATAGAATAATGTTATTTCATGTTCTGTAAGAGCTGCCTTGGCTGCAGAAACTCCAGACATCTGATCTTCATACTGATAGAGATGCATGAAGACGATTTACAATTTTTAGCTTGTTAAGAGTACAATAAAAACTATATCATATGAATATCTGAAATTTATATTTATCTGATCACTACAGAAGGCTGTGCCAAGGTTTGCCATATGCAAATAGCCATGTTGATTATAGGGGAAAACTATTGGATTCAATTACTTTTTTGGCCGTTCTAATGTGTTCACTGTTTAAAAAGGATAGATAGATCCACCTTATAAAGAATGGAGTCACAGACGCAGAAGATATCCATGATGACGGAGTTCTCCAGCAGGGGCAACAGGTGGTCCGGCATACCCTGCCAGAAATGGAGCAGGAAGTTCTGTATCTGTAACACATGAGAAGAAGACATGTTCTGGGTATGGGTTGGACAGGAGCAATACCTCTTAACTGTGTCAAATGTAATTCATCTTCTCAATCTGGCACATAATAGCAGTAGTAGCAGTAATCATGTCTTTAGTATCTTAGTCTTTACTTTAACAAAGGGGTTACCTCTTCAAAGTTGACATTAATGGCATTGTCCAGGATGCACTGACAATGGGTTTTGTACATCATTATTAGAGTGTCCACCTACAAAGATTATGGCAAATGAAAACATAATCAAACTTCAATCAATGCACAAATACATTTCAGGGAGTCATAGTTCACAGGTAACCACCAAAGCTGCAGGACATTAATAATATGAACACCACAGATTCAGCATCGCCAGCAAACACCCAGCAGACTCTACACGTTTATGGCGACGTTGTAAGAAGCAACCAACCTTTTCTCTGGGAACGTTCCCCTGCAGCAGGAGGTGCTGGGCACTGGGGAAGTCGGGGAGCAACGTTCCCGTCTTAGAACTCAGGGAATATTTCCTGGTGAAGCCACCCTGTCAAACACACACACACACACACACACACACACAACAGCTTGTTTTACAGCCAGGCCTTTCGCAATCAATGTTTGCCATTTATAAATAAATAAAGGGATCATAGATTTTTACCTCATTCTTCAGCTTGCTCCCAGAAAATCTATGATCATAAAAAAAACAACACTAAAGATTAAGAAGAAACTACACTTTAGAATAAACCAACAGAACCAGCAGAAGATTGGGTTCATACAGCTTGATGTGTTCATTGCTTCTGCTGTTGGCCTTACCTGGTCAAGCCCTTCCCTGAGTACACCGAGTGGTAGTATGCGCTGCTCTCTCTGATGCCGATGCCATAATAATGGTACCTGTGGAATGGTTCAGTAATAGCTGCATGAAGGAATTCTTTGCCGGTTTTCGACTAGGTTTGTACCGTTACAATGTGGGTAGTATATGTAAATGAACAATGACCAATTCCCCTCCATTATATCAGCATTTAGTTTAGCTAATTGGTTTGCCAAAAGTCTGTGGGTGGCGTGTCTTGCGTTATCTATCGCATCATCCAGCACTCGGACTGTTGTTCTCTGAACCGTTCTCTGGTCGTCTAGCACCAGTTTCTGCTTTTGTTGCATAGACAGCATCTACTGCATAGACAGCCTGTACATTTCAGACTGTTGTTTTAGAAGAAAAGCACGGAGGACTTCCCTTCATCAGAACATTCCCTTAAAAAGAAGTTAAGCAGCCACTTACTTTGAGTGTCCTCTTGTGCCAAGGCGTCGAGTTGTTAGGAGAGGAAACTTCTGACGTATCGTCTGCACGGCAGAGAAACAGAGTCATTGACCTGTCAAATATGATGCCGACACCAGTCTCAACACAAACTGCAACTACAGACTGGAGTCAATGTTTATTCATTGTTTATACTGTTTATAAAGCAATGGATTATTTTTTTTACTGTCGGTAGGGTGTGGAAATGGGCGAATTAACTTTTGGCTAGAAGTAAAACACCTTCAAGGGATTCAGGATTCAAGATTAGTCACTACACTATCCTGCCACTTCCATAAGTTGATGAAGGATGTCTATAATGTTTACATTTAAATCTTAATCTGGAGGATTGAATCCTCTTTATTGGTCACATACATGTACACACACACAGTGAAATTAGTTTCTCTGCATTTGACATTTCACTGCATTTGTTTCTCTAACCCCTAATAGTATTAGGAGCAGTGGGCAGTTTTTTTATATACAGAACCCGGAGAGCAGTGTAGGGGTCTGAACACACACACACACACACACACACACACACACACACACACACACACACACACACACACACACACACATACATACATACATACATACATACATACATACACACATACACACACACACACACACCTTTCCAAAAGTAGCAGCACAGGCTGGGTCAAGCTTCTCCTTCCGGCAGAAGTCCAGGTAATGGGCGTAGAGGATGCAGCGGGGAAGGCAAACCCCTTCACACACAATGTAGTTGTCCTCCAGCCTTTACACCACAGAATACAATCAATCACAATTCAAATAGGTCTGCATAATACACAATGAACACACACATGTTCTGCACTGTATTTATGATGCTGCTGCACTACTGGCACTTTAAAATGCTTTTGAAATACGTTTTGCACAATTAAACACATACAAGATACAATATTGTGAATGTGTGTACACATACATGTATTCATCATCCATCAGTCACTTTATTTTTATTCCCGATATTTTTATTGTGTACAGTATTGTTATAGTATAGTGTTGTGTAGTATAAGTATAGTACATAGTACAGCATATACTGTTAAATTGTAGGAGATTCATACTGCGGGAGGGAATGGGGAGGGAAAAGTGTACTGCATATGGCAAATAGATATATTTGTACAGCTATAGTGTGTTCATTTGGAGCATTATGTCCTTAAAATAAGTCTATGGCTTGTCTTCCTCCATTGCCACCCCATCAACACAAAATAATAGGTCTCAATTGTTACATTGTTCAGTTGGTTTTAGTTGGTTAAACGTGTATACAGTCAACAAAGGTTTAGTGGAATCACTACTAGATTTGACACCACTTTCTTTGTTGTGCGGTTCACATCATATACAGACTACCCTGGCAGCAGAACAAACAGCAATTGTATACAATACGCAGCCAGGTGCATTGCGCCAGTCCTCTGTTTAATGACACTTTAACTAACCGTGACTTCGACTTCAAGTTTCTATTAAAGAAAACGAATGTAAGCAAAAGCACACCATGAAGCGATAATGTAACCTGTTAGAACCTCTCTGAAGATTTATGAATAAAAACCAGGAAAATAATTGGATGCAACGGCAACAAGATAAATTAAGTCATATATAGATATATGTATATATTATATATTTATATAGGAAGGGGGGGGAGGAGAAAAATGTGCACTATATATATATAGTGCACATTTTCCTAAGATTACACATATATATATATGATATTCATATTTAGGCCTACATAATAAACGACTAGGTTTTTTCTTGCCATTTGGGGTTTTAGGGTTTAGGGGGGGGTGTCGTTAATATGTGGCATGTGAAGCCCTTACTGTAGCTGTGATTTCAGGGCTATACACATAACATTGTCTTGACACTCTTCTGCATATATGTAGGCCTACCACTGCAGAGTGAGCTGCGTTTGTTTCTTCTTGTCTTTAATGATCTGAGTGATGTTCTTTCTGGGCAGGGAGTTGAGGACGGACCGCTCAGTGGAACCCTGGTTCATGTCCCCCTCGGACCCCCTGCTGCTCTCCTCTGCCGGGGGAGGAGAGAGGAGGACGTCACGGTGACAATACACACACACACACACATCACAAAGAGAGAGGGACACTCGTGGTGGAATCGAGTAGAAGATGGCACCTTTGGCAAATGGCAAGATATGAAATAATAATGGACCAAAACTGATGTTAGGGGTTATGTGAAATCTGAGACGTCTCAGAGTTACAACGTAACTCTTAACAAATGGATCATAGCAACATCACAATTGTACCATGTTTCATAAACATATAATGAAACTAAATTTAAAAAAAATACGACCGCAAAGCGGGTTCCACCTAATGGGAACACATGGTCATTTAATGTCGGTCTAAGTGAGAAGTGTCCTCACCTGATTTGATGCCGGAATCATCTTCTTGGTCACAGAACGCGTTCCCAGGCGGCTCCTCTCGCTCTTCCGGGACGGGGAGCGGAGGACCGTCGGGGTGGTTCGTAGATCCGTGAGTAAGGAACGATCCATCCTCGGGTGAACTTCCTCCACTTCGTTTCATTGGCAAAGTAACAAATAGCCTAAACCCGATATAGTAGTACGGAGAAAAGGTCCACTGTAGTTCACTTGTGAACAGAACTAAACATGTCAAATGACTAGCGTTTGCAAAAAGTTTAATTTACATCAGAAAATATCCAAATCCGGCATTTTAAAATCAGTGGCTTGACACAAGAGGTGATAACTGACGATACACGCAATCTAGTAATAACTAACATAAATGGACGTTCCTTGTCCGTCGTCTCCCCTGTGCCTAAACGTCTGGTTCAGTTAACCTACAACCTCCACCACCTCGCTATGTTGGGCTGGTCCTGGTAAGCATTCATCATATTGACAGAAGATGGGGGTTGATCGAGGTGGTTAATGATTAACCACCTCTCCTCTACATTGACTCAAGGCCAACCAGGTACCAGCCCTCCATCACTATTGAGCCTCAACCCCTCCACCGTCCAACTTCTACCTTCAGCCCCACAACCAACCACATAGGAGAGGAACAACCCTCCTTTATCTCAGGAGACATGGCCGTTAACCGGCTGTAACCCTTTTAATTCATCCATGGTTTAACTTGCAACTTTCAGTCATTTTGGCGAGAAACGGAAACAAGTAGAAACATCAACAGTCAATCTTTGCCTTCTTTTTTTTGTCTTCTACAATCGGGCGGGATATGCTCCATTGGCCTTAAAATCTATATTTTTACCCGAAATGTATACGAACAAATATGGCCACTGACTACTACTTCGTTATTTGTTTCTGTCTGCTTCCGTTTCCGAAGTACACCTTTTCGGATGTCATTTAGAACCACTTTGGTGAGACTATCGATATAAGCGCTATAATGGCTCGATTGGGATCAATAACCTGCGATGGGTGCCGAATAGGCTGATATAATGGTTGGATAAAACAAGCACAAATTAAGAGATTAATTTATTCATTATAACGTTATATATATAATTCATTATATTCATAATTATAATAATTTGTAGCCTAATAAGAACAATAATAATAAAAATACAATGATCCTGACAAAGTTTTCTTTTGAACACTAGGGGGCAACACATTTTTTTTGGAATCTAATCTAATCTAATCAAAATGAATCACCACCAATAGCGTATAGGTAATTCAAAATCCCAGCATTTTTCTAAATAATATTTAGCCAAATGTACCCACAATATACATCATTGATATCCAATTATTAGACAAATTATTAGACATTTACTAACAATTCTCACAACAACTCTTTCCTTTGTTTGATATCTACACACACAATCATGCATCACCTTTTTAACAAACATGTTGTGCCTTTGTGTAGAGGCCAAAGACTGCTGAAGATATATGGTGTCATTTATTTGCTGTGGTGGTGTTGTGGAAAGGAGTCTGCATGGTTCTTGTAAAATGAAGCACGGCAAAGGGGAATAATATATCTGCTATGCTGTACCCCACATGACAGAAGAAATCCCCCATAGGGAAGTCACGGGTCACCTCATACAACGCTACGAGACACAAGGAACTGTAGCGTACATGAATAACTACAGTGCACTGAAAGAGCTGCAAACCAACTCCAAAACCACACTGGAGAACTGGACCCCACATCCAGTGTGGTTTCACCCCACATCCAGTGTGGTTTCACCCCACATCCAGTATGGTTTCACCCCACATCCAGTATGGTTTCACCCCACATCCAGTATGGTTTCACCCCACAATCAGGAATGAACATACATAGCCTACATATATTTCAGAAAAAAATACAAAACAATGAACAGTAAATGAAAATAATTAACAATTGCTCAAATAAATTATTATAATTGTAATAAAAAAATGATAATCATCTTGTTAAAATATAACCTAATTGTCCAGTCCCATACAAACATCCTTAGGACAGCAGTATGTGGTGACCTGACCCAATTAAACACCACCTTCTGTCACCACACCTTCTGTTGAGTAGAAGAAGAACACTTACTTGTAAATAAATAACTAATACGATGAATGAAATCAATTACTATATGTATTACTATACTATAATTACCACCACACTTAGTGATGATATACAAATGAATGAACATTTTTATTACAAAAATATACATAAACGTGAAATACTATTTAGTGGCCGGCCACAAAAAGAGAAAGCACCACAAACCATTAATAGACTCACCGGTAAACATGCTAAATAATAAGTCCTTGTAAATCGGTGTGATTCAAGACTGTGATTCAAGATCAAATATTTTATATTTGCCATATGCAACAAGTACAATGGAATGCTTACTCCCCATTCCCTCCCGCAGTATGATGTTTCTAAAACATAATACTATAAAAATAGATACAATACACTATACACAAATACTATACACAATAAAAATAACAATAAAAAGAACAATTAAGTGACTGATGGATAATATGTACATGTATTGAATTGTACAAAAAACGTAAGTTAAACTGCCAGTAGTGCAGTAGCATCATAAAAGTCCAGCAAAAGTATGATAGTGTAATTTGATATGGATGACAATGTTATGATAGTGGCAGCACTCCTAGCAGTTCAGATGATCACTGCCTGTGGATAAAAACTGTCCTTAAACCTGGTAGTCCTTGTACGGATGCTGCGGAACCGGCGACTGCACCGTAGGGGGGGAGAAGAGATGGTGCCCAGGGTGGTTGCAGTCCTTTGTGATGGAGACATCTGGTTGGAAAGTTGTATCATTAAAAACACCTCATGTGACAGAAAAACCTTACTCCACAATTAGGCACCCAAAGCACGGTACAGTGCTCCATTTGCCCACCCAGAGCCAGGACACGCCAGGAGGATCAGTAGCCATCAAAGAAAACCTCTAGAGGGCTAACAAATGGCAAGGACACACTCCTAGCAGACCCTAGGAACACGGACGAAGGCCCGGCTTCAGTTCCAAGCACCACTTCTTTCCTGGTCATCCTCTATATTGAATTGAAACTCTCAAACTTTCAGAATAAACATTCACTGGCCAGAAGAGGCAAGTAGAGCAAGCTGGGGCTTTGGACTAATGACACAAGTTGGAATAAATAAGTGTATTGATTATGAGCACACCTGTTACCTGATCTTTAAGATATAAGAAACGCTTGCTAGTATGTATGGTAATTCAGATGAATATTAGTATTTGTTAAACAGGGAATTAAAAGGCAGCAGGCAAAATTATTAAGGCAGCAGCTGAAATACCACTAGCGTCAGGGTGCTTAAATAATTTAGTAAAATAGATCATATATATTAACATATATTAAGAACGTAACAATGTCAGAAACGGAGATCTCTAGATTATGCTTGTTCGAGACAAGCCACGACAAAGTTCAACAAAGAATAATCGCTCTCCTAATATTATATTTATTTATTAATAATAATTTAATAATTACTCCATTCTTCTTTCCACGCGTGTTCTTCTTGACGGACAACATAAACGAACCAATCATAGAGAACCTGTGTGCTCAACGCTCATTTCATTAGACACGCCCACTTCTTACGGACCGTTCACTTCCAGGGACGCTGCCGTGTCGTGAGGTCTGATAGAACTATCGCAACTCCTGATACGGTTGGCTAAACAATGGGTCTGCTTGAAGTCACCGCCGAATAAAGTAGGTATAAGCTACACTGCTAAAGTAGGTTTTGTCATAAAGGAAACGAATAAATAAACCTATCCCATTAGCATTACACTTCCGCTAGCACCACGTTCCGCTAGCCCAGAACTGACACTTGTTGCACTTTATTTTTATACTTCTTAAACTGATGGACGGTATTTCTTGAATTAATCGGTTCATCGGACTCTGTTTTTAACAGCATAATGGATGTAAGCCGTTTTGTGGTGCTCACTGCTGAGCCATAACCTCTAGCTTCCCGCTCTCTGGAGCTCTAGCTCCGCCTCTCTGGACCTCTAGTGACGCTGACAAAACGGCGGACTTTACAGGAAATTACGTTGTGGTTGTTACGTTAATTAAGTGCATTTCAAAGAAATTTGCATTCTAGTCAATTTAAAGACATTTTAATGCTTGTTATTAACAAATAGAAATCTGTTTCAAAGACATTTAATGCTCGTTTTTGACGATCTGAAATCACTTCGTGTTGACAAAACTGCTGAAGGGCTCTCCCCACTTCCCTTTTTTGTGATCAACTATGGTTGTGGGGCCAAACAGTGTCAACTTTGGTGGCATGAGTCCAGTCAACAGTTTTATGTAGTCTATTGTTCTTTTAACCAGTTGCTCAGAGCAAAGTGCGGTGGATGTGATGGTGTTCACATCCACAGTCGCGGAGGGAGACTGCAACAGCCCTCTGTATAATGTGCGCTATCCAGGGCATATGCTCAAAGGAAGGATTTGCTGCCGCAATCATATTGCGAGTGTGATTTTTAAAGTGAAATGTTCTCCTCATCATCCTGTTGGTTTAACGCTGCCTCTCAGGTCGTTACCAGGTGGAAACACTGAGGGAGGAGCCTCTAAACCGGATACTATGATCAATCTGAGTTAAAAAAAATAGTGCACGTTAAAGTCTCGAGATTAATCACATGCGTTAACTTTGACAGCCCTAATATATATATATGTGTGTGTGTGTGTGTAACAAGACATAATCCTTTGAACAGTAACAAAATGAACAGTAACAATAGTAACCAGACATAGTCCCAGCTTTGACCTGTATTTTGTCTTGATTGCGGCAACTGCAGAAAAGCCTATCACACAGGTAGGATGTGGCAAATTAAAGGAGTGTTCAGAGCTCTCCTAGCAGTGGGTAGTCTCCACTCCAATCCAAAATGCAGCCAATGTCTTGGACTTATACTTGCTGCCTCATTGGCGAATCAGACGGGACATCGATGAACTGTTCCTCTTCTGCAGTGCTGAAGTCAGCAGCTGGTGTTGCACTGAAGGGATCTCTGATCCAGTCATACGTTGCAGGATCCTGCACTGGGAAATACCTCTAGAAAGGTTTTTGTAGGGCAGATATACAAGTTTATATACATGGGATCACTGTGTTCTGCAAGCTGGTTGACCTCAATGAATCACTTCAGGTTATCAAATGAATCTATAATCCCCTCTTTCACCCGCTGCTCCCACATCTCCAGTTTTGTTGTGAATGATGTTGTTCGCCTTCATACTGTCAGAATCTAAAATTTGGAGAAACGCAACACACTGTGGTCTCCTTGATATGCCTAGTCATATTTGTCTATCTTGTCGTTGTTGTAGTTGTAGTGACATTTGATGTAGATTCATCGTCTGCTTTATGTTCACCTGGCAGTCCTTTCACAAACCTGTCCAGAAGAACGATATTGCAGCAGTAATATTTAGCCTTGCCGTGCCCCCACTGTAATAACTCCCCCACATCTCAACATCTGTAAAGGTTTAAAATCGAACCTGTGTAGAAGTAGACTGTAGGAGTACATTTGTTATTATCATGTTCTCGAACCTCCATCTCGCCACTCTCGAATGGAGTCTCTCTTGGAGTCTGGAAGAATATGGCTGTAACTAAACTAACCCCACTGGCCTCACACTGGCTTTTGACACTGTGTACTGTAGGCACTGTGTAGTCTTCAGAAGTTAGTATCTGTGTGTTGTGTATCTGTAAATGTTCAATGTCTGTATTTGTAATCTCTCTTTTTAGGTGTCTGCAGGTTCAGGTGCAGCCGCCATAATGTCGAGGCTGGACTCAAATTGCCACAAGTAAGTGGGATACAAAAGCTGCTAAGAAAACAATAAGCCCAAACAGCAGGTTAGGCTGCTTAAAACAAGTTGTAATGTAATGGCACCAACAAAAGATTTGATTGCAGATGTTTTTACATCATCTTTGAAAACTGAATTGCTTGGAAGGGATAGGAAATAGTTCACTCTAAAAGTACAATCAATTATTGTGTGTCAAAAACAATAAACCAACTTGCATAAGGTGGCCAGTAGGGCTGGGCGATATGGACTTAAAATTATTATCACGATATTTCATGGTATTTATCACGATAACGATAAATGACGATAAATGACAAAAAAAATTAATAAAATCTTAATCCTTACCATCATCAAATACGTAAGGGATAATGAACGGAACGCTCATTAATAAGTCGGTAGTCGGTCCCGACTTATTATGATTTACTTCCACGGACAAAAAAATAGTTCTCCGAAGTTGAGGCGTTGCTTGGCAACTGGCGCAAACAATTCAGCAATTCTATCAGCAAGTCAGTATTTTCCGTCAGGAAAAGTGAACGGAACTACTCGCGGAGTGATATGATAGCCGTGAATAGAAGCCAATTCCAGCTCCTTTCTCAATTAACTCCTCGTCTACGTTTGGAACTCCGCCATCCGCCATGGTTGTTCTCCTTCTACATGCCCACGTTTGTCGCATATGTAAACACGTCATTAATTATCGTCATTACCGCAGTATGACAAAATACTTATCGTGGGGAGGACTTATCGCGGGGAGGACTTATCGCGATATACGATATGGCACAGCCCTAGTGGCCAGTACTTGTTAAAACAGACCAGTGTAGCGCAGCTAGCTACTAGCCACTAGCCATATCAAAGATGGTCCTCTATTCTGATTCTGATGTCTACTAAAATAATTAACAGCAGCTGGTGCAGGTGACATCTCATCAGTTGGAGCCGGTTTAGCCTCATACAGCCCAACAGATTTAACTGTAGGAAGGCTTGGTGGTTCATGATATGTCCGACTCCGAGCTACGTCCGAGCTACAAGCTACATTGGCGGTGTACCTGTGGACCTCATTGTTTTTCCTAACTAAACTACATTGGATACAATCTGGCTTCACCATTATATACAACAAACATTAATGGCCTTCCCTACAAAGTGCTAATTTTGAAGGCCACTGACATTAACAAAGAGCTTTCTGGGTGTATACATTCCTCCTCTTAGTTCACAAAAGTTATGTTGTACTGTATACAACCTGAATTTGTTTGTAATGCATTTAATCCATACTGCCAATTGTACATATTAGGGATGCTCCGGTCAGGGTTTTTGGGGCCGATCACTGGGAATCAGAATCGGCTGATTACCGATTACATAGTGGGTGGGGGCTATGGGGATCTTCCATTTAAATTGACATATTGTGTAGTATTGTATATTTAATTGCTTTTTAGAGCAATAAAAGTAACTACTCTGAAATGCATCGCTGCAGTCAGTGAACGAGCAGATTACCACACACACACACACACACACACACACCCACCCCGTGTTCCGCAATTTGAAGCTACACTACGAGCACACATCTTTTGAGTAATCATACTAGGGCTGCCCCCTATTAGTCGACCAAAGGTTAATCGACCAAAAAGTCATTAGTCAATCAAGTTTTCATTGGTATATATCTCAGAAAAAATATATAAAAGAAAACTTTTTCGGATGTTTGCTTAAGCCCATATTTATTTATTTGTTTGTTTATAAAGTCATGAAAAGTCATGTTTTTGCGTCATCTGATCAGAGCTCAGATCGGTTTAGAGTGAATATCGGCCGATAATGATCGGCTTCCGATTGATCGGAGAATCCTTAATACATATACATATGTATATAATACATATTACCCGTGTGTTGTATTGTAATACAAATATCAGCCTTTATTATCACATGTAAAGTAAAGATTCCTATTGGCAGCCCAACGGAAGTCAAGGAAGATAGTGAGCCATATGCTAGCTTCAGTGAGGTTTTATTCATAAATATGATACACTGAACCAGGGATTGGGCCACCCTTGACATTTGATTAGAATGTTTTAAAATTGTATTTGCCTGTATGTAAATGTTCGGTGACGGATTGTATATAACAGTTAAACCAGCCGTTTTGCCATTGGAGCTGCGTTGGGTCATGCTACCTGTGTGTATTATGTTACTGTACTATGTTGCACATGGCAAATAAAAACCTCTTGAATCTGTGGACGGTGCTGCATCATGCGGTGGATTTGGTGATTTGAGTTCAATAGTAATCTTAGTAATTTTTTTTTTTTTAACCGATTTTAGAATGTTATATTGTTGGGTGAATTATTCCTTTAATGCATTTAATTTGTAAAAACAAGCTACAATCAGTGTCTAAAATCCAGCAATGCAGAGATTATATAATATGTTGAAAGATGTGTATTACTTAGGAAAAACTGGATTTTCCTAACCCAGCTAAATAAGTGTTTTTTTTGTATAGGTCTCAAGATTCTGCACTATGTGGCCTGTGGCAAATCAATCTGAAGCTAACCCACTTGGACTGGAACAGGAAAACATCCCTGATACACTTCCAGGGCCATTACCTGACCACGTCGGACCTGGACTATAGAATCCTGCAGGTAGAAATACAGAACACGCCAAAGACGAGGGCTTCAGTGGAAGTGGGGGAGTTTTGCCTGGTTAAGGACTTATCAGGGCTATGGCATAGAGGGCAGGTTCGACATGAGAATTCAGATAAGTTTGATGTGTTCCTCATTGACCATGGCAATGTCTTGAGTGTGGACATTTCCCAGATGTCTTCATGTTCAAATTTCCTATTTGATCTTCCTCCGAAGATTGTCTGTGGATTTTTTTCTAATGTGCTGCCACTACAGGACTGCTGGGATTCTGTCACAGGGAAGTACCTCGTGTCTCTAATTGGAAAAAATGTCACGGGCTACATTCATGCCCTCCTTCCCCACAAAGTGCTAATTTTGGAGGCCACTGACGTTAACAAAGAGCTTGTTAGACTGGGTTTTGGCAAGCATGTGGATACAGACACCTTCCTCCTCTTAGTTCAGATGCTTACAGAGGTACCTCTTATGGAACGAGACCATGTCATCCAAAAGTCAAGGGGACAAAATGACTCTAAATCCGCAAGTATAAAAGGACTCAAGGAAATGCTCTCGTTCTGTGGGACACAAATTAGTGCTGGAACATGCATTCAATTGAAAGTAACTGCCGCAATGAACCCTGGCCTTTTCTACTGTCAGATGACCAGTGCTGAATCAGATGTACAGGCAATGTCGGAGAGGTTGACAGCGTGCCATTCCACCATAAATAATCCGAATCAGATGCCACAAGATAGCCTGGGCCTGCTTTGCTCAGTGAAAGGCAAAGATGACAAATGGTACAGAGGCTTTGTGCAGTGCCTGCCTGTAAATTCCCAAGTTAAAGTACTTTTTGTCGACTTTGGATTCTCTGAATCAGTCAGAGTTGAGAACATCCTCGGGCTGCCACCTGATTTCTTGTCAATGCCAATTATGGCTTTTCAATGCACGCTTTCTTCTGTAACTGAACAGAACAAGGATTGGAAACATAAGCAGGTATGCCTTCTCAAAAAAGGGATACTCAGTGGAGTACTCAATGCGAAGGTCATCAGTTTGGATGAGAAACTGAATATCTACTCAATCGAAATACTCGAAGAGTATTGGAACAAAGATAGCACTGTGAAAGCACCAGAGCTTATCCAAGCGCTTTCCATATTGAAACATGAGGCGGTGTCTAAATGTGCACAGGTGTCCCCGCAGGGTGGCAATTTGTGTTGTGAAACTATCATGGCTCATGTTTTGCACTCATCACTTCAAGCTGAAGGTCTTACAACCGATTCTAAATTTGTGGGCTATGTAGTTCATGCCATCAATCCAAACAACTTCTCTCTGAGAACCGAGAAACGCAACAGCGACTTTGAAGACCTGATGAAGCAACTGTCAGAGCACTTCAGTCAAGTAAAACTAAACGAGCAAGTGCTGGAGAATCCTGAATTGGGAACAATGTGCTGCGCAATGTATGAGCATGACATGCAGTTTTACAGAGCGGTAGTCAAACGCAAGCTTGACTTTGAAGCTGAGGTACTTTTCATAGATTTTGGGAACACAGCCAAAGTCCCATACATGCAAATTAAGAAAGTACCAGAGAAGTTTGTGAGTAAAGCAGCATTTGCCTTCAACTGCACTCTACATAATGTCATGCCCCTAACTGATGTTTGGGCATTGCCTAGCAGTCAGTTTTTTAGACAAGCTGTAGCAGACAGATCCCTGGCGGTTCATTTTATCCACAAAAGAAAAGACAATGTTGTCGTTGACCTCTTCACAATGGAAGGCAAAACTAATCAAAGCATTACAGAGCTCTTGATCTCTTGCAAGCAAGCAGAACCCTGGAAGTGCACACAGTCTGTGAAACCGCATCAGAATGTAATTTCAATGGAGGAGAAGGCTCTGGAAAAGCTGGTGTGTACGCTCACTCAAAAAGTAACCCCAACAGTTAAAGATCCTACTACAATCAAAACACTGCAGTTGAAGCTTGGCAGTGAGATGCCTGTCAGATGCACTTACTTTAAATGTCCCTCAGAATTCTGGTGCCAAGTGTCAGACAACCTTTCAGTTTTACAGGAACTCATGGCCAAAATCCAGCAGTATTACTCAACACATACTGTACCGGTTCAGGTAGGTGCCAGATTTTGCATTTCCAAGTCACCTGGAGATGGCAAATGGTACAGGGCTTACATCATTGAAAGGAAAAGTTCAAGACACATCAGTGTACTTTTAGTTGATAACGGCAAAACTCTACAAGTTGAGGAGCACACACTTCAGCAAATACTACCAGAGTACTGTGAACTTGAAGCCCAAGCTTTCAGATGCAGCCTCTACAACCTGATAGAATCGATCAATCCAAAGATTTGTGGAGAATGGGGCGAGGAAGAGTGCACCTTATTCAGAGATTTTGTGCAGTACCACTCGGCCAGTTTGACGTGTAGCCTGACTTCCCTGCTGTGGGTGACAAGCAAAGGGTTGTGCGCTGTTGTGGACCTTCACAGTTCTCAGTTACAGCACAGTATCACAGAATTACTCATTAAGCAGGGCTTGGCGAGGCCTTTGAAAATCCAATCAAAGTGCTCCTCCTCGGCATACCCTGTCTCTTTTTCCTACTCATCATTCAACTTGAGCTGTGGGAATAAGGAGCTAGTCTATGTCACACATATAAGCAGGGCATGGGACATCTACTGCCAGCTTGACAGGAACAGTGAAATCATTGAAAAACTTGAAACCAAGATCTCGGAGGAGGAGAAAATACTGTGGTCAGATAACTCAGCCAAGAGTATGTGCTTGGCAAAATACTTTGATGGCAGATGGTACCGGGGCCTGGCAAAACCCACCCAGTCCTCTTTGTATCTTTCTGTGTTCTTTGTGGATTATGGAAACACATGCATTGTTGAAAAGACCCAAGTAGTGTCTATTCCTCACCATTCAGTAGACCTGCTGTACACTTCCGTGCAGGCAGTGAGATGTAGCCTTGCTCGTGTTCCGAAAACAGAGCCCTTGACCTGCGTTATGCAGTGGCTTAAAGAAACCCTTCTGAATGGCCAAGTGAGAGCTGATGTAGTTGGAAAGCTTGAGGACGGTTCATTGACTGTTGAGCTGTTCAATGGAGATGTCCACATTAATAACCTAATCAATGAGCATATTGACAAACTCACACAAACCCACAGCCAACAAGACAAACGGGTGTCACCAGCATTTAACACAACCCACAGAAAACCGCAAGACAATAGGCTGTCACCAACATTAAACACAACCCACCGCCAACAGCAAGACGGAAGGCTGTCACCAACATTAAACACAACCCACCGCAAACCGCAAGATAGGAGGTCACCAACATTAAAAACAACCCACCGCAAACCGCAAGACGGAAGGCGGTCACCAACATTAAACACAACTAACCGCCAACAGCAAGACAAAAGGCTGTCACCAACATTAAACACAATCAAAGAACACCAGATACTTCCCACCATGCCTACAATCTCAAACACACGACTTAAATCAGGTCTAAAGGCTTTATGTTATGCCTCGCACATTAACACGGTCAGCGACTTTTTCCTTCAACTGCAAGAGGATGAAATACATATTCTGAAGATGAGGGAGGTGCTCAACTGCAGTGTGAGCATAGCTTCTCTGGTGAAGAGCACGTTCAGTGAGTTGGAAATAAATAACAGTGTTCTGGCAGAATATGATGATGGGGCTTTGTACCGAGCTGTCATAAAGGGTTCTGAGGGAAACTGCTTCAAAGTTGAGTTTGTCGACTACGGAAACCTTTCAGTTGTAGGAAAGGATAAGATTTACTCCATGACTCCATGCAAAATGATGGTTCAGCCTAGATTCAGCATTCCATGCACCTTACTCAACACAAGCACTAATGACGAGGAGGACACTTTCAGGGATGCCATCACGGATAAATCTCTCAGGGTTGAGTTTGTAGGTCGGGTCGGCACTCAGTGGAAAGTCAAGATTGAAATTATTGAAGAAAATAGTTTTTCAGTTCTAGTACCAAAAAAACAAGAAGTGTGTGAGCTTACTCTGAAGGAAACAAAGGAAGGTAACAAATCGGAAGAAGTGACGGTCTCTACCAAAGACAACATACCGGAGTCCTCTGATATGCCAACCAAATCAAAGTTAACCATGTGTTCGCAAAAGCCAGGTAGAATGCCTGACGAGACAAATGGCTCTATGAAATCTTGCAGAATTTCTGAATCCTCAGATGTGCGGGGAGATATTGTGGATGCATTCCGGCCAGCATATCAAGAGCTACATTGGGAGCAAGGAACACTCCTATCAGTCCTTCAGAATGGACATTTTTATGTGAGACTTCACAAGACTGAAGATCGGTTGTTGACAATTGAAAGTCTCATTGCAACACATCTCAATGAATGTGACACATTGCCAATTGAGCAAGTCCAAGAGGGATTGAAGTGTCTGGTGAAAGGACCCAAGGACAGGTGGAGCAGAGCTGTTGTTGTGCATGTTGACCAACCCAAGTGTTGGACATTCCTTCTAGATCATGGACTAACAACAGGAACTACTTGTGGTTCATTAAGAAAGTTTCACTGTGACATTGCACATATCTCTGGCCTTGCAGTATTGTGCAAATTGAATAACCACAGCTTTGTTGTGACTGTAGAATCCCTTAGACAGCTTATAGGCAAAGACTTGAACGTGCTTTTTAAGACCCACTCCGATTCGGACAACCTCCGGCTGGTAGAAATAACCTTGAACAAGTCGTTCATTCAGCAAGCAGAAATGACAAATTCAGGGCAACTTTCTGAAGACATCAACCCTATTCCCAGAGAGACTACCACGAGAAACTATAAAGATGAACAAATCAGACCAGGAACTAGCCTCCCACAGCAACTCTCCTTTGCCCCCATCAATATGGGCCAGGTGTATTGTGGCTTTGCCACCGCAGTGACCTCCCCCTTCGACTTCTACATAGTCTTGGAGGACTCCCTCCTTATTATGAAAGAAGTCTCCGCCATGCTGGAAGAGCTTCCGAGTGAGATGCCGCCTCTTCCTGAAGCTCACCTTGTCCCTGGCTCATGCTGCCTGGTGTATTCAGATACAAAGGGCAAATGGTGCAGGGCGGAGGTTGTAAATGCTGAGAAAACTGTGGTAATCAACCTTGTAGATTACGGACACTACACATACCTGGCATACAGCAGCTACCAAAAAGTAAAGATTCTTCCTGAAGCACTTCAGAAACTGCCGAAGGTGACCTACCCGTGCTCGTTGAGGGGAGTGAACCCAACCTCGGATACATTGCAGTGGGCAGATGAAGCAGCAGTGTTCTTCCAAAAGCGTGTGTGCCAGAAGAACCTCCAGATATTCTTCTGGGATGACGGCCACTGGGAGGTGGACGTCCTGGTCGATGGCATCCATCTGTCCAAGGAGCTGGTAGATGCTGGACATGGCAGCTATGTAGACGTTCTGCTTGGATTGAGGTAAAACATTTTACATATTTAACATTTTGGTAGTGTAGTGGGGAAAAAACGGATCAAATTAAAATGACAAAATGGCTACTTGTGATTAACTTGTATTACCAATTTAAGTGCATACTAATCACTGATTTTGAAGTGTAACTGTGTAGAAATATTTTATGATGTTAATGAATTTAAAAGTGCATTAAATGAAAATATAATTACATTGATATAATACAGGCAATCTAAAGGGAACTATAGTATGTCAGCTGAATTGGTAGCCCTACAGCTATGTAGGTCCCTGCAGCTCTATGTGCGGGTGATGGGGATGGGTGTCCTTCTCTGCCAGTGTGAAACCAATGTGTCAAATCAGGCCAAAGCTAAACCCATCTGAGAAGGCGCTTCGCTACGGGACCTGACCTGTGTATTGTGATGTCGTAGGTTCATGAACGGCTCTCCTCTGACTGACCTCCAGTGACAACCGTTGGCAAGAAGAGGCTTGGTTGAGGGTAGGCTTTTGCAGTCGTGTCGTAAATTGAACTGCGATTGACAGGTGTAGTATTTAAGGATAACCTCTGGCTGCTTTGACTGTAAAGCTGGGCGACGTAGACATTATTCTGAAATCACAAGAATTCTGACCCGATATCTAGGATAACAATGTGGTCTTTTTCTTTTCTCTTGATCAGGAAAATGGGAAGCATCATCTTTTCCAGCATTACTTGGAACTGAAGGATCAGTTTCATATATTAGTCAATGGACAATGTAGCCCTTCCTTTCCTGGGTATTTCTGTATTTTAGTTCATGTGTTGTTTAAAGTTAGTGTATGATGTACCAAAGGGTGGTCCAAAATGTTAACCAGTCAATGCTTGATTGAATGCTTGACCATGCTTGATTTTGTTCATTAAACAAATCTGTAAAATAATGAAGATTGTTTGCGCATCTTAAATCATTTAGAAATATCGCTCAGCATTTTATGCACTGTTTTTCACTTAATTTTGGTTGGATGTTGTTTGTTCATGAGGGTGATAAGTAAGTTAAGACATTCCACTCCTATAAGAGGAACATTAAAGGCATCAGAACACCTGCTCCAACAGTTAGTTTACACCCTTCCAAGTGAAACTTGAGATGTGCATATAATCCATTTTGATATTATAATTGAGTCCAAAAAAGTGATTTGTGGGTCCCCTAGTTAGTTTTGTATCCTTGTTTTGCGTCAGAGAAACGTATGGAGAATAAAAAACTATTCCGCATCAGCAGTTTTCTGTGCGCAAAAGTAGAATTCTATCTTTAGTCGTAAGCGCTTTAACTTGTATAACTTTTTCAAACATGGAAAAAGCTCTTTGGTTGGGTCAATTTAATCAATTCAAGTCAATTTAATTTCCCACTAAAAAAATCTATAATGGATATATGTATAATTAACTCTTGACTTGCGTCGTCACTTCCGTTGCTCCTCCCGCAATGATTGGTCTGCCAATTTCCCAGCTGAACCAATCAGTGATCTTTCTCCGAGGCTTGTGTCCCGGGGTTTAATCAGATGGGGTGATTAGTTCATGAGTTCTAGATGGTTGTTATAGATGATGCAGCTGTTGCATGTTATATTGTTTTAAATCTGGAGGATTCAATCCTCTTTATTGGTAAAATACATACTCAGTGAAATTTGTTTCTCTGCATTTAACCCATCCTAGTATTGGGAGCAGTGGGTCTGGTGCTTAAGGGCACCTCGGCAGTGCCCAGGTGTTTCGGGTTACTTGAACCAGCGACCTTTCGGTTCCCAAGCAAAGTCCCAACAGACTAAGCAGCCCATGTGTTGTTTAAAACTGACTTAGGAAAGTGCTTCATGACGATATTGAGTGTTAAATCAAAATTGTACAAGAATAAGACAAGACATTTCACTTTGAGCTGTTGAAAATGTGTATTTATTGATTTACAAAAGACAAAACATGACACTGCTTAAATAGTTCGGTTCTGTCTGAAACCAAGGTACTATCAGTTTCCAGAGGCAATGGCCTTAACGTCTCTGTAGGGTATTGTACATTTATAGCAACATCGCCAAAGCTGCAATCTTGTTCAACAAGACTGAAGCGTTGGACTCTGATACTCTTCTTTAAAAATCGAATTGGGAAATTGGTTAAAATTTATGATCATTTCTTTCATGTATTGCTTTTCTACATTGGCAGTCATTTTTTTAAATTTTAGATCAAAATATCCTTTAACCAAATGCTATAGACTCCAAATTTGGATTATGATTTGAAGGGGTGTTTATTTTTTAACATTGCAGACATTGTGGCCTCTTTTTATATTTTCTTTTATATATAAAATATTTAAAATACACATCTGTGGTTCAAACAAGGAGTATTAGTATTGTTTATTTGTTGTACTGGTTGTAAAATGTTTTGCTCGGTGACTGCATGTAAGTACACAATTAGTCCAAATAATTGCACACCACTCTAAAAAAAAAAAAAGAAAAGAAAAGAAATTCATACAAGAAATATAATCTAAACTAAAATTAAATCGTGGAGTTAAGAATTACATCCTGGCCATGTCACATCTAATTTAGTTCCTTCCATTGTCTAATTATTAGTGTGCATGTGGACTGGGGAGAGGAACGTCCTCTGGCATTCTTCCAGACTGAGGCTCACTTATCCACCAAGTGTCAAAACACTGATCTGAATGTTCTGCTTCTCGACAGTAAAACTCAGTAAGACGGGTGACACGCATATTTACAGTAATCTGGTTTAGAAGAACCTCTGCCATGACTTAGTGATTTCTAATGAAGGAATATTAGATCTGGATTCAAAAGTAAACTGAAAAAAAAAATGAAATTAAGTGTATGCATATGCTGGCTATGGAATGAGACGACGGTATCTGACGGACTTCTGCTTGCTCATTGAGTGTTCAAACGATTAACATTTTGGAGTTGAATACAGGGAATTTTATTACAATGAACATTTTAAAAACTGAAATATGGTAATGCAGAAAATAGCATAAAACATCATAAAATTGTTATTACAGTAACCTATTAAAAAAATGTAAATGAGCAAAAATAATTTTCTTCCCCAACCCCCCAAAAAATAAATCGTGCAACCAAAAATATATTCCCCCTTTGTGGTGTCGTTTTCTGAATTGTATATCTCCCTGGATAAAATACGTTTTACAGTGCTTTACCGTTATACATTTTCAATAGACCTTCAAGAGGGAAAACTATTTAGGCCATACATGTCTGTGATTGCAACCACATATCTTATGCTGTAGAAGCATGATCCAGTTATTTAATAATTAAAAAGGAGGAACAAATGTGTTTACTACTGGAGGAACAACTTAACTCTCTCCTCTCGTGACAATTCTCAGGAACATCGCAACGCCAATGCATCACGGTCTTCCAACTTAATAGATTCTTTATCTGCGTCAGATAATCAAAGTAAGAGGAACATTAAGTCATGGTGTAGGTGAATGTCTTCTGTACGGGTGGGGGGGTGGGTTTAGTGTGGTGGGTTTAGTGTGGTGGGTTTAGTGTGGTGGGTAGTGGTGGCTCCAGTCTATTTAGTGTTGAGCTCGTTCTCCAGCTCCATGAGCTTGCGCGACGCCTTGACCTTGTTGGACACCTCCTTGCCCTGGGAGAAGAGGCGCTGACGTTCCTTGAAGGTCAGGCTCTCTGGGGCTCCTGGGGCAGCGTTCTCCTGCTCCTGGCTGAGAGGTGCATGTATGTATGGGTGACTTCATGGCAATAACAACTCAAATGACAACTGATTTGACGTTGATCAGTGATCTATAGCAAGATGCTATGCATTTGATTGACATATTGCTTTCCAACTTCTGAAATAACTCAAATGGATTCCCCATTGTCAGCTGATCTAGTCTCAGGACACACTGAGTCGGTTATATTGCAGTAATCAACAATATACTGTTGGAGTGAACAAAAACACAAATTAGGACTGAGATGAACGTGTAGGGCGGCAATTTAAGCTTGGCTGAAGGTGAAGTGAGGAGAGGAAATGGATTTTTAAGATGCCCGTCTCACCTTTTGTTCCACTTGTCCTTGTAGACCTCTCCCATTCCTACAAGTCCTGCAGGGTTTCCAGTGTACGAGTTAAATCCTGGACAACAAAATGGTCAGTAAGTATCACTCTTTGTCAACATCTCCACACATTCTGCGGCATTGGGAAGCTGCTTTGTACCATTTAGAAAATTGCTCACAAAATGGATATTAAATTCAAATTTGACTTAAAAAGATTGTACGTTAATTTGTATGAAAATAATATAAATAATAATTAAATTCTGTAGGTTCTGTACATTTCCAATTGAGGTCTTTAGTGAAACCTGTAGTGTCCTTTAATAAACAGTACTCTGCAGCTTCTCTTTCAGGTCACCAGAGGTCCCACAGACCAGAGGAAGAAGGAAGGGAAGAACACTAGAGGAGCATTAAGTGAACTAGGCTTTATCAAACTAGAAACAAGCCCAGAAGAAGAGACGAGGACAGCTGTGTTAGGAGGAAACCAAAAGAAGAGTTAATGCCGGTTTCCGAAGCAGTGAGGCGGGTCTGTGGAACGGTACAGCAGGGGTCATGGGTCAAGGTCACTCCATTTTGGCCACACCTTTTTTAAATTGTAGAGATACAAGTCTAGCATGATGGTACACGTCTAGCACAATGTAGGACCATGGAGGTCAATAGGTGACCTTGACCCCATCACCCGATACACAATGATCATTTAGCTCACATGCCCCTGCAGCTTTCCCCAAGCGTGGACTGAATTGTATCCCAAATCAAGTGATGGAGCGGTCAACAAGAGTAGGTCTTGTAGCGACAGTCCTGGACCAAGAAAAAGGGCCCACTTAAAAATATGAACTCCTTCAGCCTCATGCCCACAACACATCGTGTGCATTCGGGAGGAGACGATTTATTTGACTTGGAGGGAATGGACAAAGGGGGATTCAATGAGACACAAGTCGCACACAGACGGAGAGTGTCTGGTGTGTCCACCTGACATACTGAGCTCATCCGTTATGCTGGCAGCTTTCTGTGGGGGAGCTTTTAACACCCGTGGCGTTTCAGTGACTCAAATTGAACAAATCCTCCCATTCACGTCAACTAAATAACATGTCACATGACAAGGAGGTAAGGAGATGCGATTCTGCACAATTTAGCAATCATTGGCTAACCAGTGTTTTGAAGTTGCCAGCATAACGTACTTGGCTAAGAATGTGTTCAGGAAGTGGTTAGGGAGGCGGGAGGTTCAGGTTGTCATGGTCACCTGAACCGCTGCCAAAATGACCCATGGGAGTGGGAGGTTAGTGAAGCTAGCAGCTGTTAGCAACATCAAGACATCGTGGCTAAAAATGCTTCAGAGCTACAAAAAGCCACACACACACACATGCAGACTACCAGGAAAAGATAAGAACATTCAGCACAGTTACAGACAGACATGTTGGACAAGGCAGAGCAGCCAGTAGACAGACAGAAAAAGGCCATAAAACAAGGAAGGAAACATTTAACAGAAAGACATCCAGGATGAGTAAGAAATCAGGGCACAGCCTCGTTAATAAAAATGGAGCTCAGCACAGGCAGTAGGAAGCGATGGCTGCCAAAGCTATTTTGGGGTGATTTAGTGCAGCTGCGTGGTGTGGGAGGTATACAACTGGTTAACTATGTGGTGTCTGAGAGGGGGGGGGGGGGGGGGGGGGAAGTTAGTGGTCGGTTTCCCCTTGCAGTGGAGCGGGTCATGACACTAGTGTACCAATGTATGTGGTTGGGTGTGTGTGTGTGTGTAGGTTTAATCCGAGTGTGTGTGGCACACCGTTTGTCTTTGGCTGTTCATGCAGACTTCAAGCATGTGCGAGTTACTTCTTTGAATGAATACAAACGTACCCAAAGGTCCTTTCTCTTCCATTAAGGAAAAACTAAGCTTTCATTGAAAAATACCCCTCAGGATCAGCCGCCATCATTGAATCAAGACGAGTGTGACTGGTGAACGATCACATGGACACTCAGCGCCAGGGCATGACTCTTATATACTCATTGATGTTTGATTATGCTCATCTTCAGGCAGCCTGTGGGGGTCACTAGAGACCCGCATCACCTTGGTTCCTAAACAGCCAAAGACAACGAAGGTGCTTGGTACTTCCTCTCCTACTTGGGTGTGCGGTCATGTCAACTAAATTAAAATGGGTCTGAGTCGAAGTGGCCGCGTGAATCGATGAGGGCGGGAAAGCCAAGAGCGACACTCCGTTTCCCCGAACCGTCCCGAAGCATGGCCGCGGGCAGGCAGGTAAGCAGCTCGCTGAGACACCGCAGCAACCAGACACACAAGAGGCGGCGAGCGACAACACCAACAGTACTACGATTGGTTCGGAGCGGTGTCAATCGAGTTGGGGGGAGGTGGGGCGGTACTATGATTGGTTCGGAGCGGTGTCAATTGAAATTGGGGAGGTGGGGCGGAAGAGTGGGTGGTGGTGGTGGTGGGTAATTACGGTGGCTTATTTTTTTGACGGGCCACTAATGACGACCGTCTGATTGGAAGAAGACATCGGGTTGAGAAGGAACAGAAAGACACAAACACAGAACAAATATGGAGGGGAAACTGGATTAACTCTTTGGAAAGATTAGGTAAATACGTCCAAACGTAAAAATCACCCAGACACAAATAGATGGGCGATGATTGACTAGAGAAAAGGTAGAATTTAAACAAACAGAAATGGGAAAAAGAGAACAGGGTGGCTCAGAATGTTTGCCCCCCCTGCTTGAAGGACGAGGGACTAGTGGACTAGTGGACTAGTGACGGAGGACGCTGGGCGGAGCCGGTCTCCTCCGGGTCTACCTTTCAGGTCGCCTGAGGACATGAAGCTGGGTTTGGTGGGAGGGGGAGGGGCGTGGCCTGTACTGTTGGAGTTGTTGACTGGCAGCTGAAACGAGCTGGACAGGAAGATGCCGTCGGACATCGGGCGGGGCTTGCGCGCGGTGGGCGGCGGTCGAGGCTTCCCGGGCCTCGCAGCTGAGGCCGGGAGGTCGCCATACGACTTCCGGGTGGCCGACAGCTTCGGCTGACCTGATAGGCCGGAGCTGCTGCCCGCCCCGGGGGCGGGCTCTCCCTCCTCGTCGCCGTCGTCCTCGTCACCCGCGTAGGACACGAACGTGGCGGTGTAGAGCGCGTCGGGGGAGATCACCTGGGTTTTGAGGTAGGAGGTGTTTCTCTGTGGGGGGGGCGGGGGAGTGTTAGTGGAGGCGGGGGGTTCGGGGGGTTGGTAGTCCCGGGGCAGGGGCGGCCGGTACAGACCGGCGGGCTCATCGGGCGCCAGCAGCTTCTTCTCCGCCTCCTCGTGATGCCGGCGGCGCTCCGCCTCCAGGCGCAGGTAGTACTCCTCCTCCTGTCTCCTCTACGCACAGGAGGAGGACAACCTGTTAGCCTGTACTCCTCCTCCTGTCTCCTCACACAAGAGGACAACCCGTTAGTCTGTACTCCTCCTCCTGTCTCCTCACACAAGAGGACAACCCGTTAGTCTGTACTCCTCCTCCTGTCTCCTCACACAAGAGGACAACCCGTTAGTCTGTACTCCTCCTGTCTCCACTCACACAAGAGGACAACCCGTTAGTCTGTACTCCTCCTCCTGTCTCCTCACACAAGAGGACAACCCGTTAGTCTGTACTCCTCCTGTCTCCTCTACGCACAAGAGGACAACCCATTAGTCAGTATTGCTCCTCCTGTCTCCTCTACGCACAAGAGAACAACCCGCTCCTGCTGCTCCTGTCTCCCCTCACACAGGAGGAGGACCACCTGTGAGTCAGTACCGCTCCTCCAGAGGATAATGATTGGTGCCACCTCCTGCTATCTGAACACTAGCTACACTTGACCAGCCACAGGGTTACGTCCACCCCCGGGGACCTACTGACCTAACCCCAGATCTGACTGTTTAGAGAAATCCAACCACAGAGAAGCCCATCCCCTCTGCAGAAGCCCTGCATAATCGCGTTGATGCGTTTGGAGTTGCCTCGTCTCTGCATGGGAACCCCCTCCCAGAGGTTGTGCCGTTGGATGTTGGGAGATCTAACCGTACAAAACAAAATAAAGAATCTGTCCCGTAGCTATGAGGAGATGTGTGAATGAGGACACGATGGTCCGTAGGGTGTGGGGCGGCTGAGAGGACGTCACCGTCTGGGGGAACGTCTCTTGGCTGTCGAGGCACCCCCCCGCCCTCTCTCCAGGGCTCTGGAACTCCAAGCCAAAGGGACCCCTTCAGGTCTGACAGGAGGACACAGGGTGTTGGGCGGACAGCTGGCGTGTGTGTGTGTGTGATGGTGAGAAGAGGGGGCCCTGTCCCATGTACCTACCCTCCAACCACGTGATGTAGTGGTAAAGCAAACAGCACCAAACAGGACACGATCCACTCATCTAGAAAAAATGTTGACTATGGACTATGGCAAATAAGTAACATTATCGTTTATGGGGGAATTTAACTAAGACATTGATAAGTTACTGCGAAGATGTCAGTACATTTGTGTTATTCACATTGGTGGCCATCTAAATGCATTCTGGGATACTGCTTGTAAACAAGCTTGTGCAGATATAGATAACGCAACCGTTTAAATCACCATTGGCGAAAAAATGACATCACTTTTTTTGTGAACTATTGGTGGCCAATGTGGAAATATGCTGCCACCTGGAGGGCAAGAACGGTACTATCACTGCCTACCTAGTGCAGGGGGTAAGGAGACTCGTAGGACAGGGCGTTGTGAACAACGTGTACAGCGGGAGGGTTTGGGCGCCGAGGGGGAGAGAAGCAGCATTTCTGGGGTTATGGTTTTTTTTGGGAGCAATGCTGGATGAAAATGGTTCCATTACAGAACACATCAAATAAATGAACAAGTGAAACCGTACAATCAAATAATGAATAATAATAAAAATAAAGAACCTATGGCTGAAATAAACAACCACAACAACAACATCCACAGCACCACATGATGGGGGGGGGGGGGCTCCATGCTTCACAACACCAACTACAAGGAAGGAACAGGGGGTGGAAACATGCATCCTGGACAATGACCAAGATATCTTAAGACTCATACATGGAATTATATATATATATACATGGAATTATATATATATATATATGATGCTAATTTGACCTAGTTGAAAGAAATCAACATCATTCCAACATTACACATACCAAGGTTAAAGGTGATAATAATAATAATAGCCAGTCAGGAGTCGATGGGCGCTGTCACACCCAATACGTTGGTGAGCGCTTGTTCCGTTTCTCTCCTGGTTGGCTTCGTTCGGGGCTTTCGTGAACCCCAGCCGTCAGACTCCTGTGTTTGTTTTCAGAGTGCGCTTCAATTGCAGCGAGACGCAACCATCCGACACAACGGATCGGAACGACTAACTTTGGCTAGCCGAGGTAAGGTAAGCGCGCTGCCCACATAGGCTCCAGAGTGGAGCGGGTGGACGGGCGCCTGCTGTGACTTTGAAGGATATCGCTAACACTTTTCTGTAGACTACGTTGTCTTGATTGTGTAAATGTGCTGCTTGGCATAACCTCCTAAGAATCAGCAACAAACGGCACGCAATGTGGTCATTGTAACAAATGAGGCGCTGGTTTCGGACCAAAATATTCCCCAAATATGGGTGTGAAAACGCCCTGAGAAGACTGCCCAACACGGGCACACATTATGAGAGACTTAGACCGCAGTGTTACGTATGCCAAGCAGTAACCTGTGGAGTGAATGTAGCTCCACGTTGGACACTGATCAGTGTCGATGTTACCTTCTCGTCCGCCTCCCTTCTGGCGTTCTCCTCCTCTCTCCAGCTCCTCTCCTCCTCCTGCCTGGCCCGCTCCTCCACCTCCCGCTTGCGGATCTCCTCCAGCTGCTGCTTGCGCCGCCGCTCCTCGTCCTGCAACTGCTCCACACACACATGCACACACACACACGCACACACCCACACCAAGAAGGGCACGCCGAGAGGCAGAGGAAGGCAGAAAATAAGTCAGAGAGGCATCGGTGGTCACAGAACCAATCAGAGGTGGAGACCACTTGTGTTAACTAGTTGAGAACTAAACGCCTGCTTAGATGTTTCTGTACAGAACCAGGGTTCGGTCGGACCAGCTCTACCGGAGCCGTTTGCACACCAACACACACACACACACACACACATCGTGCAGCTTGCGCACACGCACAGACACACACACCACAGAAAACATGCAAGTGGTCCCATACAACATGCACAAGGATGAGAAGAAACCCACAACCTGACCGAGAAAATGCATTACAACAACAAGGGGTGTGTTGGAGTCATCTTAGCGGCGACTCGTGGCTGGGCCCAAGGCAAACGACATGCAGCTTCATCACATGCTCCAAGACACAAACCCAGACATCCCCCACAGCAGGTGGAACACCATGCCACTTGCAGGCAACGTACCGTCAGAGAAACCCCATCACACACACACACACACACTGATGCTGGTGAGTTGACCACACGGACGGATGGGGTTGGAGGTACGGATGATCAGGGGGTGAGGCTATGAGCCCAGGGCCTAGAAGAGGCTCATGCCCTGGAATTTGTTTGCTGCTTGCGAAGCATTAAGCTGCATAACCGTGTCCTTTATGGGCACTCTTAAACACCGCTGACGCCGTCTTCACGCTGTAACCCCAAATACGCTTCTTTAACGTAAGTCTAAAGTCCCCCAAGTTGGAGGTTCTATTGACAGCGTTTGGTCAGACGTCAGAGGGTCTAAACATGAGGACATAGGGACAGACGTGTTCAGGAGGAGGAACCCCATTCCTCTGTCACTACGCTTTAGTCTTAGCTCTTCCCGGCACCGCCCCTTAAAACTCATGGAAACCATAAAACAACCATGGCCGTCCAGGTAAGTGGACGGGGGGAAAACACGAGTGAGTGGGCTATCCAGACAGGAAACAGGAAGTAAAACAGGAAGTTACGCAGGAGAAAGGGAAGGGATAAACGACATTTGCCATTACCAGGGAAGAACGTACCAAGTCTAGAACAGAGATAGCAGGGACAGCTGTCTGCTGCTAAAGTGAAGAAGAGAGGAGATTGAGCAAGAGGGGAATACAGGACAAAGAAAAGACGACAAGGAGGTGAACAATTAGCAAGGGTCCCAACAAATGGTCAAAGGAAAGTGATCCCAATTCATTAAAAGGAAAGGAAACGGGAATAAATAAGAACAGATGAAAGACAGAGGGAGGAGTAGAGGAGTCAAATAGAGGGAGGAGGAAAAAAGGGTGAAAACAATGGGGTTTTTTTTGTAGTGTAGCGCTGCAAAGCGTTTCCAAAAGATGCATTCACTGAACGCACCCTGAAAAGATATCAACACAAGGAATTAGGAGCGAACGGCACAGACCACATCATTAAGGCAAAAAGCCCCTCGCTCGTAGATGGCCCACACACTCCGTACCCCCCCTCTATTGGACACACACTCTGTACCCCCCCTCTATTGGACACACACACTCTGTACCCCCCTCTATTGGACACACACACTCTGTACCCCCCTCTATTGGACACACACACTCTGTACCCCCCTCTATTGGACACACACACTCTGTACCCCCCTCTATTGGACACACACACACTCTGTACCCCCCTCTATTGGACACACACACACTCTGTACCCCCCTCTATTGGACACACACACACTCTGTACCCCCCTCTATTGGACACACACACACACACCACCCACACACACACACACACACACACACACACACACACACACACACACACACACACACACACACACACACACACACACACACACACACACACACACACACACACACACACACACACACACACACACACACACACACACACACACACACACACACACACACACACACACCTTTGATCAACCCCGTGAACTGTGTGCCGATCAGCTATACGCTTTGAAATAACCGTTTGACTAAAAGGGCACAGAGGCCATCCTCTTGTGGTAATACTGCTCGGACAGGTCCTGAAGGTCACATGCAGTGTGGGCGCTTAGCAACCAGCCACGCCCCTCTCCTCCTGTTCACCCTCCGGCCAGCCAGATTGAAGCAGCTTCAGCATGGCAAAGCAATGACGTAAGCATGTTGCAGGTGGACATCGCAGGGCATTCATTGTGTGAGCAATAGTTGACCCTCAGCAATAGACATCTCTGCCTCAAAGCAACAACCTTATATACAGTCCAAATTATTTAATATCCTTAAACCCGGCACCTTAATATACCTGCCATGAATCAGAATAATCATAATCCCTAATCCATATTAACATTTAACCATCATAGCTATTGCAATAAGAACATAAATACAAAATAATCAGTGCAGGGGTAGCCCCACAGTTACAAACTCTCCCCATGTGGTCTAAGTTTTCATACTAACTAGTAATAGCTTCCACTAGTCTACCCCTAGTCTGACCCGGCCTCTCAGCCTCCAGCCTCTGTCCAAGTCACTGTCCACGACACCACGAGTCTCACCCGGGCCCTCTTCTCAGCCTCCAGCCTCTGCATGATCATGGCCGTGTCCACGTCCTCGTCGTCCTCTTCCTCCTCGTCCTCGTCGCTCTGCTTGGACTCCTGCAGCCTTTTCTGGAACTGCCACTCCAGCATCAGCTTGCGGAGTCGGTCGCTCTCCTCTGCGGTGCGCTCCGGCTTGGCCTGAAAGAGCATCGTTCAGTTTTATTGTCGCTCGGGATCCGCATCTCTCTTTAAGCCGCTCTGTACTCGCCCTCATCTCATTCACCTGAGATGAGGGCGAGTACAGAGCTGATCTGTGTCGAGATACCACCTGATCTGTGTCAACGCTCACCTGCAGCTCCTGGATCTCCTTGTCCAGCAGGTCCACGATGTGCAGCTGCTGCTGCTTCTCTGCCTTCTCGCGGGCGTCCCTCTTCCAGGGGTCCGGGGACAGGCTGTCGCTGGAGGACAGCTCCTCCTTGCTGATGGTGATGTACTGCAGGTCACGCCGCTCAATGGTGCGTGGCTGCTGCTGTGGCAACAGCTCCCTGATCACCGTGTCCATGACTGCAGGAGGACAAACCCCAGATCGATTAACATTGAATTTTACTACTTCCAAATTCTACAAACAGATAATATCCACAATACAAAAGACTACACGACCCCTACGGAATAAGGGTTTAAAAGTGAAATGTGCACCATTTCAAGCCAGCTCGAAAACTCTGGTCCTTATCCCTCCCTTTCCTGACTCGGTCCAAACCTCGGCCCACCCTCAAAAAGCGAGGCTAACTAAAAAAGCCTTACAGTTAGTGCCTACATGAACGCATGTGCTTTACAGCATATTTCAAACTAAAACATGTTGCATGTTAAAAGGTTAAAGTTTAAACATAGTTTTACTCGCTATTTAGAAACCTCTACCGCAATTGAAGCAAACAAAAACACAGTACCAGGGTTGGGCCCCATGGCCAGCCCCGGGGGAGGCACCGTGTTACGGGGCAGACTGGCCAGCTTCTCGGGCCGGGCCGGCGGCGGGGGCTGGTGCTGAGGAGGGTGGTACGGCTGCGCCGGGGGGGGCTGGTGGTGCGGAGGTGGGGCGGGCATGACGGGGTTGATGCGGATCTGGCCCAGCTTCTTCTCCTGTTCCCGGCGCTTCCTCTCCCTGCGAATGAGCAGCATGATCAACCGGGCGTCCGCAGAGGTGGACAACACACGTTTCATCAACAGGGCCCAGGATATGACAAGGAACCAATAGGAACCATTTTTCCATAGAAATTCTGCAACTTAAATCATAAAATGTGTTATTTATTTTTTTAGCAGTGGTAAACACCACAACAGAAGGTGACCGTAAACAATAGCAGTGGTACACACCACAACTGGAAGTGACAGTAAACAACAGAAGTGGTAAACACCACAACAGGAAGTGACAGTAAACAACAGAAGTGGTAAACACCACAACAGGAAGTGGAAGTAAAACAACAGCACATGGCACATACCTCTCCTCCTCCAGACGGGCCTTCTCCTTCTCATACCAGCGCTGCTGCTCCTCTCTCTTCTTGCGGTCGGCCGCCTGCTGTGCGGCGGCGGCGCTGAGCGCGGGGGGCGGAGGCAGGGGCAGGTCCCCCGGGGGGTCGTAGGGGTCCTGGGGGAAGTGGGTGGGGGGAGGCGGCGGGGGAGGCGGGGGCAGGTCGGAGCGTGACGGCGTCTGCGAGTGCTGCTGCTGCTGCTGCTGCGGAGGAGGAGGGCCGGAGTGCGGTGCGTTGGGTGTCTTCCAGCGGCCCGGCCCGCTCTTGTGGTTGGGGTGGGTCTTGCTGTTGGAGGAGGAAGAGGCGTTGGAGAAGTTGAGGTGCTCCTGGCTGGAGGTGGAGGACTCCACCGAGGAGGAGACCTGCTGGTGGTTGCCCCAGTTGTCCACGGGTCCAGGGAGTCCTGAGAAGAGATGGGACAATACGGGATTACCCAACTGTTTTGGAAAAGGACTTTGATATGAATTCACAAAGTCATCTGCACCGAAGTAGACAAGCTAAGAATCTCTACGGTAACTGGTCAGTCAAACACAAGTTAGAACAAGTTATCTAATGGAACACATTAACACTTAAACACTTTGTTCTGATATGCATGCAGCTAGCTCTTGGTCCCTGGTTTTAAAGCATTCCTTTGTATGGATTTGTTTATGGGTTAATGCCCAACATGACTTCACAATAAAGAAATTCCTCAGTGACTTTGGGTTTTAAATAAGTGAGTGCATTAAAGAAATATAAAATATGATTGTGAGGTAGAAACCCATGTGCGGTTAATTTAAACCTAAAACCTCTCATTTCATAATCATGATGTGAAAATCGATGTCCTCCATGTCTGCTGACCTCTCTGGTAGTCCATGTCCCTGTGGACGTAGTCGGGCTCACGCTGGTTCTCCCGGTAGTGCTGCTCCTCCCGCTGGTGGAGGTGCTGCTCCTCCCTCTGGTGGAGGTGCTGGTCCTCCCGCTGGTGGAGGTGCTGCTCCTCCCTCTGGTGGAGGTGCTGCTCCTCCCTCTGGTGGAGGTGCTGCTCCTCCCGCTGGTGGAGGTGCTGGTCCTCCCGCTGGTGGAGGTGCTGGTCTTCCCGGTGGTGGAGGTGCTGTTCCTCCCGGTGGTGGAGGTGCTGGTCCTCCCGGTGGTGGAGGTGCTGTTCCTCCCGGTGGTGGACCTGCTGCTGGAGGTGCAGAAGGTCCTCATGTCTCAAACCCCCCGCTGGAGGGTACAGCTCCTCCTGGGACTGGCCCATCTTATCCACTCGCTGAAGAAGGACACAAGGATAGATTGATTTATCATGTGAATATTAATGACAATAATAGGCCAATATGTGAGGCTGGAGTAGCCTGGTTAGATAGTCTAGTATATTAGTTAATTAGTCATTTGTCTAGTATATTAGTATATATATATATATATATACACACACACACATGTATATATACACACACACGTATATATACACACACATAAATATACATATAGAATTATACATATATGTATTTATACATAAATATACATAGACATATATAAATATACATATATATACATATATTGTATACATACATTATCGCTGCCAAATAAACTTGAAAATAAAATCGAGGTGCGGTAGTCGGCCTACCTGCATGCTGTTGTGGAGGCCGTCGGCCATGGACCCCGGCAGACGCTCCCTCTCATCCATGGTCTGCCAGTGCTGGGCGGGGGGGCCCTGGCTCTGGCCCTGCCCGGGGCCCCCCACCACCCGGTCCTGGCTCTTGGAGGCTGGGACGGTGAAGTACTCCCTGGGGTAGGTCTGCGTGGGGATGGGGTACGCCTCGGGACCAGGAGGGGAGTGCTCATCCTGGAGGAGTTCAGTGTAACCACAGAGATGATCCAGATGAGGGTTAATAGGAAGAATGTCCCCCAATCATCACACACTAGGCCCATATTTAGAATGGATTTGATAGATTTACATTGCGCTACAGTTTTGTGTGTATATATCTATATATATATCTATCGATATAGATATATATATATCTATCTATATCTATCTATATAGATATAGATATATAGCTATCTATATAGAGATAGATATATATCTATCTATATAGATATAGATATATATCTATCTATATAGAGATAGATATATATGCCATTAACAAATGGCAACATTATAAACTGTATTCATGTAAATTCCAGTTCACAAATACAGCATCACTATGACCTGGGTTAGAACAGCCTAGATCCCTATGGCCTGGGTTAGAACAGCCTAGATCCCGATGGCCTGGGTTAGAACAGCCTAGATCCCTATGGCCTGGGTTAGAACAGCCTAGATCCCTATGGCCTGGGTTAGAACAGCCTAGATCCCGATGGCCTGGGTTAGAACAGCATAGATCCTATGGCCTGGGTTAGAGTCATTTAACAGTGTGTCACTGGAACAAGTTCATAATCCTGCAAGGGTTAGCACATGGCATGGGCTAAGACCCCCCCTTCATGAAGCCGAGGTTATAAGCTGAGCTCAATTTGATAAATAATTAATACATAAAAAACACATGAAAAAGAATAAGCAGCATTTATGTTGGCTACTCACTAATTGATCGTTTTGGTTTCATTTAACCTTTTTAACTACTTTGTAATGTTTATCGCATTGATTAACAATGTTGACAACACATCATAGCTGTGCGGTACCTCCTCCAGCCAAACAGAATTGAGTATACACCTGACCCAGGCCATGGAACAACTAGGTTTGAAACATTCCGGCACTGCCATGTTCTTGTCCCTCTCTGTCAAGTGATCAGCTTCTTTCATTCTTTAGCTGTACCTCTGGGTCAGTGCCGATCAGCAAATCCACATGAACTGCTTTACATGTCACGGAACCGTGGACAGTGACTGTCCACTACCGTCCTCAACCCCCGCTGGCTCTGCCCACATTCCACCCACACACACCACGCTGGTCTGTGTCCGCATTGGATACTCACGTCAGCGCACAGGTTGCCGGTGGAGACAGATGTGATCTTGGTCCCTGGCCCACCAGGGTAGACTGCCTTGGCCCCGGGACTCTGGCTTTGATCTAGGGGAATGAATGTATGCATTACAGAACTACCGGCATTATTATTATTATTATTATTATTATAGAACTAGCGATTGAAACACAAATTAAACGATCAGACGTTGAAATCAGGAAATCAATTAAGGCTTGGCTGAGGGGTTTTCATAAGAAATGGATCACATGTTTATCAGTATCCTCCTAGAGCCTTACATGTTTCCTAAAGCCCTATCGAGTGTTTTATGAAGTGTAGTTGATAGTGTAGTATATTAGTATACTGGACTAAGTGTAGTTGATAGTGTAGCATATTAGTATACTGGACAAAGTGTAGTATATTAGTATACTGGACTAAGTGTAGTTGATAGTGTAGTTGTATATTAGTATACTGGACTAAGTGTAGTTGATAGTGTAGTTGTATATTAGTATACTGGACTAAGTGTAGTTGATAGTGTAGTTGTATATTAGTATACTGGACTAAGTGTAGTTGATAGTGTAGTATATTAGAACACTGGACTAAGTGTAGTTGATAGTGTAGTTGTATATTAGTATACTGGACTAAGTGTAGTCGAATATTAGTATACTGGACTAAGTGTAGTTGATAGTGTAGTATATTTGTATACTGAACTAAGTGTAGTTGAATCCTTCAAGACAAGTGAGGCCATACTTCTGCCTGTTCTCTAGACTTGGGGCCCTGATCAGGCAAAGACACTATGGCACATATGTGGTGTCTGGTAGGTGTGTGTGTGCGTGTGCGTGTGTGTGTGTTCGTGTGAGATCAGGGGGTTCTCACTGGCCACGTTGGGGCTGGAGCGGTGGTCGGCACGGTTCTTGAGCAGCCGTTCCTCACCGCTCATCTTCTTGGGTTCCGGGTACGACTCCCAGCCGCCCTGCGGGCTCTCAGGGGAGCCGTTTTGAGCGGCCGTGTTGTACAGCTCGAAGCCCTCGCTCTTGGGCCGCAGCTTGCCGTTCTTGTCACGCCCGCGGTCAGACGCTGGGGAGACGGAGGAGCAAACAGAGGTTTGCGTTACAGCGGTGACTCCTGACCTGTGGCTCTCCCTAGTGGGCCGTGGGGGTACTGCAGCCGGGACACCAAATTATTCAACAAACACTTTTGTTTAATGCACATTGTTGATGAAATGCATCGTTATTATAATGTTAATTGGGTTATGGTACAACAAATATAATTTTTTAGTTGACATATGGAAGGAAAAAGGTTAGAGAGGTCAGAGATTTTGGGTTTAACTGCATTTAAGATGAATGAAGGGAACCAGATGAAGAGATGAGGTCTGTTGAAATGGTAAAACATTGAGTCAATGAAAAAACAATTAGCTTCGATCACTTGAACATGTAAATCAAACGTATTGCTGTAGCAATAAACTGGGACTGCGACTTATTTCACACACACTGAAGACAGCCTGTATAATTAAAAATATATTTTTTTGAAAATAAAGTAACTTGGACTTTAAAGCCATCTGGCCTCTGGACAGTGGAACACACACCCGTCTGGGCATCTTAATGGAAATCCCCTTAAAACGTCCGGGCCGGAGATCGTACCTTGTAAATTTTACTGACACAAATATCAAGGAGACATACTGTCTGTCGTGTCGCTGTGTGTGTGTGTGTTCGTGTGAACTTGAAGAGTGTACACACACACACACACACACACACACACACACACACACACACAAGCCACAAACAGTCATTATACCCTCGGTCATGAGAAGCTGGGGTTGGCTGGCGCTTTACGAGCCTACAGGGTGAACCGCGAGGACGGGCGTTGTCTGCAGGAGTGTTGCTTCTTCTCCCAAGTCAACAAACAACCACACACAGCCGTCACCATGGGCAACCTCACACCGCCTTTTATCTCCAAGCTTAAGATCAGAGAATCTCCCAAAAGGTTTAGACACATGAACATATTTCTATTCTGTATTGTGTTAATAAACAAACTCTTAAACTCTTCCTCAAGTGACCGCTGTATGAGAAACAGAGGTGACCTAACCTCATTAAACCATACATGTTAACATTTTTAGAGGTGGCAATGAGATATTATACCGTGGTAGGATTGATGATTAATTCTTAAATGTAAAGTAACATCTGGGGGTTAGCTAGCTGGCTAGCCAATCACCAAAATGACCCAAGGCCAGCTGGTGTGATCACATTAGTGACATTAGTATTTGGTGTTACACTTTGGACTTGTTGTTGGATGTGAGGGTCTGAGATGATGAATTCAGCCCGTCTGTCTCCGAGAGCTGGACAGTGCCAACACGTTTAACACTGACCGCCATCGGCGTCGCTTTGTGGTCGGTTTGTTTGTCCGAGTTAGCAACAGTAACTACGGTCGGACCGGACATGGGAGAATTGTTTGGATGCGGTCAGGTCAAGGTTTTTCCGCACGACAAAATTTCCGTACAAAAAACATAAGACATCTCAACCATATAGACACGGCCCCGAAGGGGAAACTCCCAAAAGACAAACAGATAGTGTTGACCTTCCAGCATGCGGTCAGGAATGTGTCAGGTGTTTGTGAGACCAGGAGCTTTCCCTAGCAGCAGACGAGCGGTACTGACCTCTGGGCATCAGGGGGCTGGGCTGGTTGAGCAGAGTAGCCAGACCATGGTAAATAGCACCCTGCTTGGCCACCTCCAGGGTGACCACGGAGCCCGTCCGCGTCATCAGCTCTGCCGCTCTGACCACAGACGGAAAGAGAGAGAAGACAGAAGAAACAACAGGAGCCAGATGAGAGCAGTAGGACCCAAAGGCCAGCTTCTCAACTTCCAACTCAATATTTTGTGACTTGTGACTTCACCAGACCATCTGGGACTTGAATAATTTTATGATTTTTTAATAAATAAAAATACATAAAAAAAATAATCTGCTTTTTTGTTGAGAGAAAGAGACTCTAAAGCACCCTGAGCCGGCAGTAGTGGAGACTATGATGGCTTCTGGAGCAGCATCCACCAAGGCACTTCACGCAATAAGGGGGACATGAGATGGCTAAAACTACCTTCCTTCTGGCTGTCCTCTGAACAAAACAGGCCAACTGGGTGCTTACACTGAAATCCTGATGGCACACGAGTAACTCTGATCTAGGCCATTATTCGTCCCCATTAACACCATTTCATTCTTATGTAAACCCCCCTATTAACTTTACAGCATTCAAGCCCTTGCCTCTAGTCTAGAGTGGTCAGGAAGCCATCTTAGACCCATCAAGTCATTGTGTTTGTACAGCTCAGAATCACAGTTAGTCTGAAAGGGCTTCACTGGCCATGTTTTATGACATTGACATATGACTTTTCTTTGGTGAGTAACACATTTCTCAAAAGCAGAGCAATTACAAAATGTCTCATGTTTATCAGAATCAAAGCTAAGCTAGCTGTAGCCTGCAACTGAGAGGTCTGCAGAGCTGGGTAACTGTGTGGCTAGGTCCCAACATGGGTTAGGAAGGCCTTAATGGCTCGTTCCCTTTACAGGAAGTAAAGGTGCTGTGCCATTGGTCAGGGTGATTCCTACCTCTCCTGTGATAGGCCCACCAGACTACGCCCATCGACACTCAGCAGCTGGTCCCCTGCTGCCAGGCGGCCATCCTAACACAGACCAACACAAACCGTTAGAGAGAGAGTGAGAGAGTCAGTGAGGTAGTGAGTGAGTGAGAGAGTGAAATAGTGAGTTAGAGAGTGAGTGAGAGCGTGAGGTGGTCATAGAAAGTGAGTGAGGTAGAGTGAAGAGTAAGAGTGAGTCAGTGAGTGAGTTAGTGACTTGATGTGAGTGAGTGAATGAGTCACCATGTCAGCAGCTCCTCCCTTGACAACAGACTTGATGTAGATCCCCAGTTTCTCCTGACCGGCACCCTTTAGTGAGAGAGAGAGAATGATTTCACCGTAAAGCTAAATAACAGGTCAATATGAATACATATGAATAGGATGAGAATACAAAGTACAGGGAAAATGAAGGTACAGCCTGTGGGTCCACGGTGGTAGTGGTTAACCACCGTTTCAAATGTTTCACTTTTGACAAATGATTTGGGCTGAAAGCACCAAGCCTGACGGCTTGTTGGACATGTAATGCGTGTCTCTGCTGACAGCCGTAGTGCTGAGTGAAAGAGACGGTTTAGTCATCAATCAGGTCCACACTGGAGCAGACACTGGAGAGACACAGTGGATCAGTTCAACTACTGTTGAGCTTTTGTTACCAACTTACCACACACACACATACACAAACACAATCACAGAGCTGACAACTAGAGAACATACAAATCATGGTGTGTGTGTGTGTGTGTGTGTGTGTGTGTGTGTGTGTGTGTGTGTGTGTGTGTGTGTGTGTGTGTGTGTGTGTGTGTGTGTGTGTGTGTGTGTGGTGTGTGTGTGTGTGTGTGTGTGTGTGTGTGTGTGTGTGTGTGTGTGTGTGTGTGTGTGTGTGTGTGTGTGTGTGTGTGTGTGTAAACTGAAACTGCATTGTACCATGGTGCCAACAACGCCTACAGAGTCAGACACTATTGATTTGAACATAAAATCTATTGAGAGGAGACGATGTGGAAGAATCTAAAAAGCAAGCAGTACTACTACAGTACTACCCTACTGGAAAAAGGAAAGTAGAAAGAAGTGGAAGAAGTTAAACACAGACATAAACACAGAGGGGAGAGGAATTTTTGGTCGGAAGTAGACCAGAGCAGAGGGGTCATCTGTGTGGCGTCTGTGTCTGTGTGGGCATGTCAGGCCTCAGTCTGTGCCTGTGTGGGCATGTCAGGCCTCAGTCTGTGTCTGTGTGGGCATGTCAGGCCTCAGTCTGTGTCTGTGTGGGCATGTCAGGCCTCAGTCTGTGTCTGTGTGGGCATGTCAGGCCTCAGTCTGTGCCTGTGTGGGCATGTCAGGCCTCAGTCTGTGTTTATGTGGACATGTCCGGCTTCAGTCCGTCTATGTGGGCATGTCCGGCCTCAGTCCGTGTCTATGTGGACATGTCCGGCCTCAGTCCGTGTCTATGTGGACATGTCCGGCCTCAGTCCGTGTCTATGTGGACATGTCCGGCCTCAGTCCGTGTCTATGTGGACATGTCCGGCCTCAGTCCGTGTCTATGTGGTTATGTCAGGCCTCAGTCTGTGTCTGTGTGGACATGTCCGGCCTCAGTGTGTGTCTATGTGGACATGTCCGGCCTCAGTGTGTGTCTGTGTGGACATGTCCGGCCTCAGTCTGTGTCTATGTGGACATGTCCGGCCTCAGTCTGTGTCTATGTGGACATGTCCGGCCTCAGTCTGTGTCTATGTGGACATGTCCGGCCTCAGTCTGTGTCTATGTGGACATGTCCGGCCTCAGTCTGTGTCTATGTGGACATGTCCGGCCTCAGTCTGTGTCTATGTGGACATGTCCGGCCTCAGTCTGTGTCTATGTGGACATGTCCGGCCTCAGTCTGTGTCTATGTGGACATGTCCGGCCTCAGTCTGTGTCTATGTGGACATGTCCGGCCTCAGTCTGTGTCTATGTGGACATGTCCGGCCTCAGTCTGTGTCTATGTGGACATGTCCGGCCTCAGTCTGTGTCTATGTGGACATGTCCGGCCTCAGTCTGTGTCTATGTGGACATGTCCGGCCTCAGTCTGTGTCTATGTGGACATGTCCGGCCTCAGTCTGTGTCTATGTGGACATGTCCGGCCTCAGTCTGTGTCTATGTGGACATGTCCGGCCTCAGTCTGTGTCTATGTGGACATGTCCGGCCTCAGTCTGTGTCTATGTGGACATGTCCGGCCTCAGTCTGTGTCTATGTGGACATGTCCGGCCTCAGTCTGTGTCTATGTGGACATGTCCGGCCTCAGTCTGTGTCTATGTGGACATGTCCGGCCTCAGTCTGTGTCTATGTGGACATGTCCGGCCTCAGTCTGTGTCTATGTGGACATGTCCGGCCTCAGTCTGTGTCTATGTGGACATGTCCGGCCTCAGTCTGTGTCTATGTGGACATGTCCGGCCTCAGTCTGTGTCTATGTGGACATGTCCGGCCTCAGTCTGTGTCTATGTGGACATGTCCGGCCTCAGTCTGTGTCTATGTGGACATGTCCGGCCTCAGTCTGTGTCTATGTGGACATGTCCGGCCTCAGTCTGTGTCTATGTGGACATGTCCGGCCTCAGTCTGTGTCTATGTGGACATGTCCGGCCTCAGTCTGTGTCTATGTGGACATGTCCGGCCTCAGTCTGTGTCTATGTGGACATGTCCGGCCTCAGTCTGTGTCTATGTGGACATGTCCGGCCTCAGTCTGTGTCTATGTGGACATGTCCGGCCTCAGTCTGTGTCTATGTGGACATGTCCGGCCTCAGTCTGTGTCTATGTGGACATGTCCGGCCTCAGTCTGTGTCTATGTGGACATGTCCGGCCTCAGTCTGTGTCTATGTGGACATGTCCGGCCTCAGTCTGTGTCTATGTGGACATGTCCGGCCTCAGTCTGTGTCTATGTGGACATGTCCGGCCTCAGTCTGTGTCTATGTGGACATGTCCGGCCTCAGTCTGTGTCTATGTGGACATGTCCGGCCTCAGTCTGTGTCTATGTGGACATGTCCGGCCTCAGTCTGTGTCTATGTGGACATGTCCGGCCTCAGTCTGTGTCTATGTGGACATGTCCGGCCTCAGTCTGTGTCTATGTGGACATGTCCGGCCTCAGTCTGTGTCTATGTGGACATGTCCGGCCTCAGTCTGTGTCTATGTGGACATGTCCGGCCTCAGTCTGTGTCTATGTGGACATGTCCGGCCTCAGTCTGTGTCTATGTGGACATGTCCGGCCTCAGTCTGTGTCTATGTGGACATGTCCGGCCTCAGTCTGTGTCTATGTGGACATGTCCGGCCTCAGTCTGTGTCTATGTGGACATGTCCGGCCTCAGTCTGTGTCTATGTGGACATGTCCGGCCTCAGTCTGTGTCTATGTGGACATGTCCGGCCTCTGTCTGTGTCTATGTGGACATGTCCGGCCTCTGTCTGTGTCTATGTGGACATGTCCGGCCTCTGTCTGTGTCTATGTGGACATGTCCGGCCTCTGTCTGTGTCTATGTGGACATGTCCGGCCTCTGTCTGTGTCTATGTGGACATGTCCGGCCTCTGTCTGTGTCTATGTGGACATGTCCGGCCTCTGTCTGTGTCTATGTGGACATGTCCGGCCTCAGTCAAATGAGTTGCAAAACAACAAACAAATAAAATTGCCAATTTATATTTGCAATTTCTTTTGCAAGTGGTGACTTTCACCACTTTTGCCCAAAAAATGTTTTGGTACAGATGTTTAAATATGGATAATAATCACCAATGATTGATTGATCTAATAACATATGGTTCATATTTGTATGTATGGTTAGTGGGGCTCCTACAGAGTGACACTCAGCCCTGATCTATATCAGAGTTAACCAGCTGGACGCATCCTCTTCCAACACAGCTCAGCAGCTGGTCATCCACACTTGTCAGAGCAAGAGGTTGTGGCCACGCCCCCAACAGTGTCCACAAAGTAAAAATCCATTGTGGACACAGAAACGTAGTATATAACATACTGGTTCACTATGTGACACAGTAACGTAGTATATAATATACTGGTTCACTATGTGACACAGAAACGTAGTATATAACATACTGGTTCACTATGTGACACAGTAACGTAGTATATAATATACTGGTTCACTATGTGACACAGAAACGTAGTATATAACATACTGGTTCACTATGTGACACAGTAACGTAGTATATAATATACTGGTTCACTATGTGACACAGTAACGTAGTATATAATATACTGGTTCACTATGTGACACAGTAACGTAGTATATTACATATGGTTTCACTTTGTGACAGTCATGTAGTAAATTACATGTGGGGTCACTATGTGAGTGTGTTGAGGGAACCCAGCTGAGGGAATATAATAATGTTTTTACTTAGTGTTATCTTAACATCTCCCACTGTCGCCCCCTGATCTAGAATGTCTAGAATCGTCCTACCAGCCTCTCACTGGCACCTGTAGGGACACACACTTTATGTCCCTGAACTAATAACAGCAGCAGTCTGAGCAGTCTAGACGGCATTAGCCTTGTGTCTGCGATCCATAGACTAGCAGCTCAGCCAGGTGTGTGTGTGGTCGAAATTACAGGTATGCCTCAGCTTAACGGAGGGCGCTATCTCCTAGCAGGGAGGGGGACACACACACACACACACACACACACACACACACACACACACACACACACACACACACACACACACACACACACACACACACACACACACACACACACACACACACACACACACACACACACACACACACACACACACACACACACACACACACACACACACACACACCGTGTGTGAGGTCATGAGGTTAGCAGGAACCCATGTCCATGTGGAGTGTTCACGAGATCCATGGACCATCGTGTCAACGACTCTACCAGGACACAGGTGAAACCAGATGAAACGCAGGCTGGTGGAGGGGACAGACTATGGACGCTGGTCAACATTAGTTTAGTTACTTTCCACGGTCCAGTCAGACTGGCCAACTTCAGTGGGCAACAATCATGTTGATCAAAGCTTAGAATAAATGATACATTGATAGTCTTTAGCTTTTCCTTTGTGCTTCGTCTGCCCATTAGATAACAAACATTCAGCTGTTATCGTATGATGGAGCAGCTCTATCATACTATAACAACTGAATGTTTGTTACAGACACTCAGTTGTTATGGTATGAGAGCAGCTCTATCATACTATAACAGACACTCAGTTGTTATGGTATGAGAGCAGCTCTATCATACTATAACAGACACTCAGTTGTTATGGTATGAGAGCAGCTCTATGATTTCCGTGAGGATTAGTCCCGGCAGTTTAGACCAGACTTCAGAAGAGGAGCTCATGAAAGGGGCTAGTCCAATTTTAGCTTTGTGCACACACCTTGCTAACCGCTCTCTTGCCAGATGGGATGTGTGTGTGACTGCACATCCTCACATTGTTCTTGCCCTCACAGGGAGGTGGCTCTCTTGGAAGATGGGTGTGTGTGTGTGTGTGTGTGTGTGTGTGTGTGTGTGTGTGTGTGTGTGTGTGTGTGTGTGTGTGTGTGTGTGTGTGTGTGTGTGTGTGTGTGTGTGTGTGTGTGTGTGTGTGTGTGTGTGTGTGTGTGTGTGTGTGTGTGTGTGTGTGTGTGTGTGTGTGTTTCCGTGCTGCTACCATTCTTCAAGTTCCGGAGAAACAAACACACACACTCCTAATACGGCAATTGACCGGGCGGGTCCTTCTGGGTGGAACACTAGATTGAGGTCTTAATCAGTTAATATTCCTTCTGTGAGAAATGCAGATACGAAGAAGCACCTAGCACCTACAAATAAAGACAGCAGCGCAATCTAAAGTCCATTGAAAGATTTACACTCATAAGCAAAAGAAAGACATTCTGAAATGGTTCTCAAATCATAATGATCCATCATAAAAGCATACCAAAGTCCATTCGTGAGAACATTGAATTAGCTTTTGTGGCCCAGTATAGAAAGTTGGAAACTTTGTAGTGGGTTTGCGATGTCGCACAAACAGTTAAAACAGCAAGAGGAAGATCTGGAGGGCTTTGCTTCCGTCTGCTCCAGCTGGGAGACGTCGGGGAAGGAAGGCAATCCACACAATGACATGCCAATCAAGGAAAAACAAACACAAACACACACACACACACAGATGCAATGGGAAAGATATCCCTTGCGGTCTCTCCCTTACGGTCTCTCCCTAGTTTAAACATTAACAGTGTGGCTATTCAAACATCTTGGTTAGACAAACAAACCGTGCAATGCTCTGGGACTTCTACTCTTAGACCACTGCCAAACAGTGATCACAACAGTCAACCAAGACTATGAGAATAAACAATTGGTATAGCTATAATGAACACCACCGGATAGAACAAACATCTTACTTCTCTTATATACACACACACACACACGATTATACCCGTTTTAGGGTATTAATCAACTTTTTCTTGATACTTAAAATATCTGGTGAAGCTAGCCTTAGTGCAAAGACACGAGGATGTGCACAGAAGTGAGGCAAACAAACGGCACTGTACCTCAGCCGGTGGCCTGCCCACCACAGAGAACCACATGCTCCAAGAGTTCACTTGTAAACGACAGGACTCCACACTGCTACAGGGACCGCCACAAAAGCCGCTAAAACATCCAGATCCCAGGCATGAAGATCCTTTTTAGTTTTTCTTCCTTTAAGCCACCTAATTAAACACACGCATACACGCAAGTCCAAGGCAGACGCTGCTAATAACACTGTTAGTGCGTGTATACTGCACAGCCGTGTCCTGTCCTGTCCAGACTCACGTCCTGCTTCCCCTGGTGGAGGAGGGGGGAACACAGCAGACCAGAGGCCAAGCCCACTTCTGGTTTGCTACCGATTTTTTCTTCATTCTTTTTGTGCATGTGATGATTGTAGAAGAGTGTGTGATCTTCAATCAGACCAGAGAACAAGCAGAGGTGTGGTGAGCCACAGTCAAGAGGGGGGAAGCGGCAAAGCCCTGATTTTGGCTTAAATATCTGACGTAAATAACAGCCCTCTGCAAGCTCCTGTCAGACCCCCTCCTAACGCACGTAATATTAAGGATAACACACCCACTGAAGGGTACCACAGGGCTGTACCCTCAGACCACTAGTCCATCCAAACATCACTCAGGGAGCCCAGACTATCCTCCTAAATTCTCTCTGGACCACAAACGCTGCAAGTTCATTATGTGCATTACAACTGACTGTAACACCATACAGAGGCTTGAGATACAGGAATCACATTAATCATTAGAAAGAGAAAATTATTTTGCAAGACAATTAATGGTTCACAAATTATTTCACATTGGATCGAATTAAAAAACCAACGGCGAAATAAAACAAAAGTAAAAAGTGGAATTTATTCAGCCTTGTTTTGTATGCAACTGATTGTATGCACAACACAATGATTTGATTTTGTTAAAACGGGGCTCAAAAGCAGCTTTTATGTAAAATATTATTATTATTTTACCTTTATCTTTCACGGTTATTTAGCATTTTACTCCTTTTTTATTCTCTTTTAATAATTGTCCTTGTAGTGTTTTTACATGGGATTTCTTCATTTGTATAGCACTGAGAATGGCGCAATATGAATCAACTTGCATCATACACATAAAACAGGTCAATAAACCCCCATTGCTTAAGGGCAGTGGCCAGGCCAGCACTTTAACACTTACCAAGAGAAAAATATGTTCTCTAAAGGAAACTAGTTGATTGAATTTCAATGGCTCATCTAATGAGGCCAACCTATAGCTGTACTGCTGTGTAAGTAATCGATCTGGGCCTGATTATATCAGTGACACTCAGGAAACCCCCCCAGCTGTAGAGGATTCCCCTGGGTGACGGGAGAGGGGACTCTTCTTGCTTCATCATCTCTAGTGTGTTCAGCCTCACAGCCTCAACCCTGCAGCACTCAACTGTGAAGCTGGGACCAACACAACCATGCTCTTTTTTCTTTTAGAAAGAACGCAGCATTTTAATGACCAATGCAGTTCTATAAATAGCCCCCTACATGTCACATCTGGTTACAGTTCACCGCCCCCCGCCCCACACACACACACACAGTTTCCTACCTTGGCAGCCACGATGCTGAGGCCCATGCCATTGTGCTTCTTCAGGGTCACCGTGACAACCTCCGGCTCTTTCTTCATCGACTAAAAAGGGAAAAGATGCCACAGATGAGTGTGTGTCTTGTTTGTGGATTTCTGTCACAACTAGAAATGGAGCGCTGCTTGATCCTTGGTCCAGTGACATGTGTTAAACATCAAAACAAACAAACCGAGAACATGGAAAGGTTTCTGGGGCTCTGCGTTGACAAAAACTCCTCAATTCTGACCCCAAGTCCCTCGCTGCAACTGCAACTCTACTCGCAGAGTAGAGCTTAGGCTGAAGAAGAGAGCGAGAGAGAGAGAGAGAGAGAGAGAGAGAGAGAGAGAGAGAGAGAGAGAGAGAGAGAGAGAGAGAGAGAGAGAGAGACAGAGAGCGACAGAGAGAGTAAAGTGTAGAGTGTAAAGGGGAGAGGGCGTGGGGCAGCCGAGGGAGTGTGGGGCGGGGACGGTGGGCTGCGGTCAGGAATGTGAGCCACATGCTTCCTCCTGCCCCGGTGTGAATGGGAGAAAACCAAAAACGCACGCAGACAGACTCAGGAGAACTGCGTCTGTGTGCGAGTGCGAGTGTGAGTGCACTGTTCAGTGTTTCCCCATATCAACGTCGACAGCCAAATATTGATTTTCTGTTTTCTTCCTAGATTTCAGTAGTCAAATCTTTCGTGCATTGTTGTCGACAGGCAGTATAAACACCAAGGTTTAGCGGCTGGGCCAGTAGGCAGGGGGCGTTTAGCGGCTGGCCCGGTAGGCAGGGGGCGTTTAGCGGCTGGCCCGGTAGGCAGGGGGCGTTTAGTGGCTGGCCCGGTAGGCAGGGGCGTTTAGCGGCTGGCCCGGTAGGCAGGGGGCGTTTAGCGGCTGGCCCGGTAGGCAGGGGGCATTTACTGGCTGGCCCGGTAGGCAGCCAGTAAATGCCCCAGCGTCCCCACTTAAAGCGTCCCCACACGCTTTAACAATAACCATCGCCCGCCAGGAACGTCCCCACATCAAAACTGAAAGTGAAATGTACAGCAGCATAACGCTGCCGTGGTGTGGAGGTGTAATAAAAACATCTCAGTAGCAGTTTAAGTTGGAAAAATATCTAATATTCAACAGATGTTCAAGCTCTGAATTTGAGATGTGACATGGTGAACTAAAGACGTGATCACCTGTGTGTCTAGTGGTGTAGACCTGCCCAGGAGACGGTATGAGTCCTGTGTGTCTAGTGGTGTAGACCTGCCCAGGAGACAGTATGAGTCCTGTGTGTCTAGTGGTGTAGACCTGCCCAGGAGACGGTATGAGTCCTGTGTGTCTAGTGGTGTAGACCTGCCCAGGAGACGGTATGAGTCCTGTGTGTCTAGTGGTGTAGACCTGCCCAGGAGATGGTATGAGTCCTGTGTGTCTATAGACCTACCCAGGAGACCGTATGAGTCCTGTGTGTCTAGTGGTGTAGACCTGCCCAGGAGACGGTATAAGTCCTGTGTGTCTAGTGGTGTAGACCTGCCCAGGAGATGGTAAAATAGGCTAATTGCATCGTACAAAGTAGTTTGGCTAAACAATAGCCAAACTAAAACGCAACTGGATATGTCACGTTTCAAAATTTCCCCAATAGATATATCATCCGCTTAAAAGTGTATACAGCTAACTCAACAGTGGGTTAGCCCTAACCCTACAACAGTTAAAAAAAACACTGGTGTAGCTCCGGTGTAGGTGAACAGCCTCCAGAGATTGAGGATTTCAGCTTAGCTGCAACTATATTTGTGTCTGAATCAAATGTTGTGTAAGCCTCTTCCACTACAGTCTGCACTCAGTAGTAGTGTTAAGACACTGTACCCGATGTCTGCTGCTGTAGAATCATAAAACATTTGAATGGCTAATAATGGCCCATGGCAGTGGTTGGCCCAGAGGAAGTAACAGTACAGATGAACAGAACAGGCTCTGTTGTAAAAGTCAAGAAGTCACAAAGGAGCTGCAGTACAGTTAGTGTGGTGTGGGGCTGGCAGTGTAACGAGGTCTGAATGGGGGGGGGGGCTGGCAGTGTAACGAGGTCTGAATGGGGGGGGGGGGCTGGCAGTGTAACGAGGTCTGAATGGGGGGGGCCGGAGCACTACAGCTGCCGTAGTGAGAGAACAATGCTCCTGGTATAGACCCCCAGCAAGAATATAGGATGTCACACCTTTTCTGCCTCATGCCATTATCCTTTTAACAATGAAAAAATAGCATAGATTACTATGATGAAGACTCACTGGCACTTTAAACACTGCTGTTGTGTGCATATGTGTGTACGCATGCACACACAATTTAGAGTTCACCGTGTGCGTCATGTTGCACACACACACACACACACACACACACACACACACACACACACACACACACACACACACACACACACACACACACACACACACACACACACACACACACACACACACACACACACACACACACACACACACACACACACACACACACGAGCAGCACACCTTGAAATTGGAGATAAACAAAGCAATAAAATGTGGATGTGGCTATAGCTACTTTACATTTTTCAGAACACCCCTTACTTCTACTCAAAGATATTTTAAATTCATTCTCTTGTCGAGCTGTGGGTCATAAGAAGCAAGGCACCCGGGGGTAGAAGAATATATGGTTAGGAACACCGGGGCAGGTCTAGTTGAACAACCTGCTTTGATGCGTTGGGATGGAGTTCAGTACAGGCCCCCGGACAGCAAGGCGGGGGGGGGCGACAGACTACTGTTTGAGGTCATCAGAAATAGACAGGTCTGATGACACCCGCTGACCCATCAATACAATACACTTTGTCCCCTTGGGGATATTTGTCTTCACATAACTGCCTCCATAAAACTAACAAAGCAGCACATTCTGTAGCAAATCAACCCAATCGACACATATCAACATGTCCCATGACCATGGGAACAAACCACATCACATCACTCACATTCACTTTGGACAGGAATATTCATTTGGTTATTCAAGTTATTTATCTATTTAGGCGTCTATTTATGTCGGCCTCAGTGGGTCTTAAAAGAGTTTGAGATAGGCTGCTCTATCCCTATTAGTCCTTTAACTAAAGAGGACCAAACGTACATGTTCCAGAAGACCCCATTAATCCCTTTAAGCGTACCCATGGTACAGACGGTGTGTCCTACCATGTCGGAGGTGTCCGGCGCCACAAACTGACTCTCCGCCTCGGCTCCTTCAAAGTGAATGGTCCAGGTGCCGGGAGAGCGGGGGTGGGGCGTCAGACGACAGAAACCTGCCACAAACACACATTATGTACATTTGACCCCACACACACACTCCTACATACACCTAGAGAGAGGAGGGGAAGAGAGCCACTGGCTGTGTGAGTCAGTCTCTCTCTCTCTCTCTCTCTCTCTCTCTCTCTCTCTCTCTAGTAAACACAGAAACTGGTCCAGCAACAAGTTCACCTGAGAACCTTGCAGTGCAACAACATTCCAGAGCGCTTAGGTAAGGCAGGCAAATATGTTTAGAGAGAGAGAGAGAGACAGAGCGAGAGAGAGAGCGAGACCGAGAGACTGAGCGAGAGAGCGAGACAGAGAGAGACAGAGAACCTGCGCAATCTTCTCTATTCCCGTTAGCCTCGCTGTGTGTTTAAACAGGGCTGTACGTTCACTTGGGGTCACAAATTGACTTACCCGATGTAAATTTTATACTTGCTCGAATAAAAATGATTTGGTTAACAAATAACAACAAAGGCTTATGTTCCATCTCTATTTAAGTAAAGATTCTTGCTTATCAACATTTCTGTGTTTTTTTCAATGTTTTTAGTTTCTTTAACACTTGGACAAGTGCGTTGTTAGGTTGACTTGCCCAACATGGCATTTCACTTGCCCCAGGCAATAGGGCAATAGTTATAGCCCTAGAGCCCTGTTGATGCATACAATACAGCCTCAGGCATTTCTAGTCAAGATGCAGTGGTCAGCATGCAGTACAACAACACCACCACTGGGTGTACACATGCAAAGCAAGTGCTTATCACACATGTAAAACACATGCAAAGAAAAGAGCTCTAAACATCTGGAGAAGCACCGAACGTGCCCGGGGGTTGATCAAGAGCAGGTCGACGGTTCAAAACGTTTCAGGCTTGTGTACTTTTGAGGGACGCGACAAGTCCTAACGGTGTGTCGCAAGTGTGTTCGCAAGCTGCTGTACAGTCACGGCTCTGTGTCAGTCCTACCTCTCTGCACCAGAGGCTCCAGGAACTCCTGGAAGCCGTTGGGCACGTTGCGCACCACGTCGCAGGAGTAGCCGTCCTCGGGCAGCAGGAAGGGCAGCTGCAGGTCGGGGTCCTCCTCCAGCTGGACCTCGCGGCCGTCGCTACGCGCTAGCTCGTCAGCCGTGTTCTCCGCCACCCCCACCACATGGTCAATAAGCTCCTGGAGCCAGAGCGTGCGCACAAAGAGCAACAAGGAGAAAGGGTGAGCCATGTCCCAGAGCTTTACCAGAACAGATTTGTTAAATACACAAAGATGGGCGGTTGCCTATTGCTTATGTTCTTATCAAATTAATATTCACTATGAATTGGAGAATTTAAGAAAATGGCTGAAATGGTAAGTTATTACCCTACATTTATACCATGTAGTAATTCAGATACCTTCTCAACTCAGACTACTGTCATGAAGAAATAAAAATCAACAGAATCTAAACCAAACGAGTTGATTCTTAATATATCAAAGGCAATATAAACAAGGCTATATAAACTAAGACCAATTTAACATGTAGTATGATCACATGTAGAGAAGACTCAACCAAAGATCTATCTCTCAAAGACAAGTGGGAAACATAACGCAGTGAAAATATTTTTTCAGACCGGAACACTGAAGTAATAAACCAATTGCGTGAAACTTCAATACAAATTTCAGGAGTGTGTGCGTGTGCGTGCGTGTCTTACGGGCGGTATGTACGGCTCATCAGGAGCACAGTGGTAGTTGGTCATGAGGGCGTTGAGCTGCAGGGAGTTGAGCTTGAAGCAGGTGTTGTGGATGTTCTGGACATCCTGCATGGAGTACTTGTCCATGGTCAGCAGAGTGGTGGCCTGGTAAAAGACATTCAATTAGTACTAAAACAACATACACAGACATACACGACATTAAACTACTTAAGGAACATACACAGACATTAAACTACTAAAGGTGCATACACAGACATTAAACTACTAAAGGAACATACAGACATTAAACTACTAAAGGAACATACAGACATTAATCTACTAAAGGAGCATACACAGACATTCAACTAATAGTAAAGAAACACACAGACATTAAACTCATATTAAAAGGAAGATACACACAGACATTAAACTAATAGTAAAGAAACACACGCAGACATTAAACTTCTATTAAAAGGAAGATACACACAGACATTAAACTAATAGTAAAGAAACACACGCAGACATTAAACTTCTATTAAAAGGAAGATACACAGACATTCAACTAATATAAAGGAACATATACATATGCATAGTCCAACTGGATGACAACCTTTAAAAAATGCGGTACCTGAACAATGCGGCTAAGGTGGCAGTCGGCAGCCAGCTCCAGGCCCTGCTTCTCGGCCCAGGCCTCGATGTGGCTGAGCTGCTGACGCAGGATGGCCCCCCAGTAGTGGGAGCAGAGGCCCGAGTCGGCCTCCGTCACCAGCTTGTTGAACAGCCACATGTTGATGAAGTGGAACAGCTGTGAGAACAGCTGGATGGTGAGGGCTGCGTTGACACGGCAACGCCGCAGCAGCGACATGGCCCCTGTCAGTGTGTGCAGCACGTCCTCTGCAAGGGGGGGGAGGTGCTCGGACATTAGAGTTGCATAGTTATACTGATGGGTGAATGAGGCAGGGAGGACAGTGTGTTCAACAGAAAGTAGGGTAGGCATGAGAGAGAACAAGAGCAGAGTGAGGCCCACCGATCTTGGGTCTCTGCGGGTTGTGCTCCTCAGGGTCATCCAGGAAGGCTGGCATGTAGTTGTTCAGGTCAGCCTGGAGACAGTGCACCAGATACCTAGACAGGAAACCACACGATGACTTTTGACATGCATGTGCACACGACATTACTGCATTACTATGTGTGTATTCACATGTGCACCAAGATGCCTTTCATAGGGAACACACCTTTAGGCTCCAATTGTACTCTCTCGGCTTCACTTTAGTCATCAAGAAAAACGTGTGCATGTTAAGAGTAGCAGTCAGCTGCTGAGGATAATGTTTCCTTATGGATTTCCGCTTGTTAGCTTGACAGGTGTAATTTACTACAGGTTCACATGTGGTTTTCATTAACCACTGCTAAGCCACTGTACCTCTATGTACCACCTCCCCCGTCTCGGAGGGGGGGGGGTGCATGCCTCAAGAACTCCCTCTACCAATTAATATAATCCATATGGTGGGGAGAAGAGGACTTTGGTACCTGCCCCTTGTATACATTTAGAACCTTCTGCTCCCTTGGGTTTGTATACACTTTGTTACTCTGGGTTCAGACTCAGTAAGAGATGTGGCCTCTACTCAGTAAGAGATGTGGCCTCTACTCAGTAAGAGATGTGGCCTCTACTCAGTAAGAGATGTGGTCTCTACTCAGTAAGAGATGTGGTCTCTACTCAGTAAGAGATGTGGCCTCTACTCAGTAAGAGATGTGGCCTCTACTCAGTAAGAGATGTGGCCTCTACTCAGTAAGAGATGTGGCCTCTACTCAGTAAGAGATGTGGCCTCTACTCAGTAAGAGATGTGGCCTCTACTCAGTAAGAGATGTGGCCTCTACTCAGTAAGAGATGTGGCCTCTACTCAGTAAAAGATGTGGTCTCTACTCAGTAAGAGATGTGGCCTCTACTTTTCCCTAAGTTTCCCCGGCTGTTTAAACCATGTGTGTTCCCTCACTTGAAGGCCATCTGCACCAAGTGGGCCAGAATGTCCTGGCCATCCAGCGTGATGCGACTCAGATCCTTGTCCTGCTTGGCGAAGTTCAGGAGCTCCGAGGCGTTGGCCATCCAGAAGGCCAGGGCCCCCGCAATGTTCTTCTGCTTCTGGAGTCGACCAATCACAGCCACAAGAAAAGGAAAGAGGGGGAGGGGTGGGGATAATTGTTAAGAGAAGAGGCGGTCCAGACAGATGCCAGCATGCGGCAAGTTAGGCACATTGGGGTTTAGTTTAGTTTTGATTGGCAGAAGGGTCAGCAGTTAATTTCACGGATGGACTTTAGCCCTGCCCAGCTCTTCGGAAGCCCTACCGTCACACAGTAAGGTGAAACTCACCAGGAGAGGACCAGTGACTAGATAGAGGTGAAACTCACCAGAAGAGGACCAGCAAATAGATAAAGAGGTGAAACTCACCAGAAGACCAGTGACTAATTATAGAGGTGCAGCCAAAATCTGCATAAGTGGTCTAGTGTGGTCATGTATGTACCTCTTTGCCAGCTGTTAATGTGTGACTGGGTCCCCAGACATTGGTTCAGCCTGCACACCCCCCAACCCAAAGCAAGGTTGACCCATAGCAAACAGGAGCTCACCGCTACCCTAGCTACCCTGTGACGACCTGAGGAGCTATGTGGTTGAGATCTGCGTGAATGAGGCCTCCCCGTCCACACTTGTCTCTTCCAATATCAACCAAACCACAGCCATTATCAATGACTTTGTTCAGAAGAGCCAGTGAAAGAGAAAAGGCTGAACACGCATCCAAAATTAAAAATAAAATAAGAAATCCCACCCCCCACACAAGAATATGCAGACAAAGACTGACCTACCAAATAGTCAACGGTCCGAAAAAAAACTAAGCAAAACTGGGAAAACTCATCTGCATTCTTGCCAGTCAAAGGAAGTAGTAGATGATGTCATGGAAGCCAGGATTACAAGACAAGAGTCACAAACAATGTTTAAACAAGTGACCAAACATGTAAATTAACCTCAGGGACAACGCCATCACACCACGTCAGTTATTTAAATACCTCACGTCTCATCAGCTGAAGCTGGTGGGAGGTCATGCAATCGCCTCGCTTTAATGTGAGCCAATTGCAAGTAAATACTACATAACCCAATGTCCCCCATGGTTTGATTTTAGTGTTTGGTCACGTTTTAAATCACTTTCACAAAATAAAATGGGCAGGTTTAGCTTGTTTTAGTACCAGGCAGGTCCAGGCAGCTGAATGAAATTAGTTTGACAAGATTACTATTTGCCACTGGTGATAATGATGTTGTAGCTTCAGCTGTAGGGGGAGCAATTATTTGGCTTTGGTTTTTGTTTTGGCTTCGGTTAGAATGGAGGGAAATAAGCAGCAGCAACAAATTATGTCAAAACAGCAACCGAGAGAGAGAGAAAAATGGGCCAAGAAGAAAAACAAAGCAAAGAAGAATGGTCAAGGGAGAGCAACAAGAGTTAAGACAATGAAACAAAGAAATATATATTGAGGTAAACGCAGCCAAGTTGAGAGAGAGACAGAGAGAGAGAGAGAGAGAGAGCCAGACCAGAGAGAGAGAGAGAGGCTGTAGCAGCAGTAGCATGGTGTTGCTATCCTACCTGGTCCCCTTCAGGAATCTCCTGGATGAGGAAGAAGAGGAAGAGGTGGGGAGGAAGGAGGGAGGAGGGGAGGAAGGAGGGAGGAGGGGAGGAAGGAGGGAGGAGTGGAGGGGCACAGGAGAACATGTCCACACAGACAGAGAGAAAACACGTCAACTACTACATTATGGACACACGGCTATGACACACACACAACATATAGATATATGTATCGAGAGAGATCTATATATGTATCGAGAGAGAGAGAGAGAGAGAGAGAGAGAGAGAGAGAGAGAGAGAGAGAGAGAGAGAGAGAGAGAGAGAGCGAGAGAGCGAGAGAGAGAGCGAGAGAGCGAGAGAGCGAGAGAGATCTATATATGTATCGAGAGAGAGAGAGAGATCTATATATGTATCGAGAGAGAGAGAGATCTATATATGTATCGAGAGAGAGAGAGAGAGAGAGAGAGACATACACAAACTCACACAATGGTTGTGCATATTAAATTATGGACCATGGCTATGACACACACATATATAACATATTCTCTCCTGGTTGACAAGCCACTACTGTAAGCATGTTTCAGATGGTTTCAGAGGGAAGGAGGGTCAGATATTTACACTACCGCCGGAAATACACACAAACGCATACAGAGCATGTTCAGTGTTTACACAAACTAGACGTTTGAGAGACATGGATATTCAATGTTGTCCTTTGAGGTATTTCATATGTTTAGATGACACAGATATGTTTACATCCAACATGTAATATATGTCTCCTGGTTGGTCCAAAGATGCATTGAAAGGTGTGGGAACTCGGGTTAGAATGTAACCGTGAGTGGTGCTGGAACGGTGTGTGTCAGCTAGTTACTTTCCAGTAGTCCAGAGTCACACACACACACACACACACACACACACACACACACACACACACACACACACACACACACACACACACACACACACACACACACACACACCACACACACACACACACACACACACACACACACACACACACACACACACACACACACACACACACACACACACACACACACACACACACACACACACACACATATATATATATATATATATATATATATATATATATATATATATATATAAAGACAACCAGGAATTAGTGGAGAGAACACCTGGGATACCTCAATACTGGGCTGAAGGAATGTGAACAAAAAAACAACCCAAAATGACACCATACCACATTTCCACATGTGAAAGATTCTTTTTCCCGGCCACACCTCGATCTTTCACTGTGTTTCAGCGGTGTGTGCAGATGTGTTGTCGAAGCTGGGAGCAATTAGTCAAGTGTCTCCTAATCAACTCCTTAAAACAGACCTTCTAGCCAAGCTGTAGCGGGCACCGGTGAAGCTGAGTAATTTATATTGCACAACACACTACCACCACCACCACCACTACTACTACTACTACAACTACAGTCTGGTTGATCAGTTTGAGCCTTGATTGTTTTCCCCTCAGGCTGTTACCCATTACTGATGGAAAGTAAGTACTTTGTTTACTAAGTAGATATCATTCTATATTGTTTGCCAACTTATTGCACTTTTACTTTACTTCCACTTACTGTAATTTTTACCTGAACTTATCATACTTCTACCTGAGCACTGGTTCAGTTATTGGAGACTTGTTAGGAATGAAATGCACTTTAGACTTTTAGACTGGTGACGACTTGTTCTCTTATCTTCCTTTGTTGAAACACACTATTGTAAGTCGCTTTGGATAAAAGCGTCTGCTCAATGACTATTATGTAATGTAATGTAAACGTAAGAAGATTCTTTCTTTTCAAGACTTTCTGGCTGTATCCTTCACATGCTGTCCTGGACATGGCCTGGTGGAGCCTGCTGTGTGTGTTTTATGACTCGTGTTGAACACAATGCCAAGGGCCACAGACTAGCAGCCAGCTGCACTCATAAACCCCGATGGCCAAGGAGAAATGGCTTTCACATTTTTATTGGGTTTTTGCGGGGCGAGCGCCTTGGCCTGGACCACAAGTGTGTATCCAAACACTTTGTGTAAAAACAATTAGCAGGGTGGAACAGAAAGCTCTGAAGGAGCTTGCAAGCTCTTGTGAGTGACTTTTCCCCCATCAAAAACCCACTCCCAGGAACACCATCCCGTAGCCCACATGGCTCGCCACCCTGCCTAACACCAACCTAACCTAAGCAAGTATTTTGAATTCAGTCTTTTAGAACACAGGTGGAACACAGGGGCGGGGAATTACAAACAATTACAATCTCTCGTCAACAAAGAAAATGGTCATTTGGACAGTAGTGTTTGAAGGTAAAAAAAAACACCCACCTGAATGACGCCTTCCATCATGCTCACCATCTTGTTAACGATGGATATGACCTTGTGAGTCCTCTCGGAGGGGGACATGTCGGGTCGGTAGTGAGGGGCGAGGACGAAGCGGCAGGCCATGTACAGGACATAGGTGGGGGACAGCTTGAAGTGCACCGTGGAGCTATTGGTGTAGTTGATGATGGCCGACAGGAAAGCATCCTCGGCTGGACAGACGGGGGCAAAGAGAGAAAACCTTGTTGCCTTTGGTCTGTGTCCACACACAGACCAAAGGCAACAAGGTTTTACATACAATTACATACAACATACAATATATATAGTATATACAATATACATACAATATCTAAAGTACAATAATCCTATTGTACACATTGTTCTCAATGTATTAGTTTGTTTATGAGCGTGACGCTTGTGTGTTGTGTATCTGTGTGTGCGTGTTTGTGAGTGAGTGTGAGTGATGTTGGGGGGGCTTGGGGCAGAATGTCGCTCAATACTTTCCTGCTATTGATTCACTTGTTTGTTGTTTTAACACACTGGAAACACACAGACTCACACGAGGCCACCTCCTACATGCATGTATTACTATATTTTCCCCCGTTAGTTCCAACTAACGGGGAACAAAGCAGGGGTTTTAAGATGACACAGGTTGAGTCGTCACTGATCCTAGATTACCATTATTGCCGTTGCAGGCTTTTGAGGTTTCTTTACACAGATAAGAGGCAGAAAAACAACAGTATAAAAGGGACGATGTTTCGCACTACTTACAGTTGTCCCTGAACTCGATGCTGGCGGGCAGCATGAGATCCGGGGCCGGGCCGTCCTGGGACCTGCAGGGAGACAAGCCAGGCGGTACAGGGTCGTGGTGGTACGACATGAAGAGAGAGTGTGTGTGTGTGTGTGTGTGTGTGTGGTGTGTGTGTGTGTGTGTGTGTGTGTGTGTGTGTGTGTGTGTGTGTGTGTGTGTGTATTATTGATGAAAGAGCTGTGTGTAGAGGATGAAGTTTCCAGTTTCCCCCCTGGGTTCACAAGGCCTGACCGGCGATCAGGTAACAACGCACGTGTATTAATATATACCCGTGTGTGACCATGTCATGATGAGGACAGCTACAGTGTTCAAATTGTAAAAGAATGTAGGGAGGTTTTGTTGCAAACCAAAAAATATATTTTCCTGCTCGGGGGTCTGATGACATGTGAAAAGACTGCGGACGTTCCTTGAATAACAAGTGTGGTTAGTACCTGCTGTCCTGCTGCTCTCCTCTGATCATGGGCTTGACCATGCCCCGCTCACTGCCATTGGTCCTGTCCATCTCCAGCCTACCTGAGCTCTGAACACACACACACACACACACCACAGAATACACTTAATGTTCAGACGCATGACGGAATACACTTAATCTACAGACACTTGACAGAATACACCAATATTACTAATCAATATTCAAGACCTTAAGTGAACTTTTAAAGCTCGCTTTACCAATCATGATCTCAAATGATCTCACAGAGACATACAACACACTATAAATATGGTGGCTTAAACCTGCACTACATCACTTCTCTAATTGGTTAATACACATGTTTTACTTAACGCTTCAAAAGGCAACACTACTAAGTGCTGTGGAGGAAATCTGAGGAAGTCGGTGACTTTCAGATCATGTTCCAATGATGACACCTGGCTTTAAACGGATGGGGGTAACTTCTAATTATCATACAACTAAAAAGGTTTGCATGCTGTGCACAAGTTTAAATTAAATTGCACCACAGTACACCAAAATACTTGTGGAGGACGGATCGCCAACAAATACAACTTTTACCCTAATAACCATTATTATATATTATACCGTTATCATTAGTAGGTAGAACTTAAGGAATCCTGGGGAGCACACCAGGAAATCAAATATTTGAACAGAAACACTTCTATAGAATGACGCCCAAATGCCCATCCACAAGCCAATCCATCAAGGTTTTTTTCCTCTATAAATCAATTTATTGTGGTCCACTTTCTTTCCACCGTGGAAAAATGATGAAGCTACTAAATTGTAGTGACGACGTAAGCCAATAGACTAATAGAGAATAGGCTGCTGAAGGGGAACGGTACACAGCATACATGCCAGGGCAATGTGTGCTACCTTGCTAGTGGGCAGAGCAGCACCACTGTGGACGTCTCCGTGCAGATCAAACGTGGTCTCTGGAACACTCCTGAAACAAACGGCATGAGAAAGGAGAAGGGCATGAGCTCCAGTTTGCTGGGTTATTTGTGCATCATTGGAACTCATTTGGACCACACATCCACATATTCTTATTTGATATGCATTATTATTTTATATCTGTCTATAGGTGTGTCTCATACTGTCACATGCTCCATCATGTGTACATTATCCTTCTCACTCTCTCATGTAATCCCCAGTTTGGTAGAATTAACTAAGGATTAGGACTTCTGACATTAACAGGAATTGAAAAATGCGACATGACGATAAATTGGTTTCTCTCGTGTACGCTTTAGAAGCATGACAGGGATAATAAATACAAAAACAGATACAAAAAGACACACCTATGTTCAAGCGTCGTTGTTCAAACAGTCCTGCTACACGCTGGATGCGCTAGCCTGACAGCCAGCGGTAACGCTCTCCTCATGCTTACCGGGAAGCCTGCTCTCTCACGGCCTCTTTCCCACGCACGCGTTATTAATTCTTCCTAGACTTTCATGGGTCTTCCTCAAAACACAGAAATCCTGGTGCTTCTGACGGCAGGCTTAGTTTGTGACCGCTAACTGGTAGCGCACAACATCCTAGGCTAGGTCAAACTCCGTTTCTCCTCCCAGCTGATAGAGTTCAACCCGCCCACTCACCAGCCTCTCTGACACACACACACACACACACACACACACACACACACACACACACACACACACACACACACACACACACACACACACACACACACACACACACACACACACACACACACACACACACACACACACACACACACACACACACACACACACACACACACACACACACACACACACACACACACACACACACGGGTTAAACTGTGTGTGTCAGAGAGAGAGAGGCCACACCCCAAACCACCATGATCAGATTAGAGGGCTATAACCTCACCTCCTCTCCCTCTTTCTCCTCCCTTCATCTCTTCCCCTTAAAACTTTAGTTTTCCCCGAGCGCTTGAACCAACCGCTTTCTACTGCGCATATTTTGACTGCATTATTCAGGCCACTCAGATCCCCATTAACACTAAATTCAACTATGCTGCAAGCTGTTCCATCCATTGCTGATTGCGCTTCCATCTCACAACCACAAGTTGGAGGTTTCCTTGTGTGCCCTAAGCCTGGAATTCCCCCAACAAGTGTGTGTGTTGGCAGGGATTCTCATGACACACAAGGGCTCGTACCAGTCTCTTTTTCCAAGTCTTCAATCCATTATTCCACGATGAATGGTAAAAAATAAATAAAATACTTGTTCCTTTTTTACAGGTCATTGTAACCTGGTTACGGAAGCAAGATTGATGCAAAATCCAACAATAACATTAGACGAGAACCAATGTGACGTTTAAACATATAGGATATTAAACAAATATTCACTTAATATTAATATAGTAATATAGACATCTTAAGCAGGATGCGAAAGGCACACTGGCTGTCTATGTTACAGCGATTTTAACTGCTCTCATTTTGCCATACTTTTACGCCATTGCTTCAGCTTAAAGTTGTCATTAAACATGCTAGACGCATCGGCGATCGTCCCATATAGTTCGCCACTTAAGGTGGCTTTGGATCAATCACTTCAAGTTATTGACTTGTGTTGATCGCCACACACTCTCTCTCTCTCCACTCCTCACCCCGACTTGTGTCTGCCTCTGATCATGCCGGCAGGGTCTCGCTTGCCGCCCTGGTCGTACGCCGGGTCCACGAACTTGAAGACGTGGGCAGAGCCGAACTGGAGGGTGGAGCCCGAGCGAAGCACGGTGGTCTCTGTGACACGCTGGCCGTCCACGAAGGTGTCTGCGTCGGGCCCGTGGGGCGTGACCGTCACCAGGCCCTCGCTGTGCATCAGGTTGCAGTGGTGCGGCAGGACGCCCGGCCCAAACAGCTGTAGGGGTGACCGGTAGGAGGGTCAACAAAAAACAAAACACACACACACACACACACACACACATACACACACTCTCTAAAGGCAATAGAACGATATTCCAGTGTAATTTCAGTCTGGGAATCATCATAAAGAATGTAATGAATCACATTCTTTATGATGAGCCGGATAAAATCATGTGGACACCGGATGAAGGTGAAACATGTCGGTCACAAACCGGGACCAAAAACTGCAAACCCAACTAAACTGTGACTTACCTGAACCCTCACACCCCTTGTGACGAGAGATGAAGCATGTCGTGTAAGACTTGAGGGAATAGTCTAAAGGTACATTTCCATCCATCACGGCGACAGTGCATGGGGGCAAGAACCCCGGCCCCAGTGAGGGGGACCGGCCCCCAACGCCAGAGAGACAATGAGGTTGGAAGCAGGAAGCCTCTGAACAACAGGCCTCAGAACAGCCCCCTGCGGTGGAGTACCTGGATGGCTCCCTCGTCGGTGCAGTCGGAGCCGACCTCCGTGATGCTGTGCTGCAGCCGGTAGAGCTTCGGTTTGTCCCGGGTGTCTGAGCCATCTACACAACACATCACACCAAGAATACAGTCAGGCCCTGGAGGTAGTGAAGGGCTGGGCTCTTTGTGTCTGTACGAACATACAGGAACACAACATGTTCATTAAGACCACATTGTAGAATATTCTACAATGGTTTCCGAGTGGGGTTCTGGGTTGCCGTTGGCTGTTTAACATGACATGTTATTCGGTGTTTAGTAAGAAACAAAGCAGCATTAGTGAGCCATTAAGAGGAAAGTGGGAGATGACGCATGCCGTGTGTGTGTGTGTGTGTGTGTGTGTGTGTGTGTGTGTGTGTGTGTGTGTGTGTGTGTGTGTGTGTGTGTGTGTGTGTGTGTGTGTGTGTGTGTGTGTGTGTGTGTGTGTGTGTGTGTGTGTGTGTGTGTGTGTGTGTGTGTTCTGGCTGGATGAGTTTTTTTTTTGAATGCAGAAAACCCACGAGTTTCAACAAAATGCTGGGGTGAGCCAAGGATATGATATTTCTAATGTAGTTTATATAACCATCCAAAACTGTCTAAGGTAAGACCTTCTCCCATTTTTTTAAATATTTGAACAGTTTTAAAAGTCAGCCAAACGTAGCCATGCATCTATGTCATATCGCGTCCCGTCATACACTAATTATCTCTCGGTCAGCTGTGAGAGAGAGAGAGAGATATATATAGATATATATATCTATATATATCTATATATATGTATGAGGAGAGATGTGTTGTTGTTTACCTTCGTGGTGCCGATAGGCGTAGTAGGCATAGTGATTTCCTCTCCCTGGTAGGCAGGCAAGGTGAGACACATGCACAGGCAGACGCACGCACGCAAAAGTATGCACACACACACACACACACACACACGCACACCATGCCATGAGAAAGTATGGGGGGAGGGAAGGGGAAGACATACGAAGCAGAGAGTGAGATTGCAGCAGGGAGGAAAGAAATCGAGCACCCCCCACAGAGTACCCTGGTTAGACCACACGCACACGCTCCACCTGGACATGCCCACCAAGCACCCAGAGCACAAGCGGAGGAAATCCTGACAAGAGGTACCAGGGGATGAGGTCGCAGGAGTTAGTAGGTGTAAAACGGCTGCTAGTCATGGCATCCCACGGTTGTCTTCTCCCTCACACCATTAACCCTTCTTGCACTAGTCGTATATACTGTATCATCCATCAGTCACTTTAATGGTCTTTTATTGTGTATAGTATGGTGTTGTTTATAGTATAAATAGTAGGTTGTATATATAGTGTTGTTTATAGTATAGTATTGTATAGTTTAGCATAGTATTGCATAGTTGAGTATAGCATAGTATAGTTGTGGAAATTCCCACTGCGGGAGTGAATGGAGATCAAGCATTCCATTGTACTTGCTGCACATGGCATAAAAAAACATCATAAAAACATCTCAACATCTTGAGTCAGCAAGTGTCACAGCATGTTGGCTAAACATTTGCTCAATGGCGCAGTACTGGGAAAGGCTCAATGACGACTACTTTACAGAAACCAGTACTCGACTGTTTCATTCAGGGGCTACACCGCCCCCTTGTGGACGCACCTCCCTACACAGAGTGGTGGGGGGGGGGTCGCTTGAAAAGTAACCACACACACAATAAACTGACAGTATCTCATGGTGAAATGAGCGTGACACCAACTTGTACTAAACTGAAAGAAATACTACTACCTGCTTCTATTGTTGTGTACGTCAATACATGTATATACATGTGTGTGTGTGTGTGTGTGTGCGCGTGTGCGTGTGTGTGCCGGGCAATATGGCGGGGCCATTAATACATTCTGGCAACTCAGTGCTGGGATTGGAAAAGGAAAAAAATCGAACTTATTTGCTTCCAACCACTACCACCCATCTCCTCTTTAAAGGAGGGGTAAAATACTTGACGAGTGCAGCGAGGGAGAAATATCCAGTCATAAAAGTGGGAGCGCCCTATTCCCTGTATTATGTGGGAAGCAGCTGGAATCTGCAGCCAGATGGTCTGCTCAGCTTGCAGTAGGCCAGGGAGTGTTAGCTGGGATCAGGATTTCTTGACCACCACAAGGAAGCAGAGAAATCTACTGTCAACATGCTTTCCGGTACCTTGATTTGAGTGTAAACACATTTTGTTCCTTTTATTTAAAAACATTGACTTCATAGAACTAAGCAAAAGTCCTAACTTTCATCTAACCCGTTCGGCATTGTTCAGGCTGGTTTCAACTGTTTTGATAACAAGTAAGGCAAAAGCAATAGGGAGCGCAACAGAGAGAAACTATTCACTGGCAGTTAAAAGACATTCAATGAGCGCGGCTCCAGCCAGTCTGGTGGGAGAGCTGGTTGCTTGTACCTGCCCCTTTGTAAAGTCTCCTGGAATAGTATCCCCACTGGACTTACTCAACATGCAGCGCACATGCAGCATCGGTGTGGCATTAGCATGGCAGTACAGAATGCACAGGGAACACTAGCACCCCGCTAACTAGGCTTTTGTAGAGGGTATAGTCTCACCTGTCTACTAATAATTCACTACCCAACATAGGGACCAAAACTCTACCGTTTCAGCTCATGTTGCACAGCGAACATCTGTGGTTTTGATTCTTGTTTTGTGTCAGAGGTTGGGGGAAGAATTCTCGTAGACGAGAAGTTGTTTGTGTTTGGGGGGCTGGCATTGAAAGTAGGAACAGCACCAAAACACCTCGCTCCAATACTGGAATCTTCAGTATCTGCCGATATATACAATATACCAATGCTTTTTTCCCTTTCATTAAAAGGCTGACTATTAGGCGAGCCAATAAACCAGAAGTGATGGCTGCTGTCAACTTTGGATAAACAGGATGAGTTCGGCACACGGTCACGCTGCATGTTGTATATGTAGTCAATCACTAATGGTTAAACAGACATCACTCGTTGGGTTTCTGGATGTTATACATAAAAATGATGTGATTGCCCACGTATGTGTGTGCACCCTCTGCATACGCTAGTTAGACAGAAGACTGTTATGGTGTATGTTAATGGTGAGAAGGAGAGAAACTCTATTATATGTAATGGTAGTGAACCACTAACTTTACAAAATATAAATACTATTGTATTATCTGTCTAGCAGCTTTGATTTTGCAACATAAGAAGTAAGTATCGAAGAGTATCAATGCGTAGACTCCAGCCACCGATACCAGATACCACATATTAGGCCAGTGTCACATCGGCAGCTCTATATTATGACCAGGTGTGACAGCAAACTAAGAAGACTCCATCTAAGCAGGAGCCATGGATGATGTGTTTGGGATGCCACCAGTTACCTGGGCTCAGCTCCACCAGGTAAGGCAGTTTCTCTGGGGGCAGGGAGCCATGCAGAGAGCCCTCTCTCCCCCGCTGGATCTTGTCCTCTGGCTTCCTCCCCTTCCTGCCCTGGTAATCAGGAGGCCTCTTCTTCAGTTGGAACACCAACGCTCCTACACACACACACCAAAATGAATCAGTAAGCATAACCAAATGCCACCAGGAGAGGGGAGTGTCAATAACAACAGAGGTAAGGAAAGTGATGGAACACCATAGTCATGCTCCGTACTATATATATAGAGATACAGCAGAATCTTAAATGGTTAATGATGGCTGTTTATCAGACATTCGTTGACGTGTGTGTGTGTTTCTTACCTCTGTCTGCAGGCCAGTCTCTGAATATCTGCAGTGGACACTCGGTGTCATCCAGTATCGTGTCCTTGCCCAACTTATCATCTTGCTGCATGAAAGAAAGAAAAAAAGACAAGACGTTACAAGACAACCACAAGACATGTTTAGCTGCAAATTACCTGATTCTAACTCAAATGTGTTCAGTGACATCCAACTTGTCCGACAGTCCATGCCAAGTGGGCAGAGCTCTACAGGTGTCTATGTGGACGATATGTTAGGCAGGGTGATGCTTCGATTGGTCTGTTATGATATAGTATGAACTGTAATGGGGACGGTGGATTGAAGATAAGTCTGTGATCTCATTGGCTGTTCCTTAAAGCCTGCTTATAGCTGCAGTCAAAAGGTGGAGATAAGAGGTGTCAACACACCGGCATGAGCACCAGAGCACTCGGTCTGATACCTTGCCAAGGAGGCCTGGGAGCAGCAGCCATCACGCCACCGTACCGTGGTGGAACACGTGGAACAGATGCACAACCGGATGGCCCGCATATGGCCCATGGTGAGGGAACACATGCAGCAAGCCCAACAGGCCCAAGCCCGCGTCTACAACCGAGGGGCCCAAATCCGGGAGCTTCAACCTGGGGACAAGGTAATGGTGCTGATCCCCACTCATGAATGTAAATTCCTGGCCAAGTGGCATGGCCCTTATGAGGTGGTAGAGCGGATGGGTCCCGTGAACTACAAGGTTAGCCAACCAGGCCGGCGCAAGGCCACCCAGGTGTACCATATCAACCTCCTAAAGCGGTGGCATGAGCCAGAGCAACCCCCTGTGCATGCATTGGCGGCCTGTTTCCCCAGGCCGACTACCCCGGAGGTCCAGATGGGAGAACAACTGTCCCCCCGGCAAGTCCAGGACATGAGGGAGCTCCTGGAGCAAAACCGGGACGTCTTCTCCGACCTTCCGGGGCATACTACCGTCACCATGCATGACATCATCACTGAATCAGGGAAGAAAGTGCGACTACGACCCTATCGGATACCGGAGGCCCGGAGGAAGGCCATCCACGAGGAGGTGGTCCGAATGCTGGAGTTGGGGGTCATCGAGGAGTCGCACAGTGCATGGTCCAGCCCCATTGTCCTCGTTCCCAAACCTGACGGTAGTATAAGATTCTGCAATGATTTCCGCAAACTAAACGACATTTCTCGGTTTGACGCGTACCCCATGCCCAGGGTGGATGAGCTCATCGAACGCCTGGGACCAGCGCGATTCATGAGCACCCTGGACCTCACTCGGGGGTACTGGCAAGTCCCCCTCACCCCCCAAGCCCGGGAGAAGACCGCCTTCGCAACCCCAGAGGGCCTGTTCCAATACCGGGTCCTGCCCTTTGGGATCCATGGAGCGCCAGCCACCTTCCAGCGACTCATGGACCAGGTCCTGCGGCCCCACCGTGCGTATGCTGCCGCCTACCTGGACGACATCGTGGTCCACAGCGCTGACTGGAGGACCCATCTGGTCCGGTTGGAGGCGGTCCTGCAAGCCCTCCGAGAGGCGGGGCTGATGGCCAACCCGAAGAAATGCTACCTTGGCCTGGACGAAGCCAACTACCTGGGGTACACCGTAGGACGAGGGAACGTCAAGCCGCAGGCCAACAAAGTGGAAGCCATCACTACCTGGCCCCGGCCCCTCACGAAGAAGCAGGTGAGAACGTTTCTGGGGTTGGTAGGGTATTAACGACAGTTTGTGCCTCACTTTGCCTCGATAGCTGCGCCGCTACATGGCCTGACAGCGAAGGATCTGCCCAACCGGATCCATTGGACAGAGGAAGCGGAGGGGGCGTTTGCGATGCTGCAACAGGCCCTCTGCAGCGAGCCTGTTCTGATGACCCCCACATTCGACCTGCCCTTCACCCTGCAGACTGATGCCTCCGAGGCAGGACTCGGAGCCGTTCTGTCCCAGGTATGTGGTGGGGTGGAGCACCCGGTAACTTTCATCAGCAGGAAGCTGCTCAAACATGAGAGAAACTATGCCACCGTAGAGAAGGAGTGTTTGGCGGTCCGGTGGGCTATGGAGAAGCTCAGGTACTATCTCCTGGGCAGAGAGTTCGTCCTGGTCACAGACCATGCCCCGTTAAAGTGGATGTGCACTAACAAGGACAACAATGCCCGTGTCACCCGGTGGTTCCTGAATCTGCAGGACTTCCGCTTTCGGGTGGAGCACCGACCGGGGCGGCTCCATGGCAACGCGGACACGCTGTCAAGAAGGGACGAATGCCTCTGGGTGGGCGCTCCCCGCCCTGGCTTGGAGCTGAGGAAGGGGGTATGTGGCGCCCCGGGCTCCACTGGGAAGCATGCTGGGCAACCCTTGGGCCAGGTGGTAGGAAACCGGTACTACCCATCTGAGCTCCTGGCAGGATTAGCACCACGGAGAGCTCAGCCGGTAACCGCCCACTCGTCAGGCCGAATGGGGAACACCTGGAGCGGCTCATCAGGCCTGACACCGTACACCTGGAGGGGAGCCACTCAAGAAGGCGAGAGGCAGGGATAAAAGGGAGAGCTTGGACCCCCACCTGTTTAAAGAAATAAAACCATTTGTTACACCCGCAACCGCTGTTGTCCTCCCTCTGCCAACGGGTGCGTGCCACAATAGATCTAGATCTATATAGATATAGATCTATAGATATATGTATATATGTATATATCTACATATAGTTAGAAACGAGAATAAAAACGAATTACCAGATATAAAAGACCAATTATAAACATGTTACCAGAACGCCACAGAACTGGTGGACTTCACTAGATGTTTTCTTGAAGAGCACATACTAAATGTTGGCAAACATAACAAAGTATTTAATGTCCTTGGATATAAACTGAACAGGAATGGATGTGTTTGTCCACCGAGTGAAGGTAAACAACACTTGGACAGCCTTTCCGGGATTCCCTGCATAGAATTGACAGCTCAGTACAATCACATGAACATCTGTTATTATTATACAGTGACAAGCCTAACCCCACATCCTCCTACATGATTGGATGTGTATGCTGATGGTGGTAATGTTTTGGTTACCCTGGTATGTTGTGTTTATGGTGACAGGGTAATGGTGATAGCGGTTACCCTGGTATGTTGTGTTTATGGTGACAGGGTAATGGTGACAGTGGTTACCCTGGTATGTTGTGTTTATGGTGACAGGGTAATGGTGATAGTGGTTACCCTGGTATGTTGTGTTTATGGTGACAGGGTAATGGTGATAGTGGTTACCCTGGTATGTTGTGTTTATGGTGACAGGGTAATGGTGACAGTGGTTACCCTGGTATGTTGTGTTTATGGTGACAGGGTAATGGTGATAGTGGTTACCCTGGTATGTTGTGTTTATGGTGACAGGGTAATGGTGATAGTGGTTACCCTGGTATGTTGTGTTTATGGTGACAGGGTAATGGTGATAGTGGTTACCCTGGTATGTTGTGTTTATGGTGACGGGGTAACGGTGATAGTGTTTTACCCTGGTATGTTGTGTTTATGGTGACGGGGTAACGGCGATAGTGTTTTACCCTGGTATGTTGTGTTTATGGTGACAGGGTAATGGTGATAGTGTTTACCCTGGTATGTTGTGTTTATGGTGACGGGGTAACGGCGATAGTGTTTTACCCTGGTATGTTGTGTTTATGGTGACAGGGTAATGGTGATAGTGTTTACCCTGGCGATGCAGTACTCCCGCGGGCTCTCCTTCTCCAAGCCGTACTTTTCCAGGGCCTCCACCACGGCAAAGTCGGCCATGTCGGTGGTGGACAGTAGGATGGTCTTGTAGGGTATGTTGGGCTTCAGGCTGTCTGCATAGATTCTCAGAGTACCCCCTGCCAGGAAGATGAGAGGGAGCCAGAAGGCAGGGGAATGTTATGGTTAAACCGTGACGGCACAAGAGAATCAGACTCTCCAGAGCCTGGAGCTGTAGACGGAGTAGAGTGGAGCAGAACAGGCTCAAACATATGCTGATTATCAGAGAGTATGATGTACCTAGAGGATTTAACATTTCCTGTCAATGTTACTTATTGGTCCATCAGTACACACACACACACACACACACAACCACCCCCCCCCCCTGTGTCGGGTCGGCCGTGAAAGTGTTTAGAAGTTTCGTGTCCAAAACAGAGAGAGTCCTCCATGAGCCCTTAAAACCAAATCATTCAAGTTATTTTTTGGACTCATGCTACAAATATGACCCAAAATTCCCGCTCATGTGTGCGTCGGGCTAAAGAATGTGTTTTGTGTCAACCCAAGGTAATTATCACTTTGGTAAAACCTGCTGGAGAAAGTGGCAGCTTTAAGGGGGGAAAAAGCTTGGCCTGGTAAAAAGGGAGTTCCACCACAGTGACAAAAATACCGCTGTTCAAAACCAGGCTGGTACATAGGGCTCTGATCATTGACAGAGACATCCACACACTCAGACATACGTAGGCGAGTGCTGCATGTTCTTCTAAGGCGTTTTTCCTATTATTTATTATTCTCCCCAAACTTTGACACTCAACTCCTCCCTCAATTTTCAAGGTAAACACTTGGTTCAAACGCAAGGGCACTATGTGCACAAGCCACATATTTTACACCTTCTTGAAAAGCGATGCAGTGCTGAAACTTTGCGCAAAGTACAAACCGCCTTTTGTGATAAATGATCAGTTGAAAAAACAAATACGTTCAAAGTCGGATGTCTTCAGGTCTTAAAAGGAAAATGCTGATCTCGTCATGACAGCCCTATGTACACATGTTACACGGTGGAGTTGGAACGGAGCATTACATAGTCTGGGGAGAGAATTTTGTATTATATATGTTTTTTAATAAAGCTAATGGCATTTGGGGACCCCTAACATAATTTAGAAAATTATGAAAATTATGATTTCATTAAAATGTGGCATGGCTGATTTCAATGGGGCTAGTAACCACTGCTGGATGCATGTTTGTTGGGGGAACACTGACATACACTTAATCTATTCAGACTACCGTTTTATATATAATAATAAGGCGAAGCTAGACATATTGTGTTTATTAACCTTGCATGTGTGGAGTTGGCCAACCTCCTTTTCTGCCACACAATTGGCCATAGGTTCATAGTTCGTTCATAGTTTTAAAGGGAAAGCTGACTATTAATAGCTGAGAGGTATTTCGATACTACTTAAACTATGTAACCTTATTAAACTTCTTTTTTTTAATGATTTTACACGACAGCATCATTGAAATTCCTCTTCTCTGAAGCACCAGCAGTGGAATACATACACCTACTTGGATAGGAGCGGCACATGACCGAAAGGCGTTCCAAGTGTAGCGTACCTGAGTCTGGCCGCCCGTCGCTGCTCCTGAACTCCTGCATGCGCTTCTCCAGCTTCTGCTGCCGCCGCCTCTTCATCACCACCTCCGGGTTGGAGATGGTCCGCGTGAAGCTGGTCTCCGGCATGTCCTTGTACACCTCCGCCGCCAGCCTGCTGTCCCTGTGGAGGGACATGTAACATATGAGCTCTCTTTGCACGGAAGGACAAAACCACAACCATCCGTCCATCGTCTACCGCTTCTACCCGCAGGATGGGGTCACGGAGGGAGCAGCTCCAGAGACAACAACAAAAGAAAATCCAATGCGGAGGCAGAACGTACGTGTGTGTGTGTATGTGTATGTGTATGTGTGTGTGTGTGTGTGTACACACCCGTCCTCTCGGGAGAGCGGCTGCTCTTCTCCGTCGGGGATACGGGGAAACTCCTTGTCTTTCTTCTTCTCCTTCTTCTTCTCCTTCTTGGACAAGGTGCGCTTGAAGTTCTGGATGACTCCGTCCTTCTCTTTCTCAGGGCCGTTGCTCTGGGGCTTCTGTTCCAGGAGGACAAAACTAATTGTATTAATAAAAACACTTGGTTATCCATTGGTAAAGATTAGACCCACCTCTTCAGGAAACACCTCGTGAGCTGACGTTTCTGATTTGTGATTTTCTATGCAAGTGCACTATCAAAACCAACCAAAATATAAATAATTACTAACCTTTTATTTCTGATCCTATAACTAGGGATGCACCAATAGCATTTTTTACTAGGACTCACTTTTGGGTTCTTGGCGAATGCTAATAATTATATTAAATGGATAATTTAGCATCTAAAAAAATACATAACCACAGTGATAGGGTAAGGGCCAGATTAGTGACCAGTCTCTGTGTGGCGGAGAACCTGGCGTTTTTATTTTTGTTATGTTGAAAGTTATCACCGTTTCATGTTCTTTTCTAAACCGATTGCCATTCTAATACATAGAATTTAAACGACCCTTTGAGATCAAGAGACTATAAAATGACCAATTTACGACCACAGGAAGACACCAGTAAATGAAGCTAATATGCCTGCTAGTGCTTGATATTAGCAAATCAGTAAACTGTAAGACTGACTATATATCATTACCTTTTTTACTTTTTATTACTACCCAGATTGACACCGGTCAGTAAAGGAGCAATAGCAATAAGCTACTTAACAGACTAAAGATTTTTGGTATGGGTACAACCTTGTTTCCAGTAATGCCAATTGCTTCAATTAAATATTAATTCATTCCATTAACATATTTGACAGTAAATACCGGCAATACATTGACAAAAATACGGTGACACAGATTTTTGTCAATACCAAGCAATTTAAATTAATTGAATCACATTGAATTAGTCGTGTTTACCTTTCAAACTTAGATAGATAGACATTTAAACGGCTGAGTGATTCTGTGACTGGCAGCCCAGCTAACTCCAATATGTTAAAAGGGTACATGTAAAGTAGGTGTACAGTAAGTGGTTCACTGCCTGGGTGCTGGGTGGTGTACCTTGGGCAGTATGTCATTTTCGTTCTTCAGCACAAAGCGTCCCTCTCGGTCATCCTTGTTCCAGTTGAGCTGCACCACCAGAGGCTTCTCGTCCAGGTCCAGCTTGCGCTCTTCTAACGCAGAGGGAGGCCGTTATGTTCAGACCCTGGGTATCTCAGAGACCTCAGGACACGCGCTCAGCACTTACCAAGAACTGCTGACCACGTACTACTATCATTCTACAGCAACTACCCCCAGAATACAATGTTGATCATGTGCGTCTGTCATTCTACACCCAGAATACAATGTTGATTATGTACTACTGTCATTCTACACCCAGAATACAATGCTGACCATGTACTACGGTCAACTACAGCAACTACAACCACAATACAATATTGATCCTGTACTTCGGTCATTCCACAGCAACTACAACCAGCATCCAATATTTTGTTGAGCATGGCAAAAATACGATGTTGCCCAAAAATAATTGACTATAATTCATATAATCAGAATAATTCACCATTTAAAAAGGTGCTGTAAGTAAGATTTGAGAAAGCAGAAGAGAGCAAGATCGTGAAACTAAATAATCAAAGAAAGGTCTCTCCTCTGCTCCCTGAACCAATCAGGGAAGAGATGCCCTGAACCAATCAGGGAAGAGATGCCCTGAACCAATCAGGGAAGAGATGCCCTAAGCGGTCTCAAATCTAAATGGTCTCACACAGAGAACAGAACAGATATTCTCACAGAGCATTTCACTCACTAATAGAGAGGGATGGCTCGGCCATTTCTAACAAATAACAATGAAATAATAATTCTGAAATCTTACCTACAGCACCTTTAAAAGCTAATTCCAGCATATTTGGTTACAACACTGAGAATAGTTATTGCTCTCAGTTGTATCTGGATGTTTTCAAATTGCATTTTATAAAAAAGGGACATAAATCTATGTTAACACACACAAACACAAGCAAATTGACAAGCCTAGAGACGGGGACGACTCACCCCCGCTGACGTGGACCTCATACAGAGAGTATCTGGGCGAGGAGAGCATCCTCATGTCGGGCCGGAACTTCTCGGCCAGCGTCTCGATCACGTCCTGGGTGGTGGCCGTGCTCGACACGCGGATGCACTTGGTGGCAAAGTTCCCCGCCATGCGGTCCTGGAAGTAGAAGCGCATCACGCCATGGAACTCCAAGTCCTGGAAGAAAATGAGAAGGGATGAGGGTTATTCATGGTGGACATCACGTCCAATCAAGTGGATGGATAGCGGATGAAGAGACGACAGGGGCACGTTGCCTGTATATTGTTCCTCGTCTCACCGATGACAATCACACTTATCACACAATTTAACCTTACGTCCCCTTTCCCTTCCAAGATCCCCCCCCCCTGCTGTGTTGATTGACAGGTGGCCACACCTCATTTACATACAATGTGCAATTTAAAAAAAGGAAAGCTCAATGGAAAAAGGTGGTTGGTAAATGGTTATTTACTTTGACGATATACTGTATATATATATATATATATATATATTTGCAATACTTAAATTTTCTGTTTCCTTTCTCTTTTCATTTCCATTTCCAGGGTTAGGGTTCTCTTAAATGGCACATTTAAATTAAACATTTTCTGTTTACATGTTTTACATTTTAATGTGGCATGATCATTCCTAGTAGATACAAGCTTTTTATTGCCCATTTGTAAGTACAAAGGAAGGCTTACTCCCCATTCCCTCCCGCAGTATAAATCTCAAAAACACCATAGAAATCAAAATATATACAATAAAATAAACAAAAAAAGAGTCGCAAAGTGACTTAAATTATATGTACATGTTTTTTTGACAAAAATCTTTCAAAAGCATTTAAAGTGCAGTAGTGCAGCAGCATCATGAATCCAGTGCAGTAACTGTGATGAGTCCAGAAGTAATTAACTTATTACCAGTTAGTAATAAGGTAAAATATTTACCATTTACTATTACAAAATTCCATTCCAATTCTGAAAGAATGTCTGAATCAATAGTCCACAAAAAGGTAGGAACTGACACATATGATTGGACTACAGTTATTATGTTACTTGTGTACAACTTGTGTACATGAGCAAATTCTAAATTAAATGGATACAACAATTGTTTAGCATGCCATCTGCCTCGCTGAGGCAAGGCAGATGGCTCAGATGATCAGAACAAGCAAGACATATTTTGTTGATTAACCTTGCATGTGTGGAGTTGGCCGAACGCCTTTTCAGCCACACAATTGGCCATGGGCCCCGTTCATAGTGTTAAGGGAAAGCTGGCTATCGGCTGACAGCCAGAAGGTAGTGTGTCAGTGGGTTGTGTTGTTCACAATAGCATAAATGCTGTAACATCATTCTTAGCAATTCTAAACATAGCCCAAATTACATTGTCACAACACACATTTCCAAATGGCAGCACAATGAACAACACACCACATAAAACATAAGTCAAGCTTCTATACAATATAGTTAATGAAATAAGCCTTTGTATATTGTTTGTTTGCACCTAGAGAGCTCCCTTCCGCTCTCCAATTGAAATCGGTTACGTGAGTTTGCATTCACATTGTTCCCTGTGGCCAAAGTCTGACAGTGGGGCCATGCCAGTCTCCTGACTGCAGTGTTTTATGGATATCTTTAGTTAGCATCCTTGCAGACATGTCCACTTCCCACCGTATTGAATTGCAAACTAACTTGACCTGTCCCACAGTAACGGCTCCACCAATGGACAAACCTTCACTCCCCACGATGGTCACGCCCCTCACCAAAGTTTCCCTAGAAAAATAATATACACGCATTTTCTCTCTGAAGATGTTTGGTTAATGCTTACAGTGTCTTCCCATGATCATGCTCTATTAAAGTCAAACACAAGTTCTCCAATGCACATGTGTGCGCGTGTGTGTGCATGCATGTTAATAATGCACTACTGTGTGTGTGCATGATAATAATCCACGTACCCACCACCAATTGTGCCGCTATAACTTCAGTACTATGCATTACATGAAACAGAGAACAAGACCTAAAGTGGAACATTCCACTATGACTATAGTTTGGTGTTGAATTGGCTATTACTATAGTTCTAAAGTCCAGCCAATAAACCATGTGGTAAAGCCCTTCTGCTGAACTCCAAATAAACGTTGACAGGGACAGGTTTTCTATTCCATAAAACTATAAATAGTAAAAACACGTTTAGATGACTCCGGGTTCTCCCTAGGATGTTCTTCACATGGTAGCGCAGGTGCTCCCATCCACTCACACAACAGTTGTGTACAAAAAAGTACACAATAAATATATTTAATATAATATATATATTTTTTTAATGCGTCATGCACGGATAAACACATTTTTCTGACTGACCCCTAGTATTGAAGTGAAATTTATTTGTATAATGTACTAAATTTAAAATTACATAATGTTCCCCTTGTGCATGTTAAATGTTTCCAAATATGGTCATGAGATCTGAACAAGCTGCTGAACCACTCAACTGGTAGATGAAGAGCAGTGAGTCGTGATGGAGACAAAAACTAATCAGCTTAGAAGATCGGTCGTCTCCCGACTAACCGATTCGTGTTGTAGACCAATAGAATGTATAAAAGACAGCTTCCAGTGTATTTTGTGCTTTTTAGCAGGTTCTATTTGATCGACACCCTGCAACATACTCGTCAATTGAACTACAACAAAGTTATCACTGGTGATCAATGTGCCAATTATCTAGACCAAGAAGAGAAGTAAAATTGGAGAGAATCCGGGGGGGGCATCCGTCAACGGCTGAGGTAACAGACGGTATGCAAAAGCAACGGCCGTGTGTGTGTGTGTGTGTGTGTGTGTGTGTGTGTGTGTGTGTGTGTGTGTGTGTGTGTGTGTGTGTGTGTGTGTGTGTGTGTGTGTGTGTGTGTGTGTGTGTGTGTGTGTGTGTGTGTGTGTGTGTGTGTGTGTGTGTGTGTGTGTGTGTGTGTGTACGGTTAATACGATTAATCACGCTTGTTGAATAAAGCTTGGACCTTGTGCCGCTCAACCATTCCTACATTGAATTCACTTATTTCCCCACTGACTGTCACTGCTACACCCACACCTTTCCTTCTATTACATTATGGAACACATTCAAATACTTGGGGGAGCCTCAACCAAGCCCAAAATAACATGCTTCTTAACACACAAGAGTAACATGATTTGGGGACGTGTGTTTTTGATTGACACAATTCACACTAAAAGTAATAATGATGATGCTGATCAATACGTTTTAAGATGCATCAAAACTAAACTCACAGTGGTAGTTTCTATGGAAATAAAGGCATAAAGAAGTTATTTATTCATAATGTAAACTTAAAAAGTATTGTCCCCCCCCCCGAGTACACTTGATCATTGCAGCGTTATAATGGGGTCAAACCATATCACTCTGGTAGGACGGACATATTATGAGCCAACTAGAGTTATATTCTCAAACCATAATCTCTGCCTTGCAACACCTAACATATTTTGCACTGGGTCTGGTGGCTAGCCAACCCCCGATCTCTGGAAGTGTTGTCAGCTGAGCACTGACATTACCAATTACCACCCTCTGTTTGGTCTCCACAATAGGATTAATATACCAGAGTGAATAAAAGCACATGAAACGCATAACAGTTGCAACAAAGCTGATCTATATGAAAAATCCCACTATAATGCGGTTTCACATTTCGTATTTTGGGTAGACAGACTATCTGGGCGAGGCCTCAGAGTAAGGAGCGGTTGAACTGTGATGGGAGAGCAGTAGGACAGTGTGGGGTGGGGCTGAGAATGGGGTCAACATGGAGCAGAAGAGGTGGCTAAGCAGATGGACAACACCTCGACCCCAACCCCCAACCCAGTGGGACAGGAATCCTATATTGCCCTATAGTGGTTTGTTGTTTACAACAGCAGCCCCCTGAGCAAGAAATCGAGTTAGATTATTGTATTTTCAGCCCACTTATCTGATGGAGACTGATATTGCAACAGGAAGTCGATAAGATTCAGGGCGGTGCGTGAGGTGATAGAGTTTGATTTACTGTTGGAATGATACCGTAAATGGGCTGCTGTTAAGTTTAGTGACAAATCGGTTACCGTGGCAACCCTTTGCCCAGCTAGGCAGTGGTTAAAGGCCAAACCGGCCACACGGTACTCATACCGTCTCCTGGCCAGGTATATACCACTAGACACACGGTACTCATACCGTCTCCTGGCCAGGTATACACCACTAGACACACACGGTACTCATACCGTCTCCTGGACAGGTTTACATCGCTAGACACACAGGACTCATGCCGTCTCCTGGACAGGTTTACATCGCTAGACACACAGGACTCATGCCGTCTCCTGGGCAGGTATATACCACTAGACACACGGGGACTCATACCAGTGATAGTCTCACTTCAAAGAAATGGTGTTCAAACTGCATAAGCTGCTATTGAGGTCATTTATTTAATACACCACCACAGAAGAAGTATGCTGCTATACCTAGTAGCTATGCCAGCTACTAAACGTTGGCAAACAAACGTATTATATACAACCTCTCAACAACAACAAAAAAATCTATGTATGGGGAAAGAACTGGAGTAAGATCATACACCACTGCATCTTCCAGTGCCAACAGAATGCAACTGTCAATGCCTTCATTCCAATATGACCAACCACCACTTTTTCCCCGCATCCCTTCTGAAAAGGGTATCAAAGAAATACAAATTCTTTAAACAGATTCTAGCCCCTAAATAAACGCAGTACAAGCTGGTAAATGCACACAAACATATCTGATGCATGTTGAGGCACAGACACCAGGAGGCAGATTACAGAATGAGACCACCTCATCTCAACAATGGGAATCAGGCGTGTGTGTGTTTTTTTCAACGGAGACCTTTGAGCATTAAGATCATTGGAGGTGAAGCACGCACGCACACACACACACACACACACACACACACACACACACACACACACACACACACACACACACACACACACACACACACACACACACCACACACACACACACACACACACACACACACACACACACACACACACACACACACACACACACACACACACACACACACACACACACACACACACACACACACACACACACACACACACACACACACACACAGTTTCTTCTGCATGTATGTGAGCTACAGAGCTTTTGTTGCAACTAGTAAAAACCATGACCACACAGCAAGCTACATTAACTTGTTAGACAGACACTGCCAATTGATAATCAATATTACTTAAAAAAAATTCAATTACTAAGACACACAGTTAATCAGCCATTTCTGAGACATGCAGGACAATACGTTATCTTGACCCGAGACAAAGTAAGGTAGAGCGTCTACTGACACCGGATAGCGAATCTTCACAAACTAGACATTAAATTATTCAGTGACAACCTCCAGGACGCACTCAAACTAATAAAGAAACGCTCAGGAGGGGGGAGAGGGTGTGTGTGTGTGTGTGTGTGTGTGTGTGTGTGTGTGTGTGTGTGTGTGTGTGTGTGTGTGTGTGTACACTTTTAGTGTACACCACGGCTAGAACTTCATCACCCATGTCTAAACTAATGCACAACTCACAACGTCAGTGTTCCGTGAGCTAAACTAGCCTAATTAACTCAGAACATACTAGCAGTTAACAAGATAGCAAAAATAAATAACTCTTCAGAAATGCAAAAGTTACTACTTTGCTACTCTGGTGGTGTTGGCATTCTCACGCTCGCTGGTCCACTGACACAGTGATACTACCTTACAAATGCATGTGAAGTTTATGGACACGGGTGCTAAATAGCTTTGTAAGAGACAAGACTGAGCTAACCAAGCATTTTTGTGTAGATAAGTGCCATATCTATTCAGTTTGGGAAATCTAAGGTAGTCTATAAAGTAGTCTGGCTGACAGGACTCGATAGGACTAGGTTTAGATGGCTTTTCTGTTGCCAGGTCATAACCAAGACCGTCTCTATTTACTGGAGTAATAAGGCAACAGCTGCATTCCATATGAACCATGTCATGAACCATTGTACACCCTAAAAGTCACGATTATGTCAAACCACCACACGGTATCTTCTAACTATTAGCAATGTGGTATAATGCGAGACAAGCCACTCCTAGGTGTGACGTTACCAAAAAAGAATGCACTACGCAGACACAAACCTGCATCCTTTTCACGTCAGTATAAGTCATGGACTATGCCCTACAATGACACTGTAGATGTCAAACACACACACATATTCACCATATTACCACCACGCCCAGTCAATCCTGGAAAAACAAATCTCTGATGAGCAAATATCGTCATTTTTACGTTTTCTTTATCCAACTTTGATGGATGACCAATAAGATCTGAATGTATACATTTTCCTGTTTGGATTTGGGTGCCCACCACCCATATTACAAGTAAAATATGGTTTGAAACTTTATTCTCTTGAATTAGCACTCGTGAGAATGAGAGATTTGTACGTCATTCTAGGAGTCATTCTATTTTGCGGGAGCTGTTGCCTATTGTGCATATGCCACAACCCTGTCGTAGAGCTACCACCACTACGACATGTAAATAACCGCTAAGTGACTCTTCGGAGAGATGACGTACATCTTTATTTTTAACATCTCAGGGCTATGTGGAAACTACAAATTCTGAAGTGTGAGTGAACTGCTAGACGGGGTTAAAAAAAATCCCTGATGACGACTTCGCCATGGTTTGTCACTGATGCTAATTGTCACAGTGACTCAATACAGAGAAGTTCATTTTTACTGGCACAGCAATATATACACATACAGTAAGGCTGTTGGCCCATTGTCTGAATGACCAGGGTTACATTTCACAAATAGTGTGTGTGTGTGTGTGTGTGTGTGTGTGTGTGACATGATAATGTATTATCATGATAATGTATTATCATGTACTACACCCTCCCCATCGTCACTTTGGCAGAGGTATAATCAGCATGGCTAGATAAGACTTTTCTGAAGCCTGACTCTGTGGTATACCAGCCAACACTGTGTGTGTGTGTGTGTGTTATCAGGTCTACAGGACAGGGTGTCAAGGACACAGTCCATGACTCAATACAAGGAAAATGGAGGGAAACCTGAAGCTGTGTGGGTGTGTGTGTGTGTGTGTGTGTGTGTGTGTGTGTGTGTGTGTGTGTGTGTGTGTGTGTGTGTGTGTGTGTGTGTGTGTGTGTGTGTGTGTGTGTGTGTGTGTGTGTGTGAGCAAGACCTACATATGCAAATCATTGCTTTGGAGTTGTATAGTATATCCAAAGTAATTGAGTGACTTTAGATACAGATTAATGAGTAGGAAAGGGCAAGGATATGGGTGGACCCCCTGTGCCTTTCAGTGTAGCCAGTACACTGTCCCTATCATCACCTTTGGGGGTTTGGTTTAAAATAGCTATATTGTGTAAATGACTGAAAGTCACTCACGTGTGGTTTAATTTTGTTTACCGCAGCACATGCCAATGTTGTGAAGAATGTAACGTACTGCATTTTGCTTTGTCTGGTGTTGTCCGTCCGTCCATCCGCCCGCCCGCCCGCCCCCTCCCTCCCTCCCTCCCTCCCTCTAGTGCTCATCTACACACACACACACACACATGTTGACCATTTCACATTTCAGACGCACCAACTAATCCCTCTCTCTAAACCCTAACCCTGACCGTGCATAGTCCTAGGATGACACAGAGAGTGTGTGTGTGTGTGTGTGTGTGTGTGTGTGTGTGTGTGTGTGTGTGTGTGTGTGTGTGTGTGTGTGTGTGTGTGTGTGTGTGTGTGTGTGTGTGTGTGTGTGTGTGTGTGTGTGTGTGTGTGTGTGTACACACAATCCTAAGTGCCTACTTCAGCTCATTATACAGCTCATTTATCTCCCTCCTTTTTACATGTTCCAATACACAGTAGCCCGTGTATTGGAAACAGCCAGTAAGACCCACGAGTCTACCATCTAGGGCTGTACCCGACGTCCAGCCCCTGAACCCCATTGTACTGCCCCTGAATTGCATAAGTTAATGTTGCATGTTAAGTTAACATACACAGCTCCCGCAGAGATTGTTACAGTAATGGTCCAAATACTTTTTTCGCACTTGCCCGTCGAGCTTTTTGTATACGTTTAGTTTTCTCATCAGATCCAACGTGAAATATGTGTGCTTGTGAAGCATAAGTTCTCTTGTAATAATTATTTGATCTTTCCCATGACTAATATGAAATGGAATTCCTGTGTCTTAAGCCTCGGTCATATTTTATGCTACCTACTCCCCACTACCATCACTAGAGAATGTGGCGGGGCTACTGTTAAAACACCTTGCTAGACCATGTCTTGCAATATGTCACAGCTGGAATCTATTCCTGCTCTTTAGTTCGCGTTAATTTCTTTTCACAAAGCTGTGACCAAAACACGTCAGTCATCATAAATATGGGAGGTCATGCTAAACATGAAGAGTGTGTAGAGTGAGACCGAGTGGGAAAGCAGGGTGTGTGTGTCCGGTTAGAATGTGGAAATGGATTCCAGCTGGCACACGTCATCGCACCTCTGCTCTACCACGCCAGGTCACACACACATGACCTGCATATATCTCACTCGCACACACACACACACACTTTACCTAATAAAATCATAGGAGGGGAGAGCCTCACTCCTGAGTCAATATTTTTCCAGCCCCCACGTTGCTAGCAAATTCTTCACTAAGTCTGTTCTCAGGTCAGCTGACATGGGCTCCTGCTGCTGCTGGTGGATGAATGCAGGAGGCAGGAGCAGTCAAAATAATGGAAAGAAACTACAAAAGAAACTGGGTGGACAAGCAGGAGAGAGGAGACAGACAGGACAGTCAACACAGACAGGAGAGAGGAGACATACAGGACAGTCAACACAGACAGGAGAGAGGAGACATACAGGACAGTCAACACAGACAGGAGAGAGGAGACATACAGGACAGTCAACACAGACAGGAGAGAGGAGACATACAGGACAGTCAACACAGACAGGAGAGAGGAGACATACAGGACAGTCAACACAGACAGGAGAGAGGAGACATACAGGACAGTCAACACAGACAGGAGAGAGGAGACATTCAGGACAGAGGAGACATACAGGACAGTCAACACAGACAGGAGAGAGGAGACATACAGGACAGTCAACACAGACAGGAGAGAGGAGACATACAGGACAGTCAACACAGACAGGAGAGAGGAGACATACAGGACAGTCAACACAGACAGGAGAGAGGAGACATACAGGACAGTCAACACAGACAGGAGAGAGGAGACATACAGGACAGTCAACACAGACAGGAGAGAGGAGACATACAGGACAGTAACACAGACAGGAGAGTAGAGACAGACAGCGACCGAAGGTAAAGATCACCATCATCAACAATTCCCCCCCCCCTCACAGCGCCCCCTCAGGAGCACCGTGTGCTCCTACGTTGAACATTTTAGGGGCACAGTCCACAAAAGCAGGGGCACAACTCAATAAAATGGGAATAGTCAAAATAGAGGGATTAATAGTGATCAATGACCAGTATCTAGCAAAGATATGCGATTTTGCAAGACAAAGCGGTTTTAGAACAGAGAAAGTTGCAGCGGTGCGTCTAAATCTAAATCCGCTTTATTGGTCACATACATGTACACACACAGTGACATTTGTTTCTCTCAACTTACCCATCCTAGTATGAGGAGCAGTGGGCAGCTGTTTTATATACACCCGCCCTCCCAGTGAGAGTATCTGAAGCCGTAGCATGGCGTCTCAAAATCAGGAGCATCTTATATTCGGTTCAAAAGGGTATTTAGCGGTTAACATGCTTATCATAGAACTTAGATAGAGCAGTGGTTCCCAAACCATTTCATGTTGGAGCCCTCCCATCTAATCCATTAAATCCTTTGTCAGAAAAATACGACATGTCATCAATTGTTATCAAGATGAATTCCATGCAACCTGTCATTCTAAATCATACCAACAAGCATGTATGTTGGTATGATTAGAATGTATTTGTTCCACTACCAAAAATAATAATATCTATTTCTAAATATATGCAGCTTCTGTGGCCCAGACTCCAGGTTGGGAACCACGGAGTTATATGATGAACCATTGGCGCATTCGGTAGCAGAAGATCAGCTAGCTCATTTGGAAAATGGTGACACGAGATACGCTGCCGTTTAGGTTTGTGGAAAGAGACGGCTTCCGCAAGCTGACGCCGTTTGTTGAGCCAGAGTACAAAGCCACCAGAAAGGAAGGCTAACCTTACCCCTACCCTACTCGCTCCTATTTTTGCGGTTGATACACAAGTACTGAAGTACTTAGTGTATCAACACATGACAGTACTTAAATATATAACTTACTTAAAATTCCCATCCCTAATAAATAGACTATACAATAGGGCTGAAGACAATAAGATAACGTAGGAACTGTTGACAGTATTCCAGTCATGTCCCTTTTCTACTTCTTCAGGAAGATTAATGGAGGTGGATTTTGCTTTTGCCAAAAACCCTAAGCTCCACCCACTTGACTAGTATATACATTTAATTCAAAAACATCTAAACTACAAAGTATGTCAGAGAATAAAACGTGCCCATCCACCAGTCAATCCATCAAAGATATTTTTGCTCTATCTGGACCACATTTTACAGTGTGGATTAATTTAGGTTTTGTGTGCATCAAAATAACATTCTGACCTTCCCTTATCGAAGCTAGTCCAACAAATTGCCAAGCTACCCACGACAACCTAGCCATTGTTCCTCTGTTGGCCATGGTTGACTCAGCGCAAAACACAGTTTAGCCACTTATGCTAATGCAAGACAAGGAAGCACTAGGCTGGGTTCATTATGTAAGGTTACCCAAAGGTATATACACACACACTGTACATACAACTGGATTATACAATTGTTACATAGCGATTAGTGTGTCCGCTGTCGAGGAAACAAAAACATTGCTAGAAGATCTAAAAAGTAGCAGCGGTTTTGCTGTCTGACCAACTGTATAGTTAGAGGAAGCATTCTGCTGTCCAGTTTACTAATACCCCCCCGCTCTCTTACCGCCTTTCCTTTTTCCTCCCCTGCTCGGAATTCAGGAATGATCATTTGACTGGAGAGCTCACTTACTAAATGAACCGTGTTTGTGAAAGTGTGCAAGCCTTGCATAATCTGTAATAATATGCAGCAAAGCATGAGGTCAAGTTGCTCATATGCCCATTCCAGTGAACATTTTATGCCACAATTATCAAGGCACAAAAGGATATATATTTTTCAAATATTTAGCCAGTTACATACACATCAGCCTGCTGAATACTGAACACTCAAATTTGAACTTTGATCGCTCCTAAAATACAATACTTGCTAAGTTATGGCTATATGACTGCTATATATATATATATATATATTAATCTAATCTAATCTATTAATATAATGTTAATCTAAAGGTTTACTCAAAGGCTTGGCAAAGCCAGTCCGCACATGCCAAGACAACACAGGGTTGCTTTAGGTGACGTTTCAAACCGGTTACGCCTGTTGATCAACTTTTGTTTATCTGTTTATTCAAAGTTCCTAAATACAAACAAACAAAATGATTATCCAAAGCTTTTATTATGTATTCAGGCCAGCCCTTTTAATCTCGTTACATCCATGTCATATTATTTTCAGTGGCTGTTAAAATTCCTCTGCGTGTGCATCTACATATTTATGGTAAACAGCTTTCAAAGCGAGACATTTAGAAGGCAAACCAGTTGGACTGTAGACACGTTAACATAGCTGTGCTTAACTAATACTTTGAGACCTATTTGTTTCTATCAAGGAGATGGTACTTCTTCCATTCATATCTCGGCATAAACTATTGTGTCACATCCTCCTGGAGCTTGCAGTTACGCTATTTATAAAATACTTGTGGGGAGCAGCATAGGCCTACCAGAGAGAACTAATCAATGAAATGAAAGCATGCCACACAGAATAACATGAAACCGGAGTAGGAGATTGCCAATTCCTGATGTATCGAAGACAGGGCTTGCCAAGCACCAGTGGCCTCTAAATTGAGGCTACCATAGGCTTTTTGGTTCTACCAGACCATTTTCATTATTAAGATACTTTCATAGGCGTACATGAAATGTGTTGCGTTGACTGTTTCCCTCTTCAGATGATGGAAGGCTGCTAAAATTAAATCAGCCACGCACAGTTACGGTATGGATGTGGTACACACTTGTATATATATATCTAACATATTTATACAGTTAATGAGTTACTTGCAACGTTGGCTTGACTTGAGAGAGAGCAGACTGATCGATGCTACCAAGATTATGGTAAATAAAAAAGGCCTTAAGATTGAACCCTGATCCTCCATCAGCATAACCTACTTCAAGTAGACAAAGATAGCATATATTTACACTAACAAGCTAGACAATCTGACAAAATAAGATACTGGTCCCAAAGGACAACAAAAAACGATACAGTAACCTGTAGAACTGCACCTCCATCAATGTGTTATGTGCTAGGATGTTACACTGTTATAGCAGGGGTCAAGATTAGGGTCCCTAATCCTTACGTCCCTGCCAGTCCACTTTGCCCCACTACTCAGGGGCCCCTGCAGAGGATCTAAATGGTCATGGCTCTTCTCTGGCCCCACAGTGGAGGAATGAGCTCCCTACTGATAAAAAACACCACCTCTTCAGGAAGCAGTACCCCGACCCTTCCTCTCAGCACTTGTTAGTCTTGTAAGCTCTATTGTTTGCCACTGCTTGTTTATTAGGTTTTGTTTGATGCTTTTGTAAGATCTAGGGAGCCAACTTTTAATTTTACTTGAACTATTGTAGTAGTAAAGTAAGTAAAGTATTGTACTTACTAACGGTTCTGCTACTGGAGGCTTAGTAGGAAGGAAATGCACTTATGACCTCTGGTGACTAGTAGTTCTCTTGCCTAGCCATGCTGAATGACCTTATTGTAAGTCGCTTTGGACAAAAGTGTCTGATAAATTAATGTAAATAACGTTAGACATTATAGACCACAGCATTACAGGATACGTGTTTGTGACAAAGTTAGTGGCTGACCAACAGAAGGCCTCAAGAGTTAAACAGGAATGCGGCCTTGTTATACGTTAATGAGGCAAGATTCTGTTAGCCAGACGGCGGAGAACATGACACCACAACAATGGCAAAGCCATCCATGGCATGTTGTCTTGGCAGCCTGGCCACACCCACATCTCGGGTGACAGTTGGACAAGAGCACAAAAAGCAGGCCAGACCGAGGCCTATGAAAAATAGAAAATAGAGCGATACAGATCGAGGGATGAATTCGCCGGTTGCTGCTAGGGTACATGAAGAAATTCAAATAATTACTCCACAGCACTGGTGGTAGTAAAACACAGTACAGTATTTATAGTCTTTCTTCTAGCCTTCTTGTGGTTGGGTGATTAGCAACCCACAGACGTTTTTCTAATCTTTTCGGGGGCTGAGGTGAGGCATGCCAATTACTATTCCCGCCCAAAGTGTTTACTGTAGAAGCAGGCTGGTCCAACACTGCCTCACCCACACTTTGTTTTGCTGCCATTCAACAAACAGGGAAAAACGACATGTGATGTTTACCTTCAGTAGTGCAGCACAAATCTTGCAGAGTTGCCAAATACCTTGTGCTCACCATTGGATGGTTTAATCAGATGTCGTACACACTCAGAGAGGTGTGTGTGTGTGTGTGTGTGTGTGTGTGTGTGTGTGTGTGTGTGTGTGTGTGTGTGTGTGTGTGTGTGGTGTGTGTGTGTGTGTGTGTGTGTGTGTGTGTGTGTGTGTGTGTGTGTGTGTGTGTGTATAGGGGAGCGGCACCATCACCATCAGAGAAGAGCAAAATCAGGACCTTATCACCAAAGGTGTATGATACACCTCTAGGATACACTAGCAGAGCATGACCATGGCCAAGCAGTTTAATCAAGTCATTCCTCATCATCCTTTCAATCCATCCAGGTGGATCAAAAGCAGGTCTGGCGAGGATTGCCTAGCCTGGGATTCCACAAAGTCCAGGAGGTAACGTCATACAGGATTTGGCCCATGGCTGACTGGCAGGTGAATTTACCAATAAGGAGGGGAGAAAGGGGAAAAGAGCTAGATAGACAGAGGGCAGGGAGGAGGTGTGAGACAGATAGGGTGTGTGTGTGTGTGTGTGTGTGTGTGTGTGTGTGTGTGTGTGTGTGTGTGTGTGTGTGTGTGTGTGTGTGTGTGTGTGTGTGTGTGTGTGTGTGTGTGTGTGTGTGTGTGTGTGTCAGTCATACTACGTTAATCCCCCTATTGGCTGTAGTGCTCTGCTGAGCACACACAATGAACCCGATTGTTTCAAAACGAGAGAGGGCCAAAAAAAGACCTAGATAAGAGAGGCCGGATCCCAGTGAGAAGGAATGTGTGTGAGAGAGAGCAAGAGAGATGGGGGGGGGGGGGGGAATATAAGCACAGGTGCTTTAATGCAAGAAAAATGCCTTGAAGCCTGCAAATGCCTGTCTGCCCACTCACAAGAGGAACACACCCCCGAATGAAATCCAGTACTCCAGTCAGTCCGCTCCCAGCCATTTGAACATTTTTGATCAATCAAGTGCAGCTGTTATTACCTTAAGTCATTATCTGGGGTTTTGAGGAACTAATTCTTCCCAACTGATCTCCTGAATCTTTCTGCACACAGATTTAGGGATGAATGGAACCCGTAGGCCCTGTGGGGTATATAGACACCAGCCATCTCAGGCCAGCCTTCTCAGGCCTTAATCAACCAGAGCAGTGCTTTGCATTGCGCTGGGTCTGTTCGTTGTGTATTATGGTTATATGGGGCCATTACTCTGTTGGGTCTGACAGCAGAAGCGGCATCTGATCTCTGGCCCATTCCTTAATGAGCCGCCAGGGAGAGATTACTGCTAACTCCAACCCATGTGAACATACAAATCACACAGCCTCCAAAGGTGATGACATGGAGCGTTTAATTTGCAGCAACATCTGGATGGATTGAAGGGTGACAACTCGGCATGTGATGGCCAAGAAAAGTCACACAGGAGTAAGAAAGTATTGCATTAGTATAAAATGTATAATATTGCAATACACAGGGGTAACTCCACCTACCCGGGCTACTAACGTTGGCGAACAATGCCAAGCCATTCATTCAGGAACAGTGTTGAATCTATCACCTAGAGTACCGGTATGCACTCGTCACAGACGCAAGCCTTACCATGGCTACATACCTGCTCCATATCCCTTACACCACACAAACACTTTTAGTGTGTGTGTCTCTTTGTCTAGCTCACACACATACATACATATATAGCAGAGTTCAATGACATCATTGTATTGCAGGAGGGAGGCTGAGGCCAGCATATCTGTTGGAACCTGGAACATCCATTGTCCTCGCGAGATGGAACAAGCGACCCTAAAATACACAGGATTAGCCCACCCAATGTCTCCCGTCACCTTTGTTTCCACACACACTAAGAGGTTGCCTTAAAGACCATATTTTGTTTTTAGCCAAGACTTCTTAAAGTGCCAGTGAACCCAAATAAAAACACGCGTAAAAACTTAACCCAGAAAACACATGAACTGGGAAGCAGTTAACGCTGGTATAATTATAGGTATATATAGGCATAGTACAACAGCAGAGTGGCACATTTCATATACAACACGATAACGCTCATACTAGACAACAGTACTAACAAACACATTTATGCAAATTTAAGTGAAAACGGGGGGTTCACTTAAGGACAGACAATAGTTCAGGCACTTCGGACATCGTCAAATCCAAATGCATAAGGATCGAGATTTTAAAACGCAGTGATTGTGGAAGCAGCTTCCCACTGCTTACACAAAGCAAAGAAAAAAGGGGGGGGGGGGGGTCATTCTTTTCTGTTGTGCCTCTTCAGGAGACCCCAGGAAACCATCCAATCTCTACACAGCAGACACTTCCTGCTGGCTTCCTGTTGGCTTCCTGTTTCCCGTTCTGGGTGAAGGAAAAATGGGAGGAGCTTTTTGAACGAGCTATATGGTTTTTTTTCCGCTAGCAACCATCACCGCCAAATAAGTCAATATTGTTTCGTCAACCAATCATTCTTTTTTATTTTAATTTCGAATTGCAACAAGTACAATGGAATGCTTACTCCCCATTCCTTCCCTCCCGAATCTAAAAAGAACAATTAAGTGACTGATGGATGATAGGTTTCAGATACAATGTTGGTCTGAGTCCAACTCTTTCAGCAGAGCTTGTAAAAGTTTCCAAACACACGTAGCTTCAAAAGCTTCAAATGATCCAACAACCTAAAGCGTGAGGTGTACCACGGTTTCACAAAGTTTCAAGGAAATTAACTAATTAAATGACCTAACTTAATTCACAAATCACTTGAAAAAAAATACTACTACTAATGACTGATGGCCAGAAAAGACACAGCAGCACTAATGGAGAGAAAACTTTGACTATGATAAGACCATTTACCTAGAAACTATAAAAGTGCCAAAACACACTAGGCCATTGCAGACTACAATATCTAATAAAAAGCTTTTCATGAACGGTGGTGAGAAATGAAGATGCCTTCCCTCTATTTCTGATAAAGATTTTGGAACACGGATTTTAACTCAAGACTCAAACGTTGCATAGGAAATCTATGTATAAGAGGTCGGACTGGAGTGATGCAGCACACCCACCGAGGAAAAAAGCACTTGATAAATAGGGTGTGTCGCAACAAGTTGTCAAACTGCTCTGATGAACAGCCAAACATTCCTGATCAGGCGCTCACTAAATACTAGACACACCAATTTGAGATGTCAGAATCAAGCACACAATGAAATTCAATTGCCACTTCCTGACCTCTGAAACTTAAAACAGGTGCCAAAGGGTACTATTGAAGAACTAGATCTGTACCAGTTCACTGCACGCCTGTCTCTGTGAGACCATTTACATTTAGACTGCTCCAGGCTCATTTCTACTCCTAAGGAATCCATACTGCCTGTCAATTACATGTATTTGAATGTAACACTTCTCAGTGGTGGAAATCATAGGATATTTTAAGGTTTTTAAGGTTGCTTATAAAAACCTTCTGCTTCCTTTACAAATCCCAGGATCAGGATCCCAAGGATTTAAATCAATTCTTAAATTAATAGTTGAAATCAGTCTGTTTTGGGTATAGAGATTTAAAAAAATAAATTAAAAAAATAAATTAACATTTGTACCAGACTAATCCACCATCCAAAGCTATATCGTATCACATAAAGAACTCAATCAGTAGCATTTTCTCCACTCTAATCTGGGATCCATCGTACTATGCTATAGAAGAACTTCTGGGGGGTGACAGCGCAAAGCCTGGGATGGAAACCCTTAAATCTTAAAGGGCCGGAGATATGCCTTGTTTCATTCGAGAAATATTCTATCCTTGTCGCACAAGGGGACGAAACTTAAACAAAAATGTTTTAGTCACATAGTGTGGTTAAACAGTTCCAGCCACGTAATGGTCCAGATGGGATGCCTTCGCCAATATCGCTTAGAAAAGATCAAATAATTGTCCAATAACGTTCACCAAGATTTGAGATAGATAAGGCCTTATTGTGTCTTATTGTGATACTAGCTACACAATATCTTTAGATAATGCTCTGGATTTTTGTTAAAGCCATCATAATATACTAAATGTACTGCCATGTAATAACCTAATATTTATCCATAACATGGATAAATAGCCATAAGTGCACTGAATAGAATACCATACTAATTACCCATAGTAATTAGTAAGTAATTACCCATGTAAGTGGCAAGACATAGTTACAAAATACTGATGATTCAATGTGGTCAACCCAACTCTAGACGTTGTATTGTAGGCCAGGCTAATTGCAGGTTAAATGGAGGGACACCTATATACCATCCATGTGGCAAGACTGGGGTCTCTCCGTGGACCAATTGGGAGAGGTGTGCTGCAGCAACAGGGATGCTGGTTTACATCAATCCATGAGATGCTGGACTGAGGGCCAAGAGTACTAACTGAGTCATTGCTCAACAATGGCTCAAGCGAAGAAGGGGGATACGTCCACCCCCCCCCCCCCCCAACCGGGCATTCGAGGGAAAGAGGGTGGGGGCTGGGCTGAGCTGCATTAATCTGCCCGCCTAAACACGCTAGCCGGCAGGTGGACAGTCCACATGAACACAGGTAGTCAACCATGAGACAAACCAACGGAGCGCGTTGATTTGCCGCACCTGTCGCACCTGTAAGGACCGGAGATTTGAATCACTATCAGAACTAATTATTTTATATATATAAAAAAATGGTCCTCGAAAAGGTTCTAGAAGGGCACATATATACATGTCTACATGTTCGCTGCTAATCCAATGACAAGGAACATTGATGGTGATTTACAGTTCAAGGAAGATTGACGTTTCGTTTAGCATAATTGCGATGCAATGGTGTGAACACGTAACGCTGCGTGTCCGCGTCTCCACTGAGAGTAACTCGGTTGTATCTTTCTTTATTATTATATTATCTTTGTTACTTATGTCGTCTTACATATCAAATGGCCAATTTGAACTCGATTTCATGCACTTGCTTCTGCTTGCTAGCTGGCCAATACCACCTTAGTGTGTACATGTTACACCCCGTAAGTCAGAGATTTCGCCCTTTACTCATGAAACTCGGCGTGTTTTCATTACATATAACTGGGTTGAAATGACGTTTGATTACTTATGAATTAATCTACAGGTATGTGGCTACCGTTCGATGGCCTAGCCAAGTAGCTAGCCTCGAACGTAATGTTCTAATGTCAGCTGCTCCTCCGAGGAATCCAGCTACACATCTAGGGCTCCAAACACTCATCCCGATTATCGATCACCACTCAACAAAGCATCCAATATCCCAGGCGTCTCCCACTACCAATAGTGAGTGAGACCGGACCGGAGTGAGACTGGACCGGAGTGAGACCGGACCGGAGCTGCCCGCCCGGGGCGAGGCCTGTACATGTCGCCCAGTCCCCGGCCTCACGTACCTCGGTCGGCTGGCTGATCTCGAACAGGTCGAGCCGGTTGGCGTTCCAGTGGTTAATGATGTCGGCAAGTTTCCGCCTCTCCTCCTCCCTGCTCCCCGACATGTCGGAGAAGCTGGTGTCGATCCTCTCGTGTTGCTGAAGGTTAAAACGACCCTCCGTACACGATAGAAAATAAAATAATAATAAAACCCAGAGCGCTCGACAACGACGTCCGTCTAGCTGTCAGCGCCCACCGTGTGACTCTTCAGGCCGCTAGCTCTCTGCTCTCCAACACACCGACCCTACAGCTACTGTGTGTGTGTTTCCGCGTTCCCCTCGCACACAGTTCGTCGCACTCCCGTTCCGTTCCTCGCTCACGACGTCCACCGCTCAAGAGGTCCAGTGGGTGTAGTCCATGGATGTAGTTCAGTTAACCGTTTCATTAGTGGGTGTAGTCCATGGATGTAGTTAACCGTTTCATTTCATTTCATTACCATGTATTTTTGGGGGGGGAATAAACACAGGCACCCGAGAACTCAGTACAAAGTTATGCTTTTAGAGCTATTCAAGTGGCTCCAATATAATAATTGTCTGCGATTTTTACAGTTTCTCCAAATGTAACCCATTTCTGATTGTGAATAAAACATTCAATAACTAACATAAATAAACGATATTAAACTTGCACTATTTAGGTTTTACCATTAGCAGCCTCTAGTGCCATGGAGTTGTAGCTACAGTTATAGCTCATTAGAAGCATTTGTTTTTGAGGTTAAGACCATCAGACAGTAACTAGGCCCATACTCTTCTCAAGATACTTGGATGTTGATCAAAGATGTGTGCTGTCAAATGCAAGAGGTTTTGATGGTGGATGGAAGAAGACATTGTTGCTTCAGCCGTCTTGTTTTGTTTCCTTAATTGATTATGGTTTCTCTGTAGTGTGTGAAGCCTGTTGTTTGCCTGCCTTAGCCAGGGTTAGACCAGTTGTTTACTTCCCAGTCAACCATTGTACGTTGGTTTGCTGGGTTAGTATTTTCTCCTCACTTTTATTGGCTTGCAAAGTTATAGTAGCCTAGCTCCTGCTCATGGGAGGGAATACACTTTTAATTACTTTGTAAAGATTTCCAATTTGTTCCAAAGTTGGTTATTCCAAATGAGTGCCAGCAATAGCACACGATTGTAGTTAGTCTACAATGAGATATTTGGCACCATTTCTGGCAATGTGATTATTAGTCTCCCTGCTGGCACAGATATAATACCAGCTGCTTCTGGCTGAGTAGACTACACAGAGTGTAACCTAGTCCTAGTCTGACTGAGTAGACTACACAGAGTGTAACCTAGTCCTAGTCTGACTGAGTAGACTACACAGAGTGTAACCTAGTCCTAGTCTGACTGAGTAGACTACACAGAGTGTAACCTAGTCCTAGTCTGACTGAGTAGACTACACAGAGTGTAACCTAGTCCTAGTCTGACTGAGTAGACTACACAAGAGTGTAACCTAGTCCTCGTCTGACTGAGTAGACTACACAGAGTGTAACCTAGTCCTAGTCTGACTGAGTAGACTACACAGAGTGTAACCTAGTCCTAGTCTGACTGAGTAGACTACACAGAGTGTAACCTAGTCCTAGTGTTCTGACTGGTCGTCTACACTGAGGGTAACCTAGTGATCTGACTGGTAGTCTACACTGAGGGTAACCTAGTGATCTGACTGGTAGTCTACACAGAGGGTAACCTAGTGATCTGGCTGGTAGTCTTCACTGAGGTAGTCTGCACGCAAATCTTTGTAAAGTAAAAGTGTTTTGAAAGTTTGGATTTGGTTATAAAGTCACAATTACATTTTCATTTGTGTAAGGTGGGAATGGGCTTATAGATATTTGTCCAAAATTTGGACTTAAAAAAAACCTTGTGTGTGTGTGTACAGTGTTATCTGAATAGCGCTGAATTAATAGTCTTGGTCAAAGGTCACAATTTAATAATGAAATCTATACTTGGAATATGGAATATACTTAAAATGGTTGAAGGATCACAAGGGAGAAAAGGAGAGGAGATTGAGAAGGATAACATGTACAATGCTGTGATAAAAGCAGCATTGCTTTTAACAGCATTCTTTCATAAAGAGGGATCTAGAAACTTAACCCCATACCCCTTGTCACTAACCTATAGCTGCCCCCCCTCCACCCCACCCACCTCAAAATATACATTAATCAAATGGATATGTCACAATAATCAAAATAGACTATTACCACTTTATTCAATAGCTTTAGCTTCAACAAATTCATCACCTCACCTTTTTTCCTGACCAAACAGAACATTACTTCCTTGTGCTCTTTATACCTAAATGATATATAGAGGTGCTGTTAGCCAGCAGCAACAATTAATAATTATTCCTATAATAATAATAATTATTATTCCTTTAAATTGTTCCTTTACTTTTGATACCTGGTGCTGTGGGCCATCTGCATTCTGGCTCAGCTGACTGTGAGCATATTCATAATACATAATCACACACAGGGTGATACATAATCACCCTGTGATTTTCCTGATCTTGATCTAATGCAAGCTTGATGTCACCTCTCCCGACGAGTCATCCTACAGTTGTTACTGTTAGTCGGCAATGAGGTCTACGATGGTGATGGGGACAAGCTGCACCAGCTTGTGGGGTATTGATGCGTTCACAAGGTCCAGCCAAAGCACTGAAAGGTTGCTTCTGTATGCTGAGCTCCATTTTTGCTGGCATTCTAGAGACAGCAAGTAAATGTAGCCTGGTCAGTTGGAAGCATGTTCTACATTAGTTTAACAACAAACCTGATTTGATGATTGCTGTAGAAACAAGTGGAGAATCAGGGAACCACAGTCTGAGACTGAGATTCAGATACAGGAACAGATACAGGAAGCCGAGTGTTATCTGGTGGCATTGGTTTCCTGTTGTGGTTTCCCACTTCCCACCACTGTGGCAGACAGATCCGCTAGAGGTTATTGGTTCGAAGCGCATACAGGCACATGCACTTCGACCTGTACGCTTTATGTGCCAGAGAAACAAAAAAACAGGAAAGATCTGTAAAGAAACACATTTGTCACACAGATACATGCATGGCGACCACTTTGATTGAATTCTCATCCTACACTGATTACAATATCATCATCCTTTCTATCAGAGAAAGCTCAACCAAACGTTTCACATAGCATTACAGGCCCAGCTTCTAGGGGAGACCCACCCAATGAATAATGTGTGTTCGGTTCCTGTCACTACAGTGGTGGTGGGAAACCACCACTACTTGGCTAAACACATTGTTCCTGTCTGAATGTATTGTCAGCATAGCTCCTTTTTCTCTCCTTTGCCTGCTCTTAAAAACCCAGACAGACAACACATGGCTTAAAAACATCCATTGTAAGAAAAAGCAGGGGCTGTTCTTCAACTGTAAGGGAGCGGTCCTTGTATGGAAGGAGTTTCAGCTTTATAAATCCTGGGGGTTTGTGTATTTCCTTCATTTTTATATGATTGTATATTAATAGAGTGGATATTGTATGTATATATATATCTATGTATAATTTGGATATTGTATATCCACTCTGCCAGGGAATGTATTCTCACGCTGTAGACAATAGCTAGCTGGCCCTTGTAACAAGAGGAAGGGTGTGGATGTACAGTAGGTGTAACGGAAGCCAGCCGGTAGTGCTGTGCAGTGAGTAAACCTCACTAGTCCCCCAACACCAAAAAAAAAGACCTTCTAGCGATGAAGCTAGAGGGCCTGCGGGTTTTAGCTTACCTTTGGTAGAGCGTCTGTCTCTCATGCCCTGTGTAGTATTTTTATAGTATTATTTTAGAAATTCATACTGTGGGGGAATACTACAGGGAATGGGGAGTAAGCATTCCATTGTACTTGTTGCAAATGGCCAAACAAAATCTTGTATCTTGTATCTTGTACAAGATACAAGATAATTGAATTTCCCTCGGGATAAATAAAGTCTTTTGAATCTTGAATCTTGAATCTTGTATCTTGTATCTTGCTGGGGGTCGTGAGTTCGAACCCAGTGTGGGACACTCACTGTTACATTTCTAGACATCATGCAGTCACGTGACTCTGGAGTCCATCAACCCGCTGGAAGTAGATATTGTAAACAAACAATCATAATATGTACAGTTAATACAGTTATGTCAAGTATATATATATTTTTGTCTAGACCTTAATCATAGTTAGAGTATTCGTGCTTCATAGGCCACAATTTACAACTCCTAAAACCGGCCAAAGGACAAGGGGTAACATATTGGGAAGAGACACAGAAGAGCCTTGGATGGATGGATGGAGTATCCCTCGATTGGGTGCTGAACGGGCAGACATGCAGTATCGCTAGGATAAAACAAGCAGAAACAAGGCTTTAGTGAGACTAAGAGATAGAGATTGTAGATTCATAAAAACATCAAATAATACATATATAATTGATAAAAAATCTTATTTCTCAAACAATCAATCTCAACACAATCAATGTGTAATCAAAGGTCTAAAATGTGTTTTAGTGTGTAGTGCTATTCCAGCTCGGCCCATGTGGGGCTGTAGAAGAGCTGGCTAAGGAGTTAGCCTGTCGCGAGGCCAGAGTAACCATGATGTCATGATGTTGGATTAGATTAGATTAGATTCAAATGTATTGTCATTGCACAGCACAGTACAGTCATTTGGCAAATGTTGCAGTAAAGTGCATGGTAATATATACAGTGGTTAAATAAGATGTACAGTCTACTCAAAAACTACTATTAGTCAAAAAACTACTATTAAGACTGTTAATACATGTTAGGTATGTATGTATATATATATGTATATATATGTTAGGTATTGTTAGGTATGTATATGTTAGGTATGTATATGTTAGGTATTGTTAGGTATGTATATGTTAGGTATTGTTAGGTATGTATATGTTAGGTATTGTTAGGTATGTATATGTTAGGTATTGTTAGGTATGTATATGTTAGGTATTGTTAGGTATGTATATGTTAGGTATTGTTAGGCATTGTTAGGTATGTATATGTTAGGTATGTATATGTTAGATATTGTTAGGTATGTATATGTTAGGTATTGTTAGGTATGTATATGTTAGGTATTGTTAGGTATGTATATGTTAGGTATTGTTAGGTATGTATATGTTAGATATTGTTAGGTATGTATATGTTAGGTATTGTTAGGTATGTATATGTTAGGTATTGTTAGGTATGTATATGTTAGGTATTGTTAGGTATGTATATGTTAGGTATTGTTAGGTATGTATATGTTAGATATTGTTAGGTATGTATATGTTAGGTATTGTTAGGTATGTATATGTTAGGTATTGTTAGGTATTGTTAGGTATGTATATGTTAGGTATGTATATGTTAGGTATTGTTAGGTATGTATATGTTAGGTATTGTTAGGTATGTATATGTTAGGTATTGTTAGGTATTGTTAGGTATGTATATGTTAGGTATGTATATGTTAGGTATTGTTAGGTGTGTATATGTTAGGTATTGTTAGGTATGTATATGTTAGGTATGTATATGTTAGGTATTGTTAGGTATGTATATGTTAGGTATGTATATGTTAGGTATTGTTAGGTATGTATATGTTAGGTATTGTTAGGTATATGTTACCACAGGGACGTCTGACCGGATTTGGTTTAGCAGTAATGAGAAGATTGAGAAGAAGAGTTAGTTTCCCTGATTACAGTTGGAAGGCGTTTGCTTTCTCTTGCTAAAAACTTGCTTTCCTGACAATTTCCTTTTTTTCTGAATACCAAGAACTACATGGTCCTTACTGTAGGAATATAGAATGTGGTTTTATGAATGAATGATGACAATATTCTAGTGTAGACAATTGGAATGAATAATGTATACAATAATGTAGTGTACACAATATGAATGAATAATGACAATATTCCAGTGTAGACAATGTGAATAAATAATGAATAACAATAATCTAGTGTAGACAATCTATTTCTAAATATTGTATGTTATTATGAGTATACATTGTAGGATACTTTTCTTTATTACAAATCCACTGATTTCAAGTTTTATATTGTTATATTTCCTGATACATTTTAGTGTGAAAAAGACTATAGACAAAGCAGTCAGTGAATTGTATGCCATTCCCCAGGTGTCAAAAATACATGCATGAAGAATATTAAGGGCATATATAGAACAATAAATGACAAGACTACAGTCCACGCTGGAATCTTCCCCCCATAAACATTCATCATGTAACATCAAGAAATATGATTAAAACATATGTATCATTTTGTAATGGGTTGCCATATGCAATCAACTGGGACAAATTACCTTGCTGTCTCTTTCCCTGCCCAGTGATCTTCCAGTATTTCATGTACATAAAAAGACTACTTTTCTGTCTCCATGTGCCAAACAAACATGTTGTCAAATGTCATCAATCATTGATCAGGTTAGCGTTGTTGTTCAGCCAATGTGGATTGGTATCTTCTCATGTCACAACAGTATTTCTGGTAGGGTAGGTGATGCTGACAGGGCAGGAGGAACATACATTTATGTCTGATAAACAAACGCTTGAAATAGATACAATGAAGCTCAGAACACTGTATGATAAAAAATAACACATGACATGTAGGACGATCTGACGAAGGACAAAGTACGTGAACCGGTACATGTGAGAGTCTGGTGACGGAATGAGGAGCGCAAGGAACAAGGAAGCTCAGATGACAGGAGTGAGTTCAGGGCAAATGATGGGAGTGGCAACATAATTGTAAAAGTCTGAGGGCATCTGGTGCAGGACAGGAAAAACACACGCACACACACACACACACACACACACACACACACAGTTTTGGCCGTGGCAATCTCTGAAAGACCATTAATCTTGTCTATATCAGTTTTAAATATAGAATTGACGTTCAGAAGCCAGCAAGAGAAAGAAATGATTGCTTATCACAGTTGTGTGTTTATCTTGCTCCAGGTGAAACACTAACAGGACAATGGTAAAGGGTACAAGTTCACCAAACCTCTACAGTGGTAGAGGTAGTGGTACAGTGCCACTGTTCTTTATGTTCTGTATCTTTCTATCGCGGCAGTGGCGGCATTAGCTCAGGAGGTAGAGCTCCCGCCTCCTCCTAGCAAAGTGTCGAGGTGTCGTTTAGCAAGACAGCCTAACCTAACAGCTCCCGACGAGCTGGCTGTCACCTTGCATGGCTGACTCTGCCGTCGTTAATGTCGGCTGTGTGGAATATGGTTGTATAAACTGTTATATCTCTGATGAAGCTGTATTATAGTGTGATTTGAATAGTGTTGAAAATCGTCATGGCTACTATCATTTACAGATATGGCTTGAGAGTGACATAAACATTTAGTGATCTGATTTGTTATCCTGATTGCACTGTTGCTCATGTCATCTCACATTGACAAGCTGTAAACAGGTTGGTATTGTTATCTTGACAAACAGTTGATTCAGATTCAGATTCAGATAACTTTATTTATCCCGAGGGAAATTAAGGTGCAACAGTTGACACAGGGGGAATAAATGCACACACAAATATCCATCCATCCATCCAGCCATCTTCTCCCGCTTATCCGAAATCGGGTCGCGGAGGTAGCAGCTTCAGCAGGGGACTCCAAACTTCCCTCTCCCTGGCAACATCGACTAGCTCTGACTGGGGGATCCCGAGGTGTTCCCAGGCCAGTGTGGAGATGTAATCACCCCACCTGTACCTCGGTCTGCCCCGTGGTCTCTTCCCAGTTGGATGTGCCTGGAAAACCTCCCTCGGGAGGCGACCAGGAAGCATCCTTACTAGATGCCCGAACCACCTCAACTGGCTCCTTTCTACGCGAAGGAGCAGCGGCTCTACTCCGAGTCTCTCACGAGTGACTGAGCTTCTCACCCTATCCCTCAGGGAGATACCAGCCACCCTCCTGAGAAAACTCATTTCGGCCGCTTGTATTCGCGATCTCGTCCTTTCGGTCATTACCCATTGCTCATGGCCATAGGTGAGGGTAGGAACGAAGACTGATCGGTAGATCGAGAGCTTTGCCTTCTGGCTCAGCTCTCTTTTGGTTACAACGGTGCGCCAAAGTGCACCCAATACCGCTCCCGCTGCACCTATTCTCCTGTCAATCTCACGCTCCATCCTCCCCTCACTCGAGAACAAGACCCCGAGATACTTGAACTCCTTCACTTGGGATAAGGATTCCCTCCCTACTTGGAGTAGACAATCCACCGGTTTCCTGCTAAGAACCATGGCCTCAGATTTGGAGGTGCTGATCCTCATCCCAGCCGCTTCACATTCTGCTGCAAACCGATCCAGTGAGTGCTGAAGGTCACATACTGATGACGCAAACAGGACCACATCATCTGCAAACAGCAGCGATTCAATCCTGAGCCCACCATACTGAAACCCCTCCCCTCCATGACTACGCCTTGAAATCCTGTCCATGAAAATCACAAACAGGATGGGTGACAAAGCGCAGCCCTGGCGGAGGCCAACACCCACTGAGAACAGGCCTGACTTTGTACCGAGAATCCGGACACAGCTCTTGCTCTTCACACAAATATACTAATACCTAAAGCTAAAAATAAATAACAACAAACTAACTAAACAAAACTAGTATAAACAAAATATAACTAAATGAACTCTAAATGAAATCGAAATGTATTGATAGATGAATTGCACAATTTACAGTATTATTACAGTAATACGTAGGTATATACAATACACAATACGTATAGTGCAAATTGGCAGTAATAAAATACTAATAAATAACTGAAAAAGTGACATGTGAAAAGTGAAAAGTGAAATTGAATTTACAGTGCAAAATTACAGTGAAAGGAATTTACAGTGCGTTGACCAAAAATAATAATAACAGTGCGTTTGCCTCAGGTCACTGAGTCTCCACTGTCCCTCTCACGACCCGAGGTAGATGAATTATAGAGACTGATGGCCACAGGAAGAAAGGACTTCCTGTGGCGTTCTGTGGTGCACCTGGGTGGAATGAGTCTGTTGCTGAAGGTGCTTCTGTATGAGGTCAGCACCTGATGGAGAGGGTGAGAGTTGTTGTCAAGGATACTACGCAGCTTGCGCAGCATCCTCCTCTCAGACACCACCAACAAGGAGTCCAGCTGGACCCCCAGGACAGCGCCAGCCTTCCTGACGATCCTGCTGATCTTGTTGGCGTCTGCTGACCTCAACCTGCTTCCCCAGCACACAACACCGGAGTAGATGGCACTGGCTACCACCGACTGGTAGAACATCTTCAGCATCGTATTGCAAACGTTGAAGGACCGGAGCCTCCGCAGGAAGTAGAGACGGCTCTGGCCCTTCTTGTAAACAGCATCAGAGTTCTTGGCCCAGACCAGTTTGTTGTCCAGGTGAACTCCCAGGTATTTATATTCCTGAACAACTTCTGCGGACACACCCTTGATGGAAATGGGTGTGGGGGTAGATTTCCTCCTGCGGAAGTCCACCACCATCTCCTTCGTCTTGTCTGTGTTGAGCTGCATGTGGTTCAGCTCACACCACTCAACGAAGGAGTCCACGACGCCCCTGTACTCTCATCGTTTCCCTCGCTGACACAACCAACAACTGCAGAGTCATCCGAGAACTTCTGCAGATGGCAGGACTCTGAGTTGTACTGGAAGTCTGAGGTGTAAAGGGTGAACAGGAATGGGGAAAGAACCGTTCCCTGTGGAGCACCAGTGCTGCTGACCACAGTGTCAGACACACAGTCCTGCAGTCTGACAAACTGTGGACGACCCGTCAAATAGTCTGTAATCCAGGAAACCAGGGAAGAGTCCACCTTCATCGCCGTCAGCTTACTCCCCAGCAGGGCAGGCCGGATGGTGTTGAACGCACTAGAGAAGTCGAAAAACATGATTCTCACAGTGTTCTCGGGTCTGTCCAAGTGGGCGTAGGCACGATGAAGCAGGAAGATGATGGCATCCTCCACTCCCAGTTTCGGCTGGTAGGCAAACTGAAGAGGGTCCAGCGATGATCTGACCAGGGGCCGAAGAAGCGACAGGACCAGCCTCTCAAAGGACTTCGACACGTGGGACGTCAGCGCCACCGGTCTGTAGTCGTTAGAGGAGCTGGGACGTGCCTTCTTGGGAACCGGCACCAGGCAGGATGTATTCCACAGCACAGGGACCCTCTCCAGTCTCATGCTCAGGTTGAAGATGTACTGCAGGACTCCACTCAGCTGGGCAGCACATGTTTTGAGGGCCCTCGGGCTGACGCCGTCAGGACCAGCAGCCTTGCCTGGATAGAGCCTGCACAGCACTTTCCTCACCTGCTCAGCTGTGAAGGTCTGTGTGCCGTGTGTGGGGGCAGGAAGAGTCTCTGTTGTGTTGATGGGGGAGGGGTGAGGTAGTGGTGGTGGGGGAGAGAGAACATGTATGTTGTCGCTGGAGAGGGACGGTGGGGGAGGGGGGACAACAGGGCTGGGGGGCTGGGGGGCTGGGGGCTGGAGGGGAATGGTTGTAGAGGAGCTGGGGGAGGGGGAGGGGGAAGGGGGGTAGACCGGAGCCCACTCATTGAATCTATTGAAGAACAAATTCAACTCGTTGGCCCGGTCAGGACCCCCCCCTATTGTCTGGCTACCCTGTTGTTTGTAGCCAGTGATGCTCCTCATGCCACTCCACACATCCTTCAGGTTGTTCTGCTGAAGTTTGTGCTCCAGCTTCCTCCTTGGATGTTTTAAGTTCACAGTCTCTCTCTCTCTCTCTCTCTCTCTCTCTCTCTCTCTCTCTCTCTCTCTCTCTCTCTCTCTCTCTCTCTCTCTCTCCTCTCTCTCTCCTCTCTCTCTCTCTCTCTCTCTCTCTCTCTCTCTCTCTCTCTCTCTCTCTCTCTCTATATATATATGTAACGGGCACCAGCAGGTGGTGCTGTGCAGTAGTAAACCTCACTCCCGATGCCTAAAAGACGTTCTAGCGATGAAGCTAGGGTTTTAGCTTCTCAGTTAGAGCTTGGCCTCTCATGCCGGAAGTTGTGAGTTCGAGCCCAGTGCGGGACACTCACTGTAACATTGGTCGTGACCCGGAGTTGAGTGAGGTTTAGGGGAGTGACTGTAACGGACACCAGCAGGTGGCGCTGTGCAGTGGTAAACTTCACTCTCTGATGCCTAATAGACGTTCTAGTGATGAAGCTAGAGCCCATGGGTTTTAGCGCCGCCTCTCATGCCGGAGGCCGTGAGTTTGAGCCCAGTGCGGGGCACTCACTGTTACACTTGTGTAGTGTAGTTGATATTAACTACATTAAAATTCATTTTGTATGATATTTTCCGAATAATAATATGTGTTATTTGCTTCAAATGAGTAATAGTTAAGTCAGTTATTATTCATGACAGTATAGTAAATTTGTTACTTTGCGACGCCTGCTAGAGAAAAGTTGAACTGCAGTCTCTAGGCCAGGGGTTCTCAAACTTTTTGTTTCTGCGGACCACTATTTATCATCAAGGATTTTCGCGGACCACCTCATATGCAAACCGTAAAAATAAGTACATATAAACGTAGTGTTAAAACGCAGATATTTTTTTATAGTTAATTATAGACAATCAAAAGTAAATTGAAGCCTATCTGATACTTTTGTTGCACGTGTGACCGGTGTCTGTCTGCGTTGTGTCTGTTTCTCAAAGAGGACGGCGGACAACTTCTTTTTTTCTTTTGGTCCTTGACCATATATTCAAATCTGCATCCACTCATAGAACATAACAGCTGCATCAGTGAACATGAACTGCAGCTTCAGCTCTTTCAACATCCGATTTCACAACCATTTCCTCAATTCTGCGCTGTACGGTGCTGTCTGACAATGGAATCAAGTCCATTTGCTTGCATGCCGCATACCGAGGTATCGATGTATGCGCATTCCCATTTTTTGCGATAATTCTTGACAATCTGTATGAGACTTCCACTGCTTTAGCATTGTTGCTACCTGTAGATGTGGATTCCATGATGTTCTTGCTACTGTGAAATTCTTGGAGCTTGTTTTTAAAAAACTCAACTGGCTTGGACTTCAACTCTCCATGCTTTGTCTCAAGGTGACGGCGAAGATTAGCTGGTTTTAGGCTCTCGTTAGCCAGTGTCTCGTAGCACAGAACGCATAATGGCAAAGGCTCATCTTCGGTGCCTGTGTTTGTAAATCCCAGTTCTAAGTATTTCACATTGTATTTTCGCTTAATCTTCACTTTCTTTGTTTTTTTTTCCGCGGAATCTGTCTTGTAGATGCCTCCGACTCACTCTCATGATCTTCATTAACGTTAACATCTTTTCTCTTCAGACCACCTGATGCTAGCCACCGATCCATGTTTGTGGTGTTGCACGCACACGTGGGAAAATGAGAGCTCTCACTTGCACTCTGCTCTTCCGCAGCGCAGCCCCCCCTCCCTCCGGCTGAAATTATGAATGTAAGGCCTATATTAATCATAAGTAACACGGCAGGGTCAGTGGCGTAGCGGAGGCCCCTGCAGCCCCCGCGTTGCGGGGGAGCCCCGGAGCTTAGGAGGCCCCCACCCCCACTGTAGGCTATCCTCTTAGATTTCGTAACGGGAACAGGGCGCAGAGGGCGCCCTGACCCCCCCCCCCTTGGACTTCACGATTGCGACAACCCTCCCCCCCCCCCCCGTTGGACTTCACGATTGCGACAACCCCCCCCCCCCCCCCCCGTTAGACTTCACGATTGCGACAACCCCCCCCCCCCCCGTTGGACTTCACGATTGCGACAACCCTCCCCCCCCCCGTTGGACTTCACGATTGCGACAACCCTCCCCCCCCCCCCGTTGGACTTCACGATTGCGACAACCCTCCCCCCCCCCCGTTGGACTTCACGATTGCGACAACCCCCCCCGTTGGACTTCACGATTGCGACAACCCTCCCCCCCCCCCCGTTGGACTTCACGATTGCGACAACCTTCCCCCCCCCCGTTGGACTTCACGATCGACAACACCGTACAACAGTTTACGCATGAGTTCCTACTGACCTATACTGTTTACAAAAGATGCCTGAAAAAATTAACATTTAAAAAAAGTGGCCGCGATGTCTATCCCATGTCACTCTTATTGATTTAGGGGAGGGGGCGTGGCCCCATGGTCCGACCTGCGGGGGAGCCCCGAAATATTGCGCAACGCCACTGGGCAGGGTCCGTGAGAGTTTGTTTTCATCTTTCACTCACACACAGGCTGTTTTCGTAATTTTTACAACAAATACACACTTGCAACTGATAACACTGGCAATGATTTTATATGTATTACTATTCAAATATATTCGATGGAGCAAGTCACATATGAGGTGGTCTCAGAAAATCCTTGATAGTAAAAAGTGGATTTTATTCAGCTTTTTTCCACGGACCACCTGCAGTACCTCCGCGGACCACCAGTGGTCCGCGGACCACAGTTTGAGAACCGCTGCTCTAGGCTACAGCGGGGACCATGTTTACGGCATATAAAGACGCAAAATAGCTTCTAACGTTTTGCGATACCATTTCCAAACTAAGAACACAAACGTGTAAACAAGACATATTTTGGAAAAGTCATGAAAGGGCGATGCCGAAACTTGTTAGAGAATTGTGTTTTTTTTAATAAGGGTGGAATTGACCCCCCACTTACATACCTAAAACTTAGCAAAAACTTCTCAACTTTATGAATCCTTAACAAGTCGAGCTTAATGTATTTGTATCATTATAATACATTTCATTAAATCATTCATCATTCATCATGTGTCATTGTCATTGGTGTTACCTATGCTGTTACCTATGTATTTACCTAGAGGAGCAACACCAGTGATAAAAAACAACAACATTTTAACAAAATGAGATGTGTGAGAGCACCTGTATATCTAAATAATTTAACTTGGAATGTCATCAACAAAAAATGTAAGTAAGGTATCTGACCTTTGTCCAGTGCACTGTTCTCGAATGGCCTCTTGAACCAGCGAGTAAAACATTAACTGTGTTTTGTGTATCATTAACACATGATAATATGTTCATGTATAAACAGGTAGTGAGCAGGTATATGCAGTTGTATCAACAATATACATATATATATATATATAAATGTATATACAGCAGGTAGTGAGCAGGGGTATGCAGTTATAGCAACAATTGGAGATTAATATATATACGGCAAGTACAGTAAAAATGTACAATATATATTACAACTTTAGGATTTTGGTGTCTGCAAAAGTAAGAGAATATTTGAATAAAGATTAGTGTTGTGTCAAGAGAGGGATCATCTTAATCCATGTGAAATGTAAATAGAGACATTATTAGCCAAATAATCACAAACTCAATAGCGGGACATCTTATATTTGAAGTAAAAAATTAACAAAAATCAGGAGAAGTTCAAACAAACAATAAAATATTTAACATCAAAGACACTATTTACATATATATATATATATATAGGAACACACTAGTCGTAGAGTACGAGTGAGAGAGAAGCTCAGACAGCTATTTACATATAAGAGAAAACATGAAATCTATCCTGTGTACATTTTAAAGATTATACTATTAGTGCACCACTTGTGCCTTGAAAAGCACCAGTCGAGAGAAAGTACCGACTTCCTGCCTGCCCCACGGGCCACACCTACCGACTTCCTGCCTGCTCCACGGGCCACACCTACCGACTTCCTGCCTGCCCCACGAGCCACACCTACCGACTTCCTGCCTGCTCCACAGGCCACACCTACCGACTTCCTGCCTGCCCCACGAGCCACACCTACCGACTTCCTGCCTGCTCCACGGGCCACACCTACCGACTTCCTGCCTGCTCCACGGGCCACACCTACCGACTTCCTGCCTGCCCCACGAGCCACCCCTACCGACTTCCTGCCTGCTCCACGGGCCACACCTACCGACTTCCTGCCTGCCCCACGAGCCACACCTACCGACTTCCTGCCTGCTCCACGGGCCACACCTACAGACTTCCTGCCTGCTCTACGGGCCACACCTACCGACTTCCTGCCTGCCTTTCTAGCCTTTTCCTTGATGATATCTGAGTCACTGTTGTCAATTGTCACTTTGTCGCTTTTTAGAAGCAAGAGGGTCTGAAAAGTTGTCAAATTTAGTGTGAAGTTGTCAACACTGCACGCCATTTCACACGAGAAACAGAGGGCAGAGGGGGAGGGGTCGGGCCAGCCCGGTGTCTATAAAGAACATTTACAGACGCTGTACCTGCTTTATTAGCCAGACGTTTATTATACATTTTTAAAATTAGATCCACCTCAAGGTGTCGTCGGCCCACTGGAAAAATGTCCGGTATGCCATTTTACCAATCCTGGCTGCCTAGCCCCCTGTCTCAACAAGAATCGGGAGACCGAGCCACTACACGTGAACATGCAAAACAAAGGGGTAGGGGCAAGGGGATTGGGCCTAGCTCATCATCCTAATCAGACAGCCTTCCGCTGCTCACCTTTGCTATTGCAGATATGCTCAGGCTTGACACGTTTGCTTAAAAAGGGCACTGTTGTTGAACCAACATCGTCATTATCATAACGTTTGAACAATAAAGAAAAGCTTTAATGCTTTTATGACACTATTCCACAGTATTAAATTACACTTTTCACTGTGCCTCTGTGTAAATTGGAGACAGCCCAAGTTAGTTCATACTCAAATACTACACCCAAGGTGATTATCTAGTATAAAATGTAACAAACAAGCTGGAGCTTTGCTTTACTAAAATTGCCACAGTGATGTGCTGGCGGTTGAGAGCTTTACAGTTTGGACTATGAACTCTCTTTAACAATATAGTGGCCATGCATTTTTGTACATTTCAACCCTAAAATTAAGAAATCAGATTAAAGTCAAATGTATCCAACAAAGATCAAGATTAAAAACGTGCATCATCTTGTTTAAGAAACAATAGCTCAGGGATAATCCACAGACCTTGGCGAATACGAAGATAACCCCAGAAGCCAGGGTGCTTCACTGCACCTAGAAAAGCTCTGGAGGGACCTTTGAGCTGAGATATGGGTCACTATATGCAGTCACTATATGAGAGAGTCACACCTCCATTCACATACTGTACTGTCTCGGATCTTCTGCCTCACATTGTTTTGGAGCAGGAGATTTTGTTCCTGTTCTTTTTTTTAAGCAGCTGCTTCTCATTCTAACTGTGGCTATAAGTCAGTATGATCAGCCGCAACTTCAAAAATGTCTTGGTGGTGTCCATTGGGTTTCTGTCTCTGTTCACTGCGTTTGGTGGCCTACAGAGTCTGCAGGTAAGGTTGACAATACTATATATATATATAAGTCTTTTAGATCTACGAACACTTCTGAATACACATATACATAAGTCATTCAAGTGATGTTTAATGGCTACTTTTTTTTGCAATATATACTGGAATATATTGAGAAAATAAGACAGGATAGCATCGGAAAGAAAGGAACTGCAACACGATGACAATATACATTTCCACCCATTGTTTAAGACACACATACATCTCAACGCAGAACTCTATCTGGAGACAAATGCTCCTCATAACGTGTTCTGTTCAAGTAGCACCTCCCTGAATTGCTAGCAAATGTATTAAGATTGTATATTATATATTTATTGCCACTTTAGATAGCATTCATTCACTTTAGACGACTTATTTACTACAGAAACAAATCATTTAGAAAAACACAAGGTGAATCATAACAGTTATTGTACATGCCTTATTTGAACCTGCACTTTGAAAATATTCCATATTTGCTCAGAATGAGCAAATATCAATATCCAATATTGTTCCCTCTGAACTCTCTCTCTCTCTCTCTCTCTCTCTCTCTCTCTCTCTCTCTCTCTCTCTCTCTCTCTCTCTCTCTCTCTCTCTCTCTCTCTCTCTCTCTCTCTCGCTCTCTCGCTCTCTCGCTCTCCAATAACACTCATTGGAGTGCCTTAGTTTCTGGGAATAAGGCCACAAACAGCACTGCCTTGTGTAAAACTCAAGCCGTAATGTCTTGGTCCGCTCTCCTCTCTCCAGAGCAGCCTGAATGCGGAGGAGGGGATGGGGGTGGCATCCCTGAGCGTAATCTACGCCTCCATCATCATCTCCTCCATGTTCCTGCCCCCCCTCTTGATCAAGAACCTGGGTTGTAAATGGACCATTGTGGTCAGCATGGCCTGCTATGTGTCCTACTCTTTTGGAAACCTCTATCCGGGATGGTAAATAATCCCACAACATAATTTGTAGATAATCATGTTTAGATCACGTCATAGAGCAGTATTTCTCCAGTGGTCTGCTACTGCCCCCTACTGGTCTGCGAGGGTGCGTGGGAATATTCTTTTAATAGTTAATTTAGTCTGAAAAAGCCTGTGCCTGACAAACCAGAAGCAGATTCACACGATTGTATTATATTATATTATATTATATTATATCACACTATTGTATTACCCGGGATTGACAATGAATTGATTCAGGAAAGGATCCTTTTTTCGGCACTTTCCGGATTGTTCGTCCCCCTTTAGCATTGGTCACCTTATTAGCAAGACGTCCTTCCATCCTTCTAAAGTGAAAGCATATCTACTTGTGAATATTGGTTGAAGGAAATATTGTCATGTAACAAACTGGAAAAGATGACAAAGATGAATGTTATGTTTTTTGTTTGTCCCTGTTTAAGGGATTATCAAAAGGCCTCAGTCTGACTCTTTATAACCTGTTTTGTTTATGCTGCATATTGGATTACTTGCACATACAGTATATGTTTGTTTTGCATGCCTATGCCAAAGATAAAGATAAAATCTTGGTCACATAAAGCAACCCACAACAATTCTGAACTAATTACCTGCACATTAAATTCCAAGTTGGCATGTGTATACTTAGACTTGAAATATGTATGTGTAACGGACCCCAGCAGGTGGTGCTGGGCCATGTGTAAACCTCCTCCCGCCACCTTAAACACGTTCTAGCGATAAAGCTAGAAGCCCGTGGGTATTAGCTTCTCACGTGAGAGCGTCGCCTCTCATGCAGGAACCGTGAGTTCGAGCCCAGTGCGGGACACTCACGGTTACATATGCACCCATGCCTCTTAAAACAGCATAATCAATAGATATTTATTGTCATTGGTTCTTGTTGTCTAGCCAGTTGTATGTCAAATAAAATGAGAGGCAGAGAACAAATCCCATTTTCTGAAGAGGAAACATGTCTTTGTTTTAAACAGGTACACGCTCATTCCCACATCTGCCATCCTGGGTTTGGGAGGCTCCCCTCTGTGGTCGGCCAAGTGCACTTACCTGACCATCTCTGGGAACCTGCAAGGGTCCATCGAAAACAAGAAGGGCTCAGATGTCATCAACACGTACTTTGGCATCTTCTTCTTCATCTTCCAGTCTTCTGCCGTCTGGGGCAACCTCATGTCTTCGCTCATCTTTGGACAGGCTGGCAATATAAGTTTGTGTTTAATTCACTGGCACACACATACCCCCATATAGCAAATGTCCATGCATAGATAAAGGCAGGGTTAAATGACTTGGAAGGATCTCCATGTCCATCCAAAGAATGATCCTTGGCTTTTTGTGTGTGTGCATAATCCCCTGGCATTCATGTGGACAAGAAAGTCCATCTGTATGATCTACTTTTATAGCTACCTGAAATCAGATACCATTACAAATCAAACTCGGAACAGACTGTCCAATGGTACAGTCTGTCTGTGTTCAGCCCCATTGGTCGTGAACCAAGTTTGTTGTTTATTACAGCTGTTATCCCAGAGGAGATGCTGCAGTGCTGTGGAGCAAGTGTGTGTGATGATGTTTTGACCTCCAACAGCACCACCACCAAACCAGAACATGAACTCGTCTTGACACTGGTGGGATGCTACATTGGTAACACCAACTATTTGATCACGAATACATTAACATAGTGCTCATTACACACACATGGTTTTGGCAGCAGTGGTTCCCAAACCTTTTCTGCACAGCCCCCACTTTTGTAGATAAAAAAAGATCAGCCCCCCCCCCCCCCACACCCTTAATCCCACATAAGGACACGTTCATCCTTTGCTTTCACACTCCTATTGAATTGATTCAAAACATTGTCTGTATTTTATACAGAACTGCAACAGCAAATCTAAATAGGAACAAGTCACCTTTATAAGATTTGCTGTATCGCATAATTAATATTTAGCCTCACCACCCTATCATAACTCGAGGCCCTCCCCCTAGAGGGCGCGACCCCCAGTTTGGGAACCACTGGCTTACAGTATGTCGAGGCCCATATACATACCATTCTGCTTCACTGCAGGAGTCGGACTGCTGGCCATGATCATTGTGGCTGTGTTCCTGGACAACATTGACCATGAGCAGACCAGCAGGTTCAGAGAAAACCGGGAGCCCTTCTGCCACACCTTCCTGGCCACGTTCCGTCTGCTCAAAGACCGGAGGTTGCTCATCCTCATCCCACTCACCATGTACAGTGGCTTTGAGCAGAGCTTTCTCTCCGGGGAGTACACTAAGGTAAGGATATTTTTCCGGTGAATGTCAGGCAGTGCAGCAGCTAGGAGTGACACATAACATAATATACATATAACCTTAAGGATTCAAGATTCAAGAACTTTATTTGTCACATACACATACAGGATATGCAGTGAAATGAAATGGACAGTGAACCAGCCCTAAACACAAGGCATATGATAGGGCTGCCCCCGTCTAAAGATGTTCTTAGTAGACTCTTAGGGTACAAAGGGTACGATGGCTCCATCGCTCAGCTTTCACATGTTGTTCCGAACCCAAGTACACTTGCGCCTCTACACAAAACGTGGGTATCTACCCACGCTGATACAGTAGTTGAGGGGAAGCCCATAGCTGGCTTGTTATCCGCCAACACAAACACAAGGACAAGAATACAAGCAGATTCCCAAGCCCACACAATGGAGTCGATTGATTATTGATTGAGACAATGTTAAGAACGACCCTCTCGCATGCTTTGCCCCAGATTTGCGTGTGCGTACGCAGATATGCAGAATAGTGAAAGTGTAAGTACAGTAGCTTATACTTCTCAGTGCCTGAGTACGGTACACACACTAACCCTAACCCTAACCCTGTCCACACTAATCGAACAAACTGGACTCATGGTCAAGTGTTGCGCCCTAAGTGGTCATAGTCGACTAACCATTGCATGTTTAGCTAAAAGTGATGGACAACGGAAATCCAGAATGTACAGTACTTCTAATTATGTTATTACGGTAATTTATTAAGCATCAGAAAACTAAAACCCAAATATAAATCTATCTATCTATCTATCTATCTATCTATCTATCGATCTATCTATCTTTATAGTCATTGGAACTGATTCACTCAATTTAAATATGTAGGCTTGTCCTCCCACTTCAAATGGTTCTATTTGTCGATTTCAGAACTATGTGACTTGTGCCTTGGGGATACATTATGTTGGCTTTGCGATGATCTGCTTTGGAGCCACCAACTCTGTCTGTTCCATTGCCTTTGGAAGGCTGGCAGAGTACACTGGCAGAGCTCCCCTTTTCTTCCTGGGTAAATTGTTTCACAAATGATATATATATTTTTTTGTTAATAAGTGATGTACATTCCTTTTGTGTAAATGTTCACATTTCTGTGAGTTCCTACTCTAACTATGAATGAACTTGTTCGTTACGATTACTAAAGAGGCATTTCATGTCATTTTGCATGTTGTTTTGCAGCGGCCCTGAGCAACCTGTCCTGCATCGTGGCTCTGCTGTACTGGAGACCACACCCTGAGCAGTTGGGTGTCTTCTTCGTGTTCCCAGCTCTCTGGGGCATGGCAGACGCCATTTGGCAAACCCAAACAAACGGTAGCCTGAAATCGTTCAACCTGTTTCACTTCAGTGTTCAGTATCCTCTCGTTTTCAGAATCAGAATCTGCTTTATTGCTATGTAAGTTTTCACATACAAGGAATGTTTAAAGTCTATCAGCGGCAATGTCGAATGTGTACATTGTGAAATACAAGCTGTGCGACCTAAAGATAGGTTGGGCTTCAAAGGCTGAACTCTATAAGAACACGCTGAAAGCTCATTATCATAAATGATAAATAGACTGTATTTATATACTGCTATACAGCCATGCAAAGCGACAGCCAGCTGAGTCTTGAGCAGTTAGGGTTAAGTGCCTTGCTTGGGGACACCCCGACACTTGGCTGGATGGAGCCAGGGGATCAATCCAGCAACTTTCAGGTTGCCAGACAAAAAGGTTGAGTTCCAGGCTGCTATATGCAATTCAGGGTGCCCAGCACCCCTACTCCCCGCCTCTGGAAACCTGCCTACAAACTTTAGAACTAACTGTTGTTGATCTAAAATGAAGCCAGATTAAGCAACTGTGTGGCTCAAAGGTTTTTAGAACCACATTCAGTGAACTAATATAACAGAAAGTTGCCAAAAATGCCACCATGTTGGTCCATTGGAAAATCCACGAGCAGATACCATGGACAGCCCCCCCCCCCCCCCCCGAGTGACCAGTGTCATGCATCTCCAGCAGGGGGCAGCATACCCTAGGCCTTCAATGTAGTGTGTACGCTAGGGACCCTAGGCCTTCAATGTAGTGTGTAGTTAGGGACCCTAGGCCTTCAATGTAGTGTGTACGTTAGGGACCCTAGGCCTTCAATGTAGTGTGTACGTTAGGGACCCTAGGCCTTCAATGTAGTGTGTACGTTAGCGACCCTTCAATGTAGTGTGTACGTTAGGGACCCTTCAATGTAGTGTGTACGTTAGGGACCCTAGGCCTTCAATGTAGTGTGTACGTTAGGGACCCTAGGCCTTTAACGTAGTGTGTACGTTAGGGACCCTAGGCCTTTAACGTAGTGTGTACGTTAGGGACCCTAGGCCTTCAATGTAGTGTGTACGTTAGGGACCCTAGGCCTTCAATGTAGTGTGTACGTTAGGGACCCTAGGCCTTTAATGTAGTGTGTACGTTAGGGACCCTTTAATGTAGTGTGTACGTTAGGGACCCTTTAATGTAGTGTGTACGTTAGGGACCCTAGGCCTTTAACGTAGTGTGTACGTTAGGGACCCTTTAATGTAGTGTGTACGTTAGGGACCCTAGGCCTTTAACGTAGTGTGTACGTTAGGGACAGCGTTCAGACTATGACCGCCAGCTAAGGGAAGCAGGGTCTTCGACATCGTCGATATTATTCCTAAGTGCATTTTATTTAGTTAATAAACAAGTTAACAATTGTCTGAGGCCAAGGCAACCTGTCAATTTCAGAAATTATGTAATAAAAATAGAACGCCATAACATCTGAATATGTATGAATATATATGTCATAATCAGCTCTTTGTCAGAAGTGTGTATCTCTATATATACAACTCTATTTATATCTTTATATAGATATAAAGTAGGCTAGGTAACCACCAAGGCCTTGTGTCTGTTGAGACTTTAAATATGATTTCCATGCAGTTTTCCAAGCTCATGTCTATGTGTCAATATAGGCAAAATATCCCAAAATAAACGAATTTCCCTCTACCTAGTGCAACAAAGGGTGCCTCTTTTTCCGGCTGCCAGTATCCTGGCAGTATAGGTCAGGAGGAAGAGCGGTCACCTCACGTTGGTTCGATCCCTCGGCTCCTCCAAAAACCTGTCGAGGTATCCTTGAGCAAGACCCCCTAACCCTAACTGCTCCTGATGTGCTGGCTGTCTCCTTGATGGCTGACTACGCCGTCGGTGGTTGAATGTGTGTATGAATGGGTGAATGTGAGGCATGACTTGTAAAGCGCTTTGGATAAAAGCACCATATAAAACACACACACACACACACACACACACACACACACACGCACACGCACACACACACAGTCACATGACATAAAGCGTTTTGGGTCTTGAAAAGCGCTATAGAAATGCAATGAATTATTATTATTATCCTCTCAAGCTTTGACATCAGATGGCCTGAAGATGCGGATCAGAGAAACTGATCAGACCGTTTCTAACCCACCTCATAGCGGAGAAACTCTCCTGGGTCATTGTAGACCTCAGACCGTTTCTAACCCACCTCATAGCGGACAAACTCTCCTGGGTCATTGTAGACTTCAGACCGTTTCTAACCCACCTCATAGTGGAGAAACTCTCCTAGGTCATTGTAGACCTCAGACCGTTTGTAACCCACCTCATAGCGGAGAAACTCTCCTGGGTCATTGTAGACCTCAGACCGTTTCTAACCCACCTCATAGTGGAGAAACTCTCCTGGGTTGCTGATCCAACTGGCAGTAATGGGAAAATGCTTGGGTAGCGGTTCAGTTCTTCTTGAAGCTTCTGAAGGGTGATGGTGAGACAGTTCATCTGATAAGGTCCATTTCTGCTTTTATCAGCTGCAGGTGGATTTTAAGGCTTAAAGTTGGTTGATGCCTTTCTTCTCTTTATCGCAGCATCACAGGCCATTACAAGTCGCATGGCGTCATCTGAAAATCCATTCATCCATCATGTTGTCCAGCACAGGGAGATAGGTGACAGTAGAAGGTGTCAGCATCAGATCTATCTCCCCATTACCTCCACCTCCTAGTGGGGCCCGCACTACATACCCATCCAGTGGCACAGGGGCTCTTGAGTTTGCGCTTGGAGCTGGTTGAGGATTCGCTTTCTTCAGTACAGACTGAACTGACTCACTGATTTCATCACAAAACTGTCTGATTTGGCTCCATATGCCACCCCAAGCTTCCTCCTCTCCTCTGCACAGCTGGAAGTGGGCTTGTTGAAGGCAGAGGCTGCATCTGCGAGTGTCTTGTGTTTGTGGACTCATGTATTGTGTACAACATGCACAACTCCCAGCAGGTCCTCAAGAATAATGAGGCAGATGATGAGTCGCCGGGTGGTCATGTGCATGTTGTTGATACAACCCAGTTGTCTCCACTGACTACTTCTCTCCTTCATCTTGGATCTCCGTCAAATAGTGAGTGACAGCAACATATTGGGCTTTAACAGCATGCTTAGCGCTTCTCACTGGGCTGCAGAATTTCCTTGAGCTTTGTTGCCGGCGCTATCTGCATCCACAGAAACCTGTCATGGTTGCTTGGTTCTGAAACGAACGAAAGCAAAAAGAGTACAGCTTGTCAAGCACATGTTATGTAGTTTTAAAGTCTCTGTGGATGTGTGCATGATTTAAGGGGAACCAGTTTAGGCCTGTGAGACACACAGAGGGTGATACGCTGTCCACGCAAAGGTAGTCCAATATGGGACTAAAATTGCTTCTTTGGGCACCTCCCGATGACCAGGACACAGTTGGATGAGGAAACTGGTTTACTGTAGAGTTTTGTAGTTGAATGGTGAAAACACAAGGCCTAAATGAATGCAGAGTGATTTGTTTCTCTATCTATGCCTCTAATTGATCATCATTTGTCTTCAACTACAGCATTTTTCAATGGAAATATATTGCTATGGATCCTTTTGAGACAGTTTTAACATGCTGTTTCACACGGAATCCACCAATGCAGGGAGCACGTGACTCGTTAAATGTCTCGTGACTCGTAGCTTATAACACCCAATGTGTAAATGAATGCAGAGTGATTTGGATCTGTGACCAGTGCTGGCTCCCCCCCCCCCCCCGCCATCACCCGGTCTAGCATACCTCCATCTGACCTCCTGTCAGCAGCTCCAGCACTCTGCTGAGTCTTCCACTTCTGAACCCTCCTGGAAAAGATTGTCAAAATGTCCTGCATTAACATTCACATTTTGTGGTATCCACATAAAATTTGATAATATACAAATCACTAACCTTTTTGAGTTAAAAAAGCACCCTCCTGCATGTTTGCAGTATGTCTCCCATCTTGCTGCTGACCCAACCTCCCTGTTAATGGCTGATAACAGCCAGTCTTGCAACGTCTGCAACCACCAGGTTCAAAGTGTGTCTACTTGGGACGTCGCAGCTTTTGGATTTTTTCTGGAGAAGCTCAGCTTGTCTCTCACTTTGCCTCTTCCCCCTCATGTTGGCGCCGTTTACTTATGACTGAGATGACTGCAGTCATTCAAATGTACTTGGAGCTCCTCAAGTTTGTCTAATATGACATTGAGTTCAGACCTGATAAGAAAGTGCAGTCCAGAATGAGTACACAGTATTTTTGGTAATTATGTCCCAAATAATCTTACCACTGATTCATTGAAGCTCATTCTGTATTTCTCTTCTAGGTAGTGTGTGTGTGTGTGTGTGTGCACACGCGCGCGTGTGCGTGTGTGTGTGTGTGTGTGTGTGTGTGTGTGTGCGTGCGTGTCATTTGAATCAAACAGAATGTCTGAGGGAGACCTAAGTGCAAAATTCCTCTCATCAAGGGACTAGATGATTGCTATCAATCGAGCTAAACGTGCAGCTCTACCGTCATGGCTTCTCAGAGTGGACTTGATGTTGGTCATCAACGGCCCCGGATTGTTTTTCCGCATTTAAACATTTTTTGTTACTTACTTTGTACTTGTATTTTGTGTAATTTTTGGATAAACTAAATCTTCCTTCACTTGAAATGAACCATCTTTGCACAATATCTGTCCTAAAACTATAGCACTGATGGCCACACTGTTTTATGAGCAAGAGGCTGTGCCTTCTCTTGTTTTACACGTAGAGCTGTTGCATCACTGGTTGATGGGGTACCAGGGACATCTGGTGTATTACTGGTTGATGGGGTACCAGGGACATCTGGTGTATTACTGGTTGATTGGGTAGCAGGGACATTTGGTGACTTACTGGTTGATGGGGTACCAGGGACATCTGGTGTATTACTGGTTGATGGGGTACCAGGGACATCTGGTGTATTACTGGTTGATGGGGTACCAGGGACATCTGGTGTATTACTGGTTGATGGGGTACCAGGGCATTACAATAGACACCTCCCCTTTGAGCACCTCCCGACAAGGACACAGTTGGATGAGAAAAACTGCTTTATTGTAGAGTTTTGTAGTTTAATGGTGAACAGAGCAGATGCTAGATGCTAGAGCTCCCCTCCAGTGTGTGGTGGTGGCTTAACTTGATGGCCTTGAATACACAAGGACCCACAGGTGTGCAGCCTCACCCAGTCGCAAAGTCCAATCAGTCTGACTGGGGCCAGATGAGGCTGCTACAACCAGAAACCAACCAAACACATTCCACAGGGCACTATAAAAACATTGTATAGTGATAAGACAGTGTAACATTGTACACATGCCAAGATTGATTACAAATTCCTGTGTAAGTACCATTAAATATTGAATTGCACCCCTTACTTGGATTATTCCTATGCTGTATTTAAAACTATGCTATTTAGAACTTGAGGTGACGACTGCTGTGTTTTGCTTGTCTCCCTTCAGCCCTTTACGGAGTCCTCTTCCCCAGGACCAAAGAGGCTGCGTTTGCCAACTACCGCATGTGGGAGTCTCTGGGTTTCGTCATTGCCTTTGCCTACAGCACCTTCATCAGCGTAGAGATAAAACTGTACATCCTGCTCACCGTCCTGCTGCTCACAGCAGTTACCTACCCCATCGTGGAGTACGGAGAACGCAAGAACCCCACCCCACCCATTGAAGAGGAGGTCCACTCAAAAGACAAGGAAGCCAACCACAAGATTGGCTCAACATTCATCATTGCTGAGTCGAGTCTTTGAGGGAGCATTGTCCTTTGGTTTACTTGCTAAATTGGGGATCAACAGCAAAGTCCAGTCTTATCTAGATGAGAGTGACATTACTTACAGTACATTTGCCAAGATATTACAGCTATGTCCTTCACATTTCATCATTTATTTCAGATGTTCTATTTTATGATTTTGTTTAATTATTTTTACTTTGTAAAATGATTGTGACCGTATAGTATGTTATGGTATATATCTAATAAATATAGTTGATCATTCAAAGCCAACATTGCTTCCATCGCAGGCTGCATGGGGCTCATGACGTCAGAGCTAAGCTACTACAGTAAACTAGGGAGCTTAGGGAGCAGAAAACATCACGTCAGCCACTTTGCTATACATTCTTCCAAGAGGAGGGGGGAAGTGTACTAAAGGTTTTCTTCTTGTTTATCCTTTCTTTAACCAAGATGTTCCATTGAGATGCAAGATATTTTAGAAGGGAGACCAGGCCAATAAGAAATAAACACAAAAACATAGAATTCCCATGAAGTGCAATAAGGCCATGTTGGACCCTGTCTACAGGGACACTATGACACTCTTCCTGCAAGGAGTTCTGTAACAGAGACTTCAAATATTTAAAATATTAAGATTTTAAGTGAGGTCTTGTAACTCATTCCATGGAGGTACAAAATGAGAGACTGTTTTAACACCACATATTTACTGAGTCACCTGAAAATTCTTCATCACCTAATACCTAAAACCTAATACGAAACAGCTAGTGCACACAAAAGCTAGCGCGGTAATACAGATTCAACAGGAATTTGAAAACAGTCTGTTTTCTAGAGACGACCCAAAGGCTAAAGGCTAAATCAATTCTTGATAAAATTGCCAAAATATGGTGCTTGTGTAACGGACGCCAGCAGGTGGTGCTGTGCAGTAGTAAACCTCACACCCGATGCTTAAAAGAGTTCTAACGATGAAGCTAGGGTTTTAGAGCATTTATGTTAGAGCATTTACAATTATTAGTGATGTCATTTGCTTGATCGCAAACTTGTGGAAGTTCTAGGCATAGACAGACCCGTTTTATGAAAAGCAGGCCCGTAGCCAGAATATTTCGACCAAAAAAATAAAACAAACAAACAAATACACATTATATAATACATAATATATACTACATTCCTTGGACTGTTTCTCTCTCCGCGTGCGTCGCACACACTGTGTGCGTGCGTGTGTGTGTGTGTGTTTGTTATCTGCTCACTCACTGACTGGGGCAATTAAAATTTTATTTATTTAAATGCATTTGTGCAAAATGTACTTTTGCACATTCTTCCTATAGTCCGTCTATTACTTCTGTAATAGTGCTTCTAATTGATCATTCCATGTATGTTTCATTAAGTTTTGTCATGACCTGTAGACTGGGCAGCAGAAAACTGACAGGATGTTGTAATGCAGGCCATATTTAATGACCATCACTGTGGGCACTTTACAGGGTCACCAGCCACCGCCTGTCTGTCCATACGGCACTTTGCTGGAACATGTGTAGTTAACATGGTCAAGGGTTCTGTTTTTTTGCTTTCTTCTGCTTTTTTGCTTTCTTCACGACTTTCTTCTTCTTTAGGACTGAGTCCTTATTCTGGTCCTTCTTCAGGATCTGGACGTTGATAGCGGCCTCTTTCTCCCCCTCCGTGCCTCTCTCTTCCCCTCCGGGCCTTTCTCTCCCCCTCCGTGCCTCTCTCTCCCCCTCCGTGCCTCTCTCTCCCCCTCCGTGCCTCTCTCTCCCCCTCCGTGCCTCTCTCTCCTTCAGGAAGGCCTTCCTCAACATGGCCATTTTGGACACTTCCAGGCCGAATGCATCCGTCTCATTAGAAGTATTTTCCTTTTCCAAGATGAACACCATCCTTTGCATTCGGTGCTCAGACCTTTGTTTTTTGAAGGCTTCTGTCTCCAGCCTGAAAGGCCTCTCTCTTCACCTCCAGCTCTCTCTTCTTCTTCAGGTAGGCCTTCCTCAGCATTGTCATTTCTGATGCCTCCCTCTCATCGTCAATGCTGTCCTCAAGTTGCTTGGAGCTCTCTCTATCAAAGGCCTTCCTCTCCAGGGGCCTGAACTACTCTTCCTCCATGAGGAGCGTCTTCCCCTCCAGCCTGAACTACTCTTCCTCCATGAGGAGCGTCTTCCTCTCCAGCCTGAACTACTCTTCCTCCATGAGGAGCGTCTTCCTCTCCAGGGCCTGAACTACTCTTCCTCCATGAGGAGCGTCTTCCCTCCAGCCTGAACTACTCTTCCTCCATGAGGAGCGTCTTCCTCTCCAGCCTGAACTACTCTTCCTCCATGAGGAGCGTCTTCCTCTCCAGCCTGAGACAACTTTCAACTGTAAGCGAGAAAGGCCTTGTATTATTCCAGGTACATTTCCTCCTGGTAGAGACGTTCCTCCAGCCTATTCTGCTCCTCCATGATTTCCTCCATTTGTGTCGGCAAAAGGAGAGAATTCTGTTAGCTCTAAAATGACTAAATAAAAACATGGAATAAACCTTGTTTTTCATGATAGTTTCTAGTCTGTTACAATTACTTCTAACTAAATTTGCATTGACTTACCGTGACAGCAACATTCAACAATATGATTAAACCTATTCTTCTTGCCAAAGTTGTTATCTTGACTAGCTAGATTGACTTCCACATGTTGTGTACGTCTTGTCCTTGTGAAGAAGTTTGCTCTTCTGTGTCTTCAGTCTAAGTTTGGAATCCAGTAAAGCGTCATGAGGACATCATTCCAAACATTCTAATGTCTCTGTTGGTGATCAGGTGACTTGGGAAGCTCTAATAACATTAATAAGTCATTAAGCATTCCATAGTACTTAGTAGTTGCATATAAAAAAATAACAAAAATAAAAAATCTTGAACAATTAAATTCTTGATGTAATGTAATTCACCACATACACAAATACTGAAAGAGAACTAACGTGAATGACCAGATTCATGCTGATGACACTCTCAACACTCCGAATCAGAAGGCCTTTATTGTCATCCTACAAGTCCAACAAAATTGCCACTCAATCCACAAGACACTCATACAAACAATATAAAATATAAATGGTGTAAAAATAAAACTAAACTAAACTAACTAAACAAGTTAGAAATTTGCCTTGGCTCTTATTGCCCGTCACTGACAGTAATTTATGTATGGGTAAATATTTTGTAAAGCTAAATGAGGAAAAATAACAAAGGACACAAAGCAGCAAGAGAAAAACTTCACTCAATGCTCGGTGGTTTTAGCAAACAGATTAAAACAGACATCACAACTTGGCATTGAACAATCCTCATTTTATATTGTAGGAATATAACCTAAGTCACTCCTTTTTTGACTGAAATACTCACTCACACTATTATTGCTAGCCGTTTAGACAATTTAGTTCCCTTTTTACTGGATTATCTAAAACCTCCATAAGAAAAATTCAGCTAGTTTATAAGAAAGTGTCTTAACTATAACTAAGAACATGGATCACATGACCCCATGTGTCATACTTTCCTTTAAATGACCTTGCTCCTCCCTACATCAGAGATAGTATTTTATTAGATGTCCCAGTCAGATCACTTAGGTCCCTCCCATGCCTGCATAAAAGAAGGGCTCGTTTTATCTTTTTAAAAGGAGAGTAAGGACCCATCTTTTAAATCTGGCTTTTACAGTTTTTCTCAATACACATTTATTGAAACTGGAATCCACTTGATCTCCATCATCACCTTAGCACAATTTTTCAGGTAGGGGGAGTAAGAGGCCAAAGGCAGGTAGGGAGAGTCAGAGGCCAAAGGCAGGTAGGGAGAGTCAGAGGCCAAAGGCAGGTAGGGTGAGTAAGAGGCCAAAGGCAGGTAGGGAGAGTCAGAGGCCAAAGGCAGGTAGGGAGAGAGAGAGGCCAAAGGCAGGTAGGGAGAGTAAGAGGCCAAAGGCAGGTAGGGGGAGTGAGAGGCCAAAGGCAGGTAGGGAGGGTAAGAGGCCAAAGGCAGGTAGGGAGAGAGAGAGGCCAAAGGCAGGTAGGGAGAGTAAGAGGCCAAAGGCAGGTATGGAGAGAGAGAGGCCAAAGGCAGGTAGGGTGAGTAAGAGGCCAAAGGCAGGTAGGGAGAGAGAGAGGCCAAAGGCAGGTAGGGAGAGTCAGAGGCCAAAGGCAGGTAGGGAGAGAGAGAGGCCAAAGGCAGGTAGGGTGAGTAAGAGGCCAAAGGCAGGTAGGGAGAGTCAGAGGCCAAAGGCAGGTAGGGGGAGTGAGAGGCCAAAGGCAGGTAGGGAGGGTAAGAGGCCAAAGGCAGGTAGGGAGAGAGAGAGGCCAAAGGCAGGTAGGGAGAGTAAGAGGCCAAAGGCAGGTATGGAGAGTGAGAGGCCAAAGGCAGGTAGGGAGAGAGAGAGGCCAAAGGCAGGTAGGGAGAGTCAGAGGCCAAAGGCAGGTAGGGAGAGTCAGAGGCCAAAGGCAGGTAGGGAGAGAGAGAGGCCAAAGGCAGGTAGGGTGAGTAAGAGGCCAAAGGCAGGTAGGGTGAGTAAGAGGCCAAAGGCAGGTAGGGAGAGTCAGAGGCCAAAGGCTGGTAGGGAGAGAGAGAGGCCAAGGGCCTGTATACCACTGTGTGTTTTAGCTGTAATGTATTGCCTGTTGGCAGAACAAACTGTGTCTACAGTAATGCAGTCGTTTTATCAATCCCAGTTATGTGAATGCAGTCCAAAAGCTACATCTAAATCTGGAGGACTGAATCCTTTTTATTGGTCACATACATGTACACACACACACAGTGAAAGGTGTTTTCTCATTTAACCCATTCTAGTATTAGGAGCAGTGGGCAGTTTTTTTTATAAACAGCCCCTGGGGAGCAGTGTAGGGGGTCTGGCGCCTTGCTCAAGGGCACCTCGGCAGTGCCCAGGTGTTTCGGGGACTTGAACTGGCAACCTTCCCGTTCCCAAGCCAAGTCTCAACAGACTGAACTACTGCCGCCCATGCTCTACCATAATGAACGACTCAGTCAGTCTAGTCTGTCGGTCTCACAGTAAGTGCTTTTCCAGTATTTCAACAGGGCATCTCAAAGGGCAGAGTGCAGCTGGGGTTGGTATATACATGTAAATATATGTAAATACTATGTAAATATCAACAAATACTATAACTATGTAAAGTATCAACAAATACTACAACTATGTAAATATCAACAAATATTATGACTATGTGAAGTATTATCATACTATAACTATGTAAAATATTAACATATTATAACTATGACCTCTCCGGGAACCATCACCTTATCGTGGTGGAGAGGTTTGGGTGTCCCTGTGAACCTGAGAGCTGTGTTGTCTGGAGCCTAGTGCTCCTGGTAGCGTCTCCCATGGCAGATTGGTCTCAGGGGAGGGGCCAGACTAAGAATGGTTCAAAGACTTCAATGGACAAACAAACAAGAAGTGAGGATACCCTGCCCGGAGGTAGCCCGGGGCCCCTTTCCGGAGCCAGGCCTGGAAAGAGGGCCCGTAAGCGAGCACCTTCTTGCACACCCTGGATGGAGTCCTGCATGGGACTCCTGAAGGGGACTCTATAGTCCTCCTGGGAGACTTCAACACACACGTGGGTAACGATGGGGAAACTTGGAGGGGCGTGTTGGGGATGAACGGCCTACCTGATCTGAACCGGAGTGGGGTTTTGTTTTTGGATTTCTGTGCTAGTCATGGATTGGCCATAACAAACACCATGTTCAAACATAAGGATGCTCATAAGTGTACATGGTACCAGAGTACCTTAGGCCGAAGGTCAACCGATCACCATCTGGTGGTGAGTTGGGTAAGATGGCGGGGAAGCCTCTGGACAGACCTGGTAAGCCCAAACGTGTAGTGCGGGTGAACTGGGAACATCTGGTGGATGCCCCTGTCCGGGAGACCTTCAACTCCCACCTCCGGCAGAATTTTTCGGGCATCTCTGTGGAGGCTGGGGGCATTGAGCCAGAGTGGTCATTGTTCAAAGCTTCTATTGCCGAAGCTGCGGTTGAGAGCTGTGGCCTCAAGGTCATTGGTGCCTCAAGGGGCAGCAACCCTCGGACTTCGTGGTGGACACAGGTGGTCAGGGAAGCCGTCCGGCTGAAGAAGGAGGCCTTCCGGGTATGTTAGCCTGTGAGACTCCGGACTCAGTTGCGAGGTATCGACAGGCCAAGAGGACGGCAGCCTCGGCTGTAGCGGAGGAAAAGCCGCGGGTGTGGGAGGAATTCGGAGAAGCCATGGAGAAGGACTTTCAGTCGGCACCAAAGCGTTTCTGGCAAACAATCCGGCGCCTCAGGAGGGGGAAGCGTGGATCCATCCAAGTGTACAGTAAGGGTGGGACATTGCTGACCTCAACTGAGGAGGTGATCGGGCGGTGGAAAGAACACTTTGAGGAACTTCTTAACCCAACTACACCCTCAATGGTAGAGACAGAGCTGGAGGATGAAGGACGGCAAACATCAATCTCCCTGGAGGAAGTCACTACGGTAGTCAAACATCTCCACAGTGGCAAAGCCCCAGGGGTTGATGGGATCCGTCCAGAAATGCTAAAAGCTAAAAGGTGTTGAGGGGCTGTCGTGGATGACACGTCTTTTCAACATTGCGTGGAAGTCTGGGACAGTGCCTGAGGAGTGGCAAACGGGGGTGGTGGTACCCCTGTTCAAAAAGGGTGACCAGAGGGTGTGTGCCAATTACAGGGGTATCACATTACTCAGCCTCCCTGGGAAAGTCTACTCCAAGGTGCTGGAAAGGAGGGTTCGGCCGATAGTCGAACCTCAGATTGAAGAGGAACAATGCGGATTCCGCCCTGGTCGTGGAACAACGGACCGGCTTTTCACTCTTGCAAGGATCCTGGAGGGGGCTTGGGAGTATGCCCATCCGGTCTACATGTGTTTTGTGGATTTGGAGAAGGCATATGATCGGGTCCCTCGGGAAATACTGTGGAGGGTGCTGCGGGAGTATGGGGTGTGGGGGTCACTGTTGAGGGCCATCCAATCTCTGTACTCCCAAAAGCAAGAGCTGTGTCCGGATTCTCGGTAGTAAGTCAGGCCTGTTCCCAGTGGGTGTTGGCCTCCACCAGGGCTGCGCTTTGTCACCCATCCTGTTTGTGATTTTCATGGACAGGATTTCAAGGCGTAGTCATGGAGGGGAGGGGTTTCAGTATGGTGGGCTCAGGATTGAATCGCTGCTGTTTGCAGATGATGTGGTCCTGTTTTTGCGTCATCAGTATGTGACCTTCAGCACTCACTGGATCGGTTTGCAGCGGAATGTGAAGCGGCTGGGATGAGGATCAGCACCTCCAAATCTGAGGCCATGGTTCTTAGCAGGAAACCGGTGGTTTGTCTACTCCAAGTAGGGAGGGAGTCCTTATCCCAAGTGAAGGAGTTCAAGTATCTCGGGGTCTTGTTCTCGAGTGAGGGGAGGATGGAGCGTGAGATTGACAGGAGAATAGGTGCAGCGGGAGCGGTATTGGGTGCACCGTTGTAACCAAAAGAGAGCTGAGCCAGAAGGCAAAGCTCTCGATCTACCGATCAGTCTTCGTTCCTACCCTCACCTATGGCCATGAACAATGGGTAATGACCGAAAGGACGAGATCGCGAATACAAGCGGCCAAAATGAGTTTCCTCAGGAGGGTGGCTGGTATCTCCCTGAGGGATAGGGTGAGAAGCAGTAGAGTAGAGCCGCTGCTCCTTCGCGTAGAAAGGAGCCAGTTGAGGTGGTTCGGGCATCTAGTAAGGATGTTTCCTGGTCGCCTCCCGAGGGAGGTTTTTCCAGGCACATCCAACTGGGAAGAGACCACAGGGCAGACCGAGGTACAGGTGGGGTGATTACATCTCCACACTGGCCTGGGAACGCCTCGGGATCCCCCAGTCAGAGCTAGTCCATGTTGCCAGGGAGAGGGAAGTTTGGAGTCCCCTGCTGAAGCTGCTACCTCTGCGACCCGATTACAGATAAGCGGGAGAAGATGGATGGATGGATGGTTTTTTATCGAAAGATAAAGCAGAAAATCTGATTTTGCATAATATCTCACGCAATTATGAATGGGTTTGGATGACACTTGATGGGTTGGTAGATGTTTGGCCATGGCCCCCACGTGTAGTGAAGGATCCGGAACCAGGAATTACATTTGTGGTACTTTTTAAAAAGGTAGACATGTTTTGAATGACACTTGGTGGATAGATCAATGATGGGACCACAGCCAATTGATTAGGGATTGTTTAGAATGATTCTTCAGCATTGGGTAGATAGGACATCTCATCCCCAGGGGGAATATGGCTTTAGAGGGATCGTTGAGCCTCAGAGATAACCGGTCAAAGGGGACGACGTGTGGTGCGGCGGAGGTGGGCGTTTCATTTTGCCATGAGGCGCACTTTGGGCTCCATGTTTGTATGAAAAGTGCTATATAAATAAAGTTGATTCCAAGATCATCCATATCAACTATAAATGGCTAAATGACCTATTGAACTATAGGAACATTTTGGCATCACAATGATGTCCATCATTCCGCAATTTTCAAGAAGTAATCAAAATAACAGGTTAACATAAACTAAAAAACATTTCCTGATCTACATTTCTACTCACCCATCCATTTCAATCTTGGATATACAATCAGAAATGTGATATATAACAGCATACACGTTATTATACATATAGTATATATTATTGGCATATAATGGCATTTTGGGGACAGAACTCCATGACACAAATTAATAAAAGATTGTTTTATTCACAATAGAATTGTAACAAATATAGTTCATTTAAAAAGTATGCTGCTCTTAATCACTTTTAATTCCGAAGCTAATTCGATTTTTATATAAATGTAGAATGTTTTTTTTGTCTGAATGGAATATTTACATTTTTCCAATAGTAATAAAACAAAAATAAAATAAAAATAAAGAAACATAACAAAAAACAAAAACTATTTTCCCACAAAATGAAAATACTGCATAATCTGCCGTGGAATGATAGTCAGCAATATCTTCTGCCGTTACTTATCTCTGAGGTTGGGTTCACACATTTAAAGCTTTAATAAAAGATACATGTACAACCAGAAAAGCATTGGAATGCAACACGTCAATAATCAATACTGAAAGTATCACCACAAGCAACCTACTCTGAAGGAGGAACAACAAAAAACGTGACCAAGATGTTCGAAGATAAGCGGCGGCTTTGTAGAAGATTAACACACGTTTAAGCGTCTAAATGCCAACATCAAACTATCGGCCTTAAAATGTCAAGCTCACCCTAGTTTTCTCACGTTTACTACCTTCAAACATGGTGCAAAACACGAAAGGAGATCATCTGAAATTGCAGTTGAAGTTGTCTCAATGAGAAAACGATCATAACACAATGGTAAAAAGTGATTTGAGCCAGCATCGCTAAACAAGACCTATGCTAGCCATTAACATACAGCATATCACAGTGTCTAGTAATCATACCAACCCATCGGTTTGAACAGGCTGCATTAGCCACCACACGTTTTTGCTTTTGATAGTAAAGTGACTGAATTTCTGGGCAATATTGAAAAGTACATTTTCATTTGTGACCAGGTCAGCCTCAACTCGTATTCCCAAGAGGTGTCCACCTTTTTATTTCCTCAGAAGAAAAAAACAAAAACCATTCCGAGGACCAAAGAAGCCAGGACGGTTTTGTTACGGTCACGGAGCTACTTGAGGAAGGAGCCGTCGCTCAGGACGTCCCCCCCCCCCCCATACAACATGAACACTCTGGATCACAGCTTCAGCACACGTGCTCTGTGGTCCGCTTCAGTAAAATGAGGCGCTTGGAGGAACACTATCGTAGAGGCAGAGGTGGACAGCAGGCCCTGCTGCCCACAGATTGTCAAGTGAAGCAGTGAAGGACTCATCTATACCAGTTACATTCCTAAAGCTTGTCCTACGCATCAATAAATATCAACACAACTCCAAAATGTAGCTTCTAAAAGGATCGTTAAAAAGTACTAATTTGACCACATTTGTTATCAAACGCTCAAACCGGAAACGGGTGAGAACACAAACGTACATTAGGTGTCCTCGTGAAAAGTTTGACGTTTCCCTGTCGGATCTTTGCAAAGAAAAACACAACAACACACATGTCCCGTTGAGGCAACACTCATGGTTCTTGTGAACGGGTTTCTGCCCCTTCATCTCCCTCTGCCGTCAAAGAGCTGATCCTATCCTCGCACATCCACGAGCATTGAGTCGGAACAAGTGGAGTCATTTTTGTGCTTTCCAAGACAACAACAACCCCGCAAGCAATTAACTCAAGCTAAAAAAACAAAAAAGACACAAACGTACGCAATACCAAGGACAGTGACAATGGCATATACTAGTCAATTCACATTGGATGGTACATTCATTCAATTTTCCCCCCATGTGTACTTTATCACAACGTTACGCCAACCATCAGCTAACCTAACAAGTCCTCTCCTGGGCTCTCCACCCCAGCAGTCTGAAGTCCAAACCAGAGCTGTCCAGCAGGCCTGGTCGTGCCCAAGGTCAGCCTTACAGCCTTGTGTTCAGGAACGTTCCCAATAATCCGGTAAAACACACTCAATGATAGAATAAATTAACAATCGATACTTTTTTAAACATCGGCACCTGAATACACACATAAAAACCACCACAACGACTAAATCGTCAACTAAAAGAAACAAAGAAATGCAAAAAATGATTGCAGACTGGTAGCCAAACAGTGATATTAGAAGGTGATCTGAGCGCGGTTGCTACGACTACTATTTTGTACAGTGGTTGTCGTGGTCTGGAGGGGAGAAAAAAAACAACAGAAGAAGAAATGGAGAAGAACAGAAGGTTGTGGTGTTGGAAAAAAAAGCCGAAGTCAACCCATGAAGGATTCATCCATTCATTGAATTAATTTAAATCAGATTCCTTCCTCTGACATATTTCTGTGAAGCCATAAATGCACTGAGGGATGTTATGTCATATCATGTCACATGTTATAAGACTCAGAGCAAGCCTGTCTGCATTGATGTGTTAAACACCACAGTCCAGGGTGTGTGTGTGTTCTTGGACCACTCCACAACAAAGGACATCATTCAGTTGGTTGTGCAGTTGGCGGCTGAGCTTTGACATTTCTTGCAAGGTGAGATGTATGAGTGCTAGAGACTGAGGCCAAGACACTTCAACACTTTATGAATATATATATATATTTTTACATATATTGCTATGCTACATGGGGATGAAGCTACAGGGTAGTGTGTATAATGGTCAAGTTTAAATCTTGGTTTCCTCTCTGTGCAAGTCTGTTCTTTGTGGAATACACACCAAAGGGCCTTTCAGAAACAATACCACTTGTCACCACTAGATGGCAGTTTTCCAAAGGAGACGAAAGTTTACACCTAATCAGGTCTCATTATGTTTACATTAAGGCCTGTTTTTACAGATGCTGGTAAACATATAAGGTGAGAAAAATATGAAGGAATCAATTGTGTGATATTGAAACGGCCCTTTGAGATTGTGAATACCTATGACCTTCCATTCATCAGTTACCAGACTACCGTCCAATAAAAACAAATTAAAGAAAAATAAAACAATAGCCAATCAACTCAATTTAATCTCTAGTAGCTCATCTCCAATGCTTTCTTTGTGTCCTCTTCCCAGGCAGCGAAGGCACTAAATTGAAGACTAAATAAGACGATAACTTTATAACAAAACTATGTTGGGTCAGGAGCACCCTGCTCTCCAACAACGAAGACCAAGTACAATAGATGGGGGGGGGGGGAAAGAGAGAGAGAGAGAGAGAGAGAGAGAGAGAGAGAGAGAGAGAGAGAGAGAGAGAGAGAGAGAGAGAGAGAGAGAGAGAGAGAGAGAGAGAGAGAGAGAGAGAGAGAGAGAGAGAGAGAGAGAGAGAGAGACTCCTCACAGAGGAGGGGATACGCTGCACTATGCTTGGACTGGCGGGGGGAGGTGAAGGAGTTAATGATGAAACAATAGATTTAGTGCAGGACGGACCAGGGGAGACTGAGCGTAGTACAACAGTATTGGATGGGGATTCAAAGCTGTACAAAACACATTCCAATTCCAATTTCCATTAATAAGAGGACAAACCAAAATAGGGGTGGAACATTATATTCACGGGGGGCAAATAATAAACCTTAAATTCTCAGGGTTTCCCCATTCTCAGGGTTTCCCCCCCCCCCCATGTTGAGCAGGGTCAGAGGTCAATCAGCCAGCACACGGGACCGGGCTGACCACTACTACTTGTCTTTGTGGGGCGGGTCAGTGCTGGCCTTCCTGATGATGGGCAGTGGGTGAGCCTCCGTGTTGAAGACCCAGTGGTCCGAGGGGAGGTGCTCGTCATCGGAGAACAACAGGTACAGGTACCTGGGGGGGGGGGGCACAGGGGGAGAAGGAGAGGGAGGTCAGAACACCTGCAGGCACACATCAACGTAGTGAAGAATAAAGGTTTTCTGGTCCCGGCAAGTGACAGGGATACGTAAGAGACACATCAACGGTGTCCAACCACATCAACCTCTTTTAACACCTCCGTCAGCTTTAAAGTATGTCCACCATCAAGCCCTGTCCCCGAAGTCCATCAAGAACCCCCCCCCCCCCCCCCCTCCTCCACTACCTCCCTACTGACCGTGACTAGCCATCGGTACTCATGAAATGATGTGAAAGCATCCCTTGGTCTCACCTGAACCCCCCCCCCCCCCCCCCCCCATCCTCATGTAGCTCTGAGACCGTTACAAAACCATCCGTGCGTCTCTGGTCAACGACATGGCATGGTATATTTAATCTAAGGAGTCTTCTTTAAGTCACCCCCCATCACCGTCCTGCTCCGACTGCTGTTTCAAGTCTGAGCGTTCTTGTTCAATGAACAAGAACGTCTTTTTTAATATGACCCAATTCATCACTTCACTGATCCAGGCCAAACCGGGGAAACGATGAATTTCAGCAAAGATGTTTCATGCTTTTGGACGTGAGTTGGTCTTATCAATGGGCGTTTAAAAAAAACGAATACATGAGAAACAGAAATAAATACAAGGATAAATAAATGATCTAGTCGCCTGGAGTTGCAAAATAACACCCACAGTATGACCGTGATTGAACTATGTTTGTGTGGCTGAAGCAGTTTTTTTTGAATGTCAGTGAGAGGTTTATGTTTTACAACAATAGTAGCAGGGAATATGATCTGGTTGCATATCGCTGTTTTGGGGAAAACTGTTTGATGTCTTCTGAACGACTCACAATGTCATTCACTGAACGACTTGGTGAACAGGCCTCTTCTTTGGACAGAAGTTTCAGAACTGCAGACATCTCTATGAAGTTTATACTGCACCAATTACTATTAAATGAACAATTTTAAACTGGACCCAATTGACATGGATTTGAGAGGGCTGTTTGATTGTTTTCTCTGGTGTTGATGGAGCAGAAGAGGGAGGAGGAGGGGCCTAAAGTGACAGCCAGCTCTTTGCCGAGACGGCACACAGACGGCAAGGGGAGGAGGGCAATATGGAAAGAGCCCTAGATGGACACACACACACACACACACACACACACACACAGCTTGCACTTAGTAGGCCGTTGGCTTAACTCCTAGCTTAAACAGTCTGCCTTATTGAAGACTGTGGGAGAGCCGTCTGCCAGGGACAACAAGGTCCCCCCACTGTGTGGCTGACAACAATTAAGACACACAGACTGGGAGGCAGTGTACCTCAGGAGGTAGAGCGGTCGCCTCACAACCGGAAGGTCGCTGGTTCGATCCCCCTGCTCCTCCTAGCAAAACCCGTTGAGGTGTCCTTGAGCAAGACCCCCTAACCCTAACTGCTCCTGACCTGCTGGCTGTCTCCTTGATGGCTGAGTCCCCCCGTTGGTGGTTGAATGTGGGACAAAAGCGCTATATAAAGGCATCCATTACAGACTCTCAGCCACCAGTAAGTCTGTATTCACGCTGGCGGACGAGGCAGGGAGCTTTGGGTTATCAACAGCAAATGTAACAACTAGGCCAGATGGAGTAGTGTTGGGAGCCCCCAGAAGGAAGGAGAACCGCTAAGAATAGCCAGTTGGTCCTCTGTCACTTGTGGTCAGAACACTTCACACAGCCAAGCTTCAATACTAACAGCGCTTCACACATTCAGGTCATTGGATTGCTTTAAAAAAGGCACGTGTGTATAATCAGTAATGTAACGTCAAATAAGGTGTGTGTGTGTGTGTGTGTGTGTGTGTGTGTGTCTCGCGCAGTTTTTTGGAAGAAATGATCGTGTGATCTTGAAAGTTATGATCTTAATCTCTGGGTGTGCATGTTGGAGCTTGGAGAAGTTGTATTTATTTACTAACTTGAGTGTCTCGGCCTGGTAGAAGCTCTGCTGGACGTCGTCGTGGTTGGGGGACGAGGCATAGACGTCTCGGATGCCGCTGTAGCCGGCCTCCACCCTGCAGTGCTTCTCCAAGGCCTGGGGACAGCAACACGGGGGTGAGGGGAGGGTGGAGAGGACAACCAGCTGGCTGCCGTGCATCACCCAGGTGGGGGCTGACACCTCATCCACTAGCAGTGGATTCCCCTCTCTCACTCACACACACACTATGTAAACAGCTTTGGGTGTCTTGAAAAGTGTTATATAAATACAATGAATCATCGTTATAGTCATTATCAATATTATTATTAACAGATACAGTAATATATTACTTTATTCATCCCAGATGGAGCGCTTAGGTGTCACAGCAGAAAGTAAAGACATCGTAAAAAGGCTATAAGAGTAAAAAATTAAATACACAAAATATACCTATACACAATATGGAAATAGAGAAATAATAAGAGAGACAGAAGAGAAGCAAAGTAGCACAATTAGAGGGAGTGAAAAGCTATCGTGGGCGGCAGGATAGCTCAGTCCGTTAGGACTGAAACCCCTGGGCACTGCCGAGGTGCCCTTGAGCAAGGCACCAGACCCCTACACGGCTCCTTGGGTGCTGTATATACAATAGCTGCCCACTTCTCCTAATACTAGGATGGGTTAAATGCAGAAAAACGAATTGCATTGTGTGTGTGTGTACATGTGTATGTGACCAATACAGAGGATTCAATCCTCCAGATTTAGAAAAAAAGAATTATGATGCAACAAACTGAGAAGCCGAGGAGAGAACCCAGTACCTGGACAGCCTCCCAGCCCCATTCGCGGTACTTGGGGTCGTGGGTGAACCTCCACATGTACATGTACGTCTCGATGACCTCCGGGCGCAGGATGAAGTACTTTTCGTTTTGCCGCGTGGCGATGGCCTCCACACCGCCGTCAAAACGGAACGCCTCCGGACCCAGCTTCAGGGCTGCAGAGGAAGGACAGGAAAACAATAGAAGAATGAACATCCCATTATTATTATTCACCCACACAAGGGCAAATAGGAGTAAGGGTCATCTAAACACCCTACAATCTACACTTTTTACTTATGTTTCGCCTTCTATTCAACTTCTGTTACTTAATTTGCAATGGGTTGAATATCGGTTGACCTTTGAAGAGATGCATTACAAAAAAAACAGGCCTCGTAATTAGTACAAAAATAAATAATACATGAATATTCAATTCTATCTTTACAATAAAACAATAATATCTTTACAATAAAAACAATATTGTTTTTTACAATAAAAAAATGACCAAAAAAACCATCTCTCTTAAAAAACCAAGAACCCATGCATGTATGTTGCATGTGGCTGTGATATGACACGTCCGTAACTTGGTCCACCCCCACACTATATGTATGCGAGTGTCTACTCTTATGGAGCCGAGGTCATCTGAGACATTTGGAAGGTGTCCCTACTTGTCCGGGCGTAGGACTCGTGACACGTGCGGGCGATCTCGGCCGCCAGCTCCATCTGGTGGCCGGTCTTGTCCCCGGGGGCCCCGTCGGCACCCAGGGCGATCATGCCCCCCGCGAAGCAGGTCAGGTGGCCCATCTTGTGCTCCAGGAGACCCCCCTTCCACTCCGCTATGTAGGTCAGCCCGCCGCTCGACTTCCTGATCAGGTGGGTCTCGATGGCCTGAGGGAATACAGAGGGGAAACAGAAATATACAGCTTGCCCGGTATTTGTTGATACTGTAAGTGTAAGTTGATAAGCAGCGTGAAAAAAGTAAAGCACAGTATAATAATATAATAAATGTCCATAAAACAACCACATATGGGGTGGTTGTTACCGACCGCACAGAACCAAAAAATGTACCTTCCTGCTGTGCGTCACGGGTACCAGAGAGAGCAGGTACTGTTACCACACGCTCAAAGACATGTGAAGCTGTCAACTATAGCACGTTCAGCTTGGAAGTTCTGTGTTTGTTCCCCGCTTGGAAGCACAGCTGTAGTTGAAGACCAGTTGCTGCGTCCAGTTCATTTGATGAGTTAGTTACAGAGCAGTTATAAGATGCTTTTTGGAAGTAGATTCAATATTGAAAAGGTATAAACTACAGAAAGAACACAAAACAATATGTCGTCACTCGCATCGTAAACCTTCAAACCGGGGACTGATGCGTATCGGTGAATCGTTAATCGTTAATATTTATTAATTCAGTACGACCATTACTTTACAGTTATGTTCAGAGTTTACTCATACAGTATGCGAAAAAATAACTGCAACCAAACCGCTAACATTCATGCTGTCAGGTTGAATGTGTCACTGAGTGACAGAACAGTTTGTCTACATTTCATGTTATTTGGTATTGGGTTGATACTTAGTCCATTTTAATTTGTTGCTGTCATTTGATCTTTTTACTCTTGGTTTGCAGTGTCGTGTGATGTTTTCCTTTTGTTATGCTATGATTTGTTATGGATGTAATTGGACTCTGGCATGGACCGATGTGGATAATGAAGACGTGTTTGTTGACAGTAGAAGGCACCCTGCCTCCCTGGACAGCACCCTCTTTCCCTTGATTGATCCGTAGTTATTGGTCTGGGACCGGCGGTACCGGGTGTCAAATCTGGACAAACGGGTGGAAAGGAGGACGTGTTTGTCTTCCCGTCCCACTGTAAGGTCCCTGGACGCGTAGATCACTACAGACACCAGAAGTGTTGACGTATTAAGGGCACATCCTTACATCTGTGTGAAGGACAGTCAAAACCACCGGGCCATATGGAGTGCTGGTGGCGATTGTCCCAACTTTGTGTGCTGAAGCTACACTGGTTTGTTTTAGTGTGAAAGGTGGTGCAGCGGGACGATCCAACGAGTGGGGGGGGGGGGGGGGGGAGACTATCCAACGAGTGGGGGAGGGACGGACGGGACGATCCAACGAGTGGGGGGGGGGGGGAGACGATCCAACGAGTGGGGGACGGACGGACGGGACGATCCAACGAGTGGGGGGGGGGGAGACGATCCAACGAGTGGGGGACGGACGGACGGGACGATCCAACGAGTGGGGGGGGGGGGGGGTTATGGTGATCCAACGAGTGGGGGGGGGCCACAAATCGGACCTCATCGCTCTTTTGGAATGAAATCCAGGAATGAAATGAACCATTGAAATGAGCATCAGGGGACCATTGAGGCCATGTATTGAACAGGGGCGTGGTGATAGACTATATTTGAATGAACAATCCTTTTAGAGCATTTTTTTTTTTTCATTTCATAATATTGGTATGCTTTATATAAACAGTTTAATTGATGATAATAATTCATACTTTCTAAACCTAAAACAGTCTCTTTGTCTGTGTGGCCCGGAAAAGACCTGAACCTGTGACAAATAAACTCAAAAACTTACGACTTGCTACTTGAATGACAAAATATACATGACTTTACTCAAGTCACGGACAGACATTAGCGTTGCAGTAATTACGAGATAGTAGGCTATGTCGAGCAAGAGAGCCAAAAAAGGAGACCTGCAAATTCTGCAGGTCTCAAATAGGCTTATTCAAGTGTGACGGACCTCCTCTCCCCGTCTACTCCTCCCGTCTCGGTTTCTGTTTGCAGGATGCCAGGTGGAGCCCTTATTGAAAAATGGAGAATACCTGTGATCTGGATCCGGCTGCTATATGAGCTGGGCCTTTCCCTTGTCCCCTTTCTTTTCTCTGCTCTCTAAGTACACGTTTGATATTGTTTGGTGGCAACCTTAATTCTTACTTTTACACTTTGCAACACACATCCACTGATTTAGCCGAGTTCCAAACCCCGTGGTTATTTGGTTATCTTTTGTCGAATAAATAGCTTTTTTACAATCCAACCTTGTGACTCTCCTTCCTTTTCGTCATTCCCCTTAAGCCCTCAAACTCAAACCCTTTTCGGCTTGGGAACCGGAAGGTTACCGGTTCAAGTCCCCGAAACACCTGGGCACCGCCATGGTGCCCTTGAGCAAGACACCAGACCCCCTCCACTTCTCCCCGGGCAGCTGTATCGACAACAGCTGCCCACTGCTCCTAGGACTAGGATGGGTTAAATGCAGAGAAACACATTTCACTGTGTGTGTACATGGATGTGACCAATGAAGAGGATTCAATCCTCATTTAGATTTAGAAACATCGTTGGTGGCGGGCAGCCCTACTGAATTCACTTGTAAGACGCTTCGGGAATACAAGGTCTACTAAACAACTAAAAAAGAAAAGTGGATTCAGAATGTTTTTAAAGTTCCAGTTGGTGCAAGTGTGTCTTAACATTGGCTAAATATAAAAAGTCGCACCTTTTTTTTTTTTAAAGGGGGACATTTTCAGGCATCTCATGACATTGTGCAGCAATAAAAATGTCAAATTGCGCCACAAGAAAGCGGATAAGGGTAATTTAGAGCCAGCGCTAGGGGTGGCCACACAAGAGATAAAAACACAGGTGCCCGCAGTGAATGCTTTCTACCGCTGTGTCACCCAGCGCTCTCATTTTAATGGCCCATAGGCGCTCTTGCCCGTGTCTTTCCCCTTCGTACTCATTCATTGTTCCCCCTCCCGAGAGCACCGATTACCACCGCGTGGGCCAGGACCTGCATCTGCATCTGCTTTTACATTTGCTAATGGGATGAAGTGACACGTGTGTGTGTGTGTGTGTGTGTGTGTGTGTGTGTGTGAGTGGATGGTGAACAGATTTCCCTTGATTAGTTTTCTATGGCTGCTGATGTTCTCTTCATGTTTTCACCTCCCCTGGTTCTCGGAGGCCACCTGGGCTGCTTCAACGGTTCCATCGGGAGTAATACAACTATCGCCTTTGTTGGGATTGTGTTTTTTTATGTTGTCGGTATAAAATGTCGGATGTCTTTTCATGTAAACTCAATGTGAACTTAATTTACCACTCAGAAAGGCAGCAATGCACCCGCTAAAAATTGGCGTCGCTACAGGCTATTTACGCTTCTGCCTTTGCAAAGAGTATATTAAGAAGAAAAGGGAGAAAATTGGGTGCAAGATCTGTCGGCATTTTAAAGAAAACTGCACTGAACAACAAAGTCAGCCTTCTCTTCCGCTTGTGACGGCCCTTTTGTAGCCATAAACATGAGAACCCAATCAATTGTTCAATCGTGTATGAACACATATCAAGCTGTAGGTTCTCTCCGGTCAGGAAAGGTAACCAGCGAGGATTCATCGGACAGTTTATACTTTATACTGTTCCAGTTTATAGTGTCCAAACTTTTATAAGAGTTACGGGCCACAAACATTAAAGCAGCAGTGTTGTACCCGGTCACTAATGTAGTCACCTAGCAGCTCCTTCTCACAACAGAAGTTCCCAACGTTGCTTCTAACTCAGGATGGTGCTCCATAATCACAGGCCTGTTTAAAGGGAGGGGGAAGTATATATAAGTATATATAACTGTATTATGATGAGCGTGTTGTGTAAGCCTGTGTGAATACAATACAATAATTGGGCTTATTAACACATTGGATTTGCCAATGGGCTACTAAATGTTGGTAAATGGGCTACTAACTTTTGGATATTTGTATTAAACAAATTGGGCTTATTAACAGGAACAGCATTTAACTCAATGGGAGTGTTTTTTTTTTTTTTTACATACAAATGTTGTTGAGTTCTTGCCTTTTCTCTGGGCATAGAGATACCAGCCTAGCTGCCGTTTGCTTAGCGCTGTGCTCTCGCTCGGCACCAGTGTACCACGTGTAGGACTGATGTTTGGTTTCATAATGTTTTCCAACATTATTGTCCTTCATCACTGCAAGACACAAAAAAAAACACTTCCCAAAAAAAAAATGAATTGTGTGTGTGTGAAACTTCCTGTACTCACATACCACGTTAAATAAATGACCAAAACTGGTCTTTGATGAATGATCATTGCACCTGTTGTAGTTAGCAGTGAGATCTAGAGTTGGAACCAAGAAGTGCAATGTACATACAGAGCAAAAAGCCAGTTTCCATTTTATTAACAGACAGGCCACTGACGGCTCATGGGCCGCAGTTGGCCCGCGGGTCGTAGTTTGGACACCCCAGACCTAGTGGTTGTGGACACTGCAGTGCAGCTTTAATTTTTAGTGATCACGTGCTCTTTTCTTTAGTTAAATATTATATAAAATATATAAATTGAGTCAACAGAAGTCTTAATAATTTCTGATTATTTCTCCTGCTGACGGATATCATCAGTCAGGAAGATGGAGATGATCCACACACACACCCCCATACCTGCAGGGCATCGTAGTACATCTTCTTGGCTTCCTCGTCGGTCCTGTCAGACATGATCCAGGCTTTCAGCAGATACTCATAGAAGCTGTCACCCAGACCACCAACAGACACGTGATCTGCAAGAAAACACAAAAATATATAAAGAGAGAGAGACACACACAAGTACATCCACACAAACAACCTACAGCAATCACTTGATGGAAGACATTGACTCACATTAACAAGTAGGGTTGGGCAGGGCTTGAACTTGCGACCATTTTGGTCGCATATGCTCCCCAAATGTAATCTCTGAGACCTCTGTACATTTGCTAGTTAGTTAACTCAGTTATGTTCTGATTAATTTATCTTTATTTGTATTTATTTGTTGGTACATTAATCAGTGCATAATATTTCTGTTCGCAAGTTACTGTTACTTCCTCCCTGTTCCTCCCCGGGGGTGAGGGATAGGGCTGTGGCACCAGACCCGTTTGTAGGAGTGGTCCCGGGAATTAACCATTGGTGGGGGGTGGGAGGGTTATTGGTGAAGACTTTAAATATGCAAAATCACATTGTAAACTCTGAACCTCTTGAAATACTTAACGTTTAGTCAACCAAATCCAATTCAATGTAGGCCAAATGTCATTCATTAATTATGCCTTCATTCTGCGACACACGCATGTTGCACATGTGGGAGAATAAAGCACGTTTTCCAACCTTAATCTTATTCTACTCAGTGTCTCCGGTTCGATTTTAGTCATTCATGGCCTGTCTTGTGGTGATAGCGCTCGCTGCCATTTTAGTGTCTTCCCATCGTAGGCTCATTCCTGGTGCTAAAGCACATCCCATATATTTATACAACCCGTGATATATGCAGTGATATATATCGGAAAAACCGTCCAACCCTAGTGCCAAGAGTGCGTGAAGGAGGTGGTTTGACAGGTGTGTGATGTGTGTGGCGAGGGCGTCCTACAGTGTTGCTGCTGGCTAGCTGGGCTGTGCTTGTACACACCTAATAATCACCGCCGCACAAGAGGCTCATCTATATGGATGCCATTAACCAGGCCCAACCTTGTTTGGAGAGACGAGAGATTAAATGTCAGCTGCGATCAGGGCTGAGATGGACCTTAGGCAGTGAACCAGAGACCGCTCTACCGCACTCCAATAGGAATCACAGTAACGGTCACACTCGGTAAAAACCAGGATGCAAAACGCGTTTTTTGCATATATATATATATATATATATATACATATATACATACATACATACATACATACACACACCTATATATATACCTATATATATATATCTATATATACCTATATAGATATATATCTATATATACCTATATATATACATACATACACATATATATACACATACACATATATATACATACATACACATACATATATACATATACATATATACACATACATATATACATATATATACATATGATGACACACATGATTTTTTAACTTCTTTTATTCTATTTTTATCTTATTTTTATAACTGTTTTCGGGTATTGCACATAAGATTTTCACTCACTGCTTTATACTTAAAACTGTGAAGTGACAATAAACTTGACTTGATATAAAACCATATACACATACAAAGACATGGTTCTTTAAGCTGTGGTACATATGCTGTGTCAAGATTGAAATCCATAGAGTGTGTAGGCAAGGAAAGTATGTAAGACTATGTGGTGGTCTTTGTCTTGAGGCACACACACACACACACACACACACACACACACACACACACACACACACACACACACACACACACACACACACACACACACACACACACACACACACACACACACACACACACACACACACACACACACACACACACACACACACACACACACACACACCTCGTGCAATGAAATAAATAAAAAATGAAAGACAGAAGGACTTACGTTGGCCCCATTGCCCGCTGTTGGGGTTCAGATAGTTGGGGTACAGGCCTTGAGGTTTGTCCAAGTGTTCCAGCACTTTCCGGATGTTCATCACCTAATACAGAATAGAAAACCATCAATCAACACAGTTTTCATTTTTTTGAAGGTGCCGCACCCTTGGAGGGTGTTGCCCTTGTAGCGACACGGCATGACTTCTTCATAATGACTTGATCAACCCCCAGCCGTACCTTCTGAGCAAACTCCTGGTTCCCAGACAGCTTGCTCAAGTGCATGAACTCCAGATGCAGCGTGCCGTACTCCGCCAAGATGCTGCTGCCCCCGGACGCCCATGGCCAGTTCCTCCCTATCCCACTGGACCAGAGACACGGGGGGGGGAACCACAGGGTTAGCTTTGTGGTATTTTTTACCGTTGTTTCAAACACAGACTGAGCTTTAAATGTATGCTATACGGGTATAGCGTTCAACACGGATCAGACAAACCCAAATACTAAATAAAGGGTTATTCTGTTTCATGGTTTGAGGGTATTCCAATAACCTAGAATATATGTCCAACTGAAGAAAGAATGACAGTAATGATGACATATTGGATATAGGTGTTGATAAGGAAAGGTTCCAACAGTGGGTGGTGAAGACAGATGTGTGTGTTTGTGTGTGTATATGCGGATGTGCGTTGGCATCTAGGCGTGTGTGTGTGTGTGCGCGTGCATGCATGTGTTGTGCGCGTGTGTGTGTGCGTGTGTGTGTGTGTGTGCGTGCGTGCATGTGTTGTGCGCGTGTGTGTGCGTGTGTGTGCGTGCGTGCGTGCATATGTGCGTGCGTGCGTGCGTGCGTGCGTGCTTGCGTGGGATGAGCACAGCCAGAGGCAGATGACTTCCATGCCTGATGGAAGTGGTGGGGGGTGCAGATCACCATTCATGAATACAGATTGGCATTTCACACGTCTGCAAACCCCCCCGCCCGATTCTCACACACGCACACGCGCACGCCTGGCGCCAACACGTGAACATCACTTGAAAATGACTGGCACACTTGTGAAAATATTTGCACAGGCACACGCGCATGCCCACACACACACACACACAGGAAAATACTTAATCTATCAAGGAGGCTGCTGGAGGGGGGAGGGGGAGGGCCGGCAATCGAGAAACATGAGAAGCTGAGATGCAGAGAAGTGCTTGTGACACATGGAAAAGGAAAACATGCACACACACACACACACACACCTCTTATGAATACTGGATACTAATTATCTCGCCCCTTCAAGCTATCACACAGCGCCAGCCACAATTAGCTTCCCATTACACCACGGATCCCCCCCCCTGAGCCGGCCCCTCCGTCTGGCCCGGAGGACAGAGTCAAAGGAGGGGAGAGAGAGACTTTGGGTCAGTTAACAGAATTGAGGTTTTGATGATTGATTTGTTTGTACGTGAATTTCAGGCCACAGGTTTAACCAGCCTGCAATTAGGTTGTCTGTGTCATGATGAGTGGCCTCGCTCAGTGCCAGTGTCTCCAACAGAGTGGATGGAGTAACTGGTGTGAGCCCGTTCCTTGGAAGCTGGGTCCTCATATCATTTAACACCCTGGTTTTAGAAGTCAAATCATTGCAGTGTCCAGGAACAGTGGTGGAGCGACTGAGTCTTTTGGAATGAAAAGACTCTAGCTTCAGTCCAATATATACAACACATGGAGTGAACTGAATTATATTACTTTACAGTCATTTAGCAGACCCTAAAATAGTTGCATTCAACAATAGGTAGGCAAGATAGCCTACCTTATGCACTTATGAATACCAGAAGTCATAAGTGCATTTCCTTCTCAACAAGCCTCCAAGAGCAGAACCAGTGGTCAGGTAAAAATCCAATAAGTTGGCTAACAACAGAGCTAACAAGCAAAACAATCGAGCAAACAATAGAGCTAACAAGAAACATTTATATAAGCAATGCGCTGTACAAGGCTACATCATTTTGTGCCGATACAAAATACGCCAGTAGAAATGAAACCATCAAACTAGCTAATGACATGGCTGGCATCCAGCACCTTAACCAAGACCCTTTTTTCACAATGCGTCCTGTTTCACTTCAGACCTAATATTACATCCACCTCGAGACCTAATTACAACCCCTACGAAAGGTTTGGGGATATTATGGCTTCGACCCCCTGCAACCACTGCTGCTGCCGATTCTGTTCACCCTTCGTGTGAACGCGATAACTGAAACAAAATTTACAATTTCATTCTGATATTTGGGATACCCATTTATGGCCCAAGGAGGACAAACCGTATAGATTTTCAGAAATGTTAGATTCTAACATTTGCCACTAGGGGGCAAATAAAACGTGAAAATCACATTTTCAGCTGTATTTCTGGAACCATGGTCAGATTGACCTCAAGTTACATTTCAATACATTAGATTAAAGTTAAGCTTTAATGTATGATTTTATGCTTAATGTTAAAATGAAAGGTCTGGACCTGAGGATGTCACCTATCATGATTTTCTGCTTCTCAGATTAAAAATGGTGCCACCAGGTGATAAAAATGGTCTTTATTGGAATGAAATGGATGTAATGGAGGATAGGGGCCATATATGCCCCTGGGTGTGAGCTCCCAGGGAGTCAGCCTTGTTACGTATATAGTGTGTGTGTGCACGTGTCCCTAACTAACAAGCACTGACTTACTATTGACCTATTACCGTAGTCCATTTTGTAGTCTTCTAATAAATAATAATAATACATTCGATTTCATATAGCGCTTTTCTGGACACCCAAGGCGCTTAATAAACACATGTATCCCAAACATGAAGTGATTTTTGATATCACATTCGGAAGCACATCTTAACTCCTCTCAATGCCTTCATGAGCAGCCAAAAGCTCTTTTGGAGTTGGCTTGGAAACAAGTGTGTGCGTGTGCATGTGCGTGTATGTGTGTAGCCCAGTAGCAACACATGACATTGTGTCACTGTAGGACAGTAGGGCTATAACCTTGTCAGTAGAGATTAGAAACATCATTACACCCCAAAGCCTGTTTTCATGGAAGTGCTAGCCACCGGCACTTTTTTTTTTCAAACATCTAGATTGCTACCAACATCACTTCAACATACTCTGAAACAGCTTGGATAGCTGTATGTGGAAGTATGTGTATGTCATTGTGAGGATCTGAGGCATGCCCCTTCCTCATCTCAGAACCCCAGAAGTCCCACTTCTGTATAGAATGACAGAAGATGCTACAAGCCAGTGATTTGACCGTTTTATGTGTAAATGTACATTTGTTAACCACTAAAGGAGGAATAAACACAATATTTGCAATGCTTTAAGTGAACAGCACCGTTTTATTATTATCGCTGGTGCATATGATCGCCTATAGATGGAAGCACACTCCCCTTGGGCGCCCTACAGACTTGGGCACCAGAGAGAACTTGATCAGCCTACCTCTTCAAGTTGAGCAGCGCCCAGGGGACCCCGGTGGGGGTTTTGAATGCCGGTAAGAGCCTCTCTCCAAGCTCCACAGCCTTTCTTCGAAAAACCTGAGAAGAATAGAGATGAGTAAGGCGTGAGTAAAACATGTTGAGTTGACACAGAAAGAGGAAAGCATTCAATAAAAATACCATTTTTATTTGTAGTTCTTACATTTGAATGGCTACCCATGGGAAATTGTATTATCTCTGTGCAGCATAGTGAGTCAGCAGAAACATTGCGTTTCACAGTTCATTTAATTAGTCAACAACAAAAGTCAATATACTGCTATCTTCAAGGTTGGATGGATGTACACCTGCCAACTTGCAAATTGTCACTTGCCAGAGAGTGCTATATGTACCAAATATTTATAAGTATTTTCCGCTGGAAAGTAGAGAGCTTTTCATTAAGCTGGGCCATCTATGCAGTAGAAAGAAAGGCGCAACCAAAATACTAATTGGTGCTACATGACCAGTATTGCTGGATCGGTACAACAACATTATGTTCAAGCATTTATTAACTAGGCCTACACGTCCCGTAACTATGCACGCTGTATTGGTCTAAATAAAAATAGTCTTATTTACAACACAAACATATAATCAATGTGCCGTATTTAATAGCAACGTGATTCCGTATTAAATTACTGAAACGGGTGCATCAACATGGCAATCCAGAGCCAAAACAGGGCATGAACTGCATTGCATATTGTTGAAAAAGGCAATTATTTCGGAGCTGGCTCAGCTCATTACCATACATTTACGCCCATAAATTACCATATGGTCACAAAACATCCCCTTTAACGCCACAGGAAATGTGTGATTGAATGTGACAAAATGGAAATAGACAATTCAATTGTTGATGGAAGAGTAAACAGAAAAAAAAAGAATGTGAGTGAGTTATAACTTGTGACAGATGTGTAATCAGAGCAGAGGACACTTTATTCATTTCTCTGTAGTGCTCCCTTGGGAAGGAGGGAGCCCGAGTCAGGGCCTCTGGAGAAGGGAGCCCGAGTCAGGGCCTCTGGAGAAGGGAGCCCGAGTCAGGGCCTCTGGAGAAGGGAGAAGGGAGCCCGAGTCAGGGCCTCTGGAGAAGGGAGAAGGGAGCCCGAGTCAGGGCCTCTGGAGAAGGGAGCCCGAGTCAGGGCCTCTGGAGATGGGAGAAGGGAGCCCGAGTCAGGGCCTCTGGAGAAGGTAGCCCGAGTCAGGGCCTCTGGAGAAGGGAGAAGGGAGCCCGAGTCAGGGCCTCTGGAGAAGGGAGCCCGAGTCAGGGCCTCTGGAGAAGGGAGAAGGGAGCCCGAGTCAGGGCCTCTGGAGATGGGAGCCCGAGTCAGGGCCTCTGGAGATGGGAGAAGGGAGCCCGAGTCAGGGCCTCTGGAGATGGGAGAAGGGAGCCCGAGTCAGGGCCTCTGGAAAAGGGAGCCCGAGTCAGGGCCTCTGGAGAAGGGAGCCCGAGTCAGGGCCTCTGGAGAAGGGAGCCCGAGTCAGGGCCTCTGGAGATGCGCTTCACCAGCATCAGAAGGCGAGTGCCTTCCCTTTCTGTTTGTGAATTAATTAGGAATTGTCGGATGGTGATTGCAGTCCATCATCTCCTATGTTTGAAAACGTTGGATCGGAAGTCGCTCTTCATATCGGACATTGAAACAAGTTGAATGTACTGTGTGCATAAAGTGATGATCAAGGACTGCAGACTGGGTTGGGAAACTCATGCTATATCTCCTGACTCTGGGTTAAAACCAGTGGCCAGAGCCAGTGAGGGTGGAGTGGACTTTGAAAGCGCCAAAAAGTTGGTGTGTTGTCTGAAACAAACTGCCTTCTCTTACGCAGCCCCTCACCTCATCCACTAACAATGCTGCCATTTGACACACAGCTTCCAGGATTTACCTTAATTAAATCAAACTAATTAAATCAGAGTCAAATGATTCAGATCAATTGGCAATTATCAATCAATCTTGCTTTAGGCTTGGCCTACATAAATTGCAAAATGCATTTAAATAAATGAATGGCAGAATTGTATAGTGAATTGTATGGAGTTGGTCAAAAGTATTTACTGGTCATGTTTGATGTCCACCTGGCTTTTCCCATTCACTCTTCCGCCTGCTGTGCTTACGCATGGTCACAGCTGTGGGTAATTGTACTCCCCCATGTACGCACATTGTCAAGCTAAGGACAAATTGATGAACCCCACGTCGTTGCCGAAGAAAAGCGGGTATGCAGGGTTTAAGCTGGTATGCAGTAAAGTTAAGTCAATTTCTTCATACACAATGTTAATAAATGAGGGCCCGGGGGTAACAACGGGATCAATACAAACCATCGTGAGGGGAGAACATGCGCCCCTGGAGGTAAACATAGGTGGTGAAGCCAAATCAAATAATGACGCCTCACACATTTTATTTCACTTAATATCAAACGTTAATAACATTGAACATTATCATACACCAGCTCAAACCAGCAGTGTTTTTTGTACTTGTGCTTGTAGTAAGCCATAAACTATACCATAAGCAGCTTTCAATTGTTAAAAGATATAGCCTAATCCAACTCAGATCTTAAATCAAAGTCTGCTCAATATTTCATCAGCGCTGTTTCACCATCAAATCTCTCCCTCCCCTGAGCGTAGGAGAGGGACAGAAACTAACAGATTAAATGATCATCATTGGTTGTAGAAACCCAAGATATGAGATAGCTTTAAAGAATTGCAGAGCAGAATGCTAATACATTTTTTAACTATATCTTCCAACACATATGAATATATCACCAAGTAGTTTTATGTTGTTTGTGTGAACAACTGCTCAGTCACAGATTCAGACACCTTTATTAGTCCCAAGAAGGTCAATTCATTTGCTGCTTACCAGTCCTCAGAAATACTCACAGACCAGTTAAGTACATGTCAAAAAGCAACCACTGTTAATCCAGTCACTGTTAATGCAGTCACTGTTAATCCAGTCACTGTTAATGCAGTCACTGTTAATGCAGTCACTGTTAATGCAGTCACTGTTAATGCAGTCACTGGTATTGCAGTCACTGGTATTGCAGTCACTGTTATTGCAGTCACTGTTAATGCAGTCACTGTTAATGCAGTCACTGCATGAACCGCAGCAGCAATGAGTTGCAACTCAAAGCATTTTCTTTGCTTTCTTCTTTCTGGTCACCTCATCCACAAGCACCTGCATTTCTGTGTCACATAAACATATTTTTCTTAATATACCTCTGGGTTGTTGCCATGATTCACCGTAACATACTGCTGATGTAATGTACTGTACATCAGCAGCTCATTCAGATGCATTGACATTCATGTGCTGCTTTGCATTCACCATTTATGGTTGGATTTGGGGCGTGTAGAGGGTGGAACATGAGGCCGATCCACGCGCACATTTCCAGATGGACTGATTTAAAAAAGAGAAAATTGCCTGGAGGTGTTTTTAAAGTTTATTTATTTTTTGCCTTTTGTCCACACATACACTTTTATCATGGCGCCTACGGACTATTTTATGAAAGAGACCCTGGCCTTTTGTCCAGTTGGTAAGCACACACCAACTGGTTAAGCCACCAAGCTAAAAATATGTTTAACAATCAGCTGGGGGTGCAAACATGTACACTGATAAATATGTGGTCATGCAAAGACAATTACAAAAATAATTATATATAAATATATATAATATATATTAAAATCGTGGGGTAGTTATTTTTCCACATCTTACAAATACATACTATATCATGTTGATATGTATTTTGGCAAAGTTTGGGATCAGGATATATCATTAAATAGTCAAAAGCCATGCATTCTAGTCAGGCTGTACAGGTATACAGTACGGTAGGTGAGGTATACAGCCTCTAAAGGCTGTATACAATTGGTTTGTTCGCCAACGTTTAGTAGCTGGCCCGGGTAGGCGGAGTTCCCATGCGTTTGACAAATTCTACAATAATGACCGCCAGGAACGTCCCGACATCAACACTGAAAGAGAAATGTGTAGCAGCATAACGCTGCTATAATGGTGTTTTAAAAACCTCCCACATCTCAATAGCAGCTTATGGATGTTTTATACGTTGTTTTAAGTTGGAAAGGTATTGGATATTCAACAGATAGTCATGCTCTAAACGGCAGTTACCCGAGTCCAGTGCATACGTGTATATTAGTGTAAAGAATTGCGGCACCTAGGTGCAGGAAAAAATAAAAACCTCCTGCAAAACGAGTACTCGCTGAGATTTGGACCGGGCATTCATATTTTTGGGTATTTCTTGCACCCCTAGTGTGCAAAGTGCCTACATGTCTCTGTATGCTTGATGTGACAGTTCTGCCTGTTTATTACAGCATCCTGCAGCCAACTGATAAGCGGCCAATCTGATAAGACCAGCAGCTCTTTTGGAGGCCGTCGTTTCCTCCTCCCACCCCCACTCTTGCGGTGTCAAGAGTCCTCACTGGAATCATGCAGACATAAAGACCAATCTATATCCATCTTTCCTTCCATGTCCAGGAGGGATCTTAAAACCGTGAACTGACATGAAAAAACTTGAATCTCTTCCTCACCGTTTCCCTTCCTAGATCTACAGCCCCTGGTTATTCTTCCTGTCCTTGATGGTTAAACTGCACTCTCTACTACTCTTTTACTCATTTTCTAGGTGTCATGATTGCAAATCAAGGTGGTTGACTGACAAATGATAGACAACATTAGTGTATTTATTTGACATCTGACACTGTGTATGTGTGCATACCCCCAAAAAATAACATATACTGTATATATATATATATATATATATGAGAATAGTGTTTGAGAGAGAGAGAGAGAGAGCGAGAACGAGAGAACAGTCCTTTGATCCATCCATCCATCTTCTCCCGCTTATCCGTAATCGGGTCGCGGAGGTAGCAGCTTCAGCAGGGGACTCCAAACTTCCCTCTCCCTGGCAACATCGACTAGCTCTGACTGGGAGATCCCGAGGCGTTCCAAGGCCAGTGTGGAGATGTAATCACCCCACCTGTACCTCGGTCTGCCCCGTGGTCTCTTTCCAGTTGGATGTGCCTGGAAAACCAGGTGACCAGGAAGCATCCTTACTAGATGCCCGAAACACCTCAACTGGCTCCTTTCTACGCGAAGGAGCAGCGGCTCTACTCAGAGTCTCTCACGAGTGACTGAGCTTCTCACCCTATCCCTCAGGGAGATACCAGCCACCCTCCTGAGGAAACTCATTTCGGCCGTTTGTATTTGCGATCTCGTCCTTTCGGTCATTACCCATTGTTCATGGCCGAGATCGAGAGCTTTGCCTTCTGGCTCAGCTCTCTTTTGGTTACAACTGTGTGCCAGAGTGCATCCAATACCGCTCCCACTGCACCTATTCGTCCGTCAGTCTCATGCTCCATCCTCCCCTCACTCGAGAACAAGACCCTGAGATAGTTGAACTCCTTCACTTGGGATAAGGACTCCCTCCCTACTTGGAGTAGACAATCCACCGGTTTCCTGCTAAGAACCATGGCCTCAGATTTGGAGGTGCTGATCCTCATCCCAGCCGCTTCACATTCCGCTGCAAACCGATCCAGTGAGTGCTGAAGGTCACATACTGATGACGCGAACAGGACAACATCATCTGCAAACGGCAGCGATTCAATCCTGAGCCCACCATACTGAAACCCCTCCCCTCCATGACTACGCCTTGAAATCCTGTCCATGAAAATCACAAACAGGATGGGTGACAAAGCGCAGCCCTGGCGGAGGCCAACACCCACTGAGAACAGGCCTGACTTACTACCGAGAATCCGGACACAGCTCTTGCTTTGGGAGTACAGAGATTGGATGACCCCCGCACCCCATATTCCCGCAGCCCCCCCCACAGTATTTCCCGAGGGACCCAATCATATGTCTTCTCCAAATCCACAAAACACATGTAGACCGGATGGGCATACTCCCAAACCCCCTCCAGGATCCTTGCAAGAGTGAAAAGCTGGTCCACGACCAGGGCGGAATGCGCATTGTTCCTCTTCAATCTGAGGTTCGACTATCGGCCGAACCCTCCTTTCCAGCACCTTGGAGTAGACTTTCCCAGGGAGGCTGAGTAATGTGATACCCCTGTAATTGGCACACACCCTCTGGTCACCCTTTTTGAACAGGGGTACCACCACCCCCGTTTGCCACTCCTCAGGCACTGTCCCAGACTTCCACGCAATGTTGAAAAGACGTGTCATCCATGACAGCCCCTCAACACCCAGAGCGTTTAGCATTTCTGGATGGATCTCATCAACCCCTGGGGCTTTGCCACTCCGGAGATGTTTGACTACCGCAGTGTCTTCCTCCGTCCTTTATCCTCCAGCTCTGTCTCTACCATTGAGGGTGTAGTTGGGTTAAGAAGTTCCTCAAAGTGTTCTTTCCACCGCCCGATCACCTCCTCAGTTGAGGTCAGCAATGTCCCACCCTTACTGTACACAGCTTGGATGGATCCACGCTTCCCCCTCTTGAGGCGCCGGATTGTTTGCCTGAAATGCTTTGGTGCCGACTGAAAGTCCTTCTCCATGGCTTCTCCGAATTCCTCCCATTCCCCCGCTGCTTTGCCTCCGCTACAGCCGAGGCTGCCGTCCTCTTGGCCTGTCGATACCTCGCAACTGAGTCCGGAGTCTCACAGGCTAACATAGCCCGGAAGGCCTCCTTCTTCAGCCGGACGGCTTCCCTGACCACCTGTGTCCACCACGAAGTCCGAGGGTTGCCGCACCAATGACCTTGAGGCCACAGCTCTCAACCGCAGCTTCGGCAATAGAAGCTTTGAACAATGACCACTCTGGCTCAATGCCCCCAGCCTCCACAGAGATGCCCGAAAAATTCTGCCGGAGGTGGGAGTTGAAGGTCTCCCAGACAGGGGCATCCACCAGACGTTCCCAGTTCACCCGCTCTACACGTTTGGGCTTAGCAGGTCTGTCCAGAGGCTTCCCCCGCCATCTTACCCAACTCACCACCAGATGGTGATCGGTTGACAGCTCTGCCCCTCTCTCCACCCGAGTGTCCAAAACATGCGGCCTCAGGCCAGATCGATTTTGTTATCGTGTCAGTCCTTTGATTCATGTCTTTAATATCGCAAGGGGCAAGAAATTACAAAATATATAACGCAACCAAGGGCATGCAGAGGGACAAATTGAGCACACACACAAGGCATGAGCACACCGGGGCACAAGTGTCTGACGCTATGTATGTATTGATGTGGATAATTACATTTCACACCAGGAAGCTTCCAGAGTAAAACGTTAAAGCCAGACCAATGTATCGGAAGGCCTATAATATCTTCAGATACATCGGTATCTGCATTTTGGTTGGGCCGACGTAGCTAATAAAAGAAAGAAAGTGAAAGCCAAGCCTGTATACTAAGTAGATGCCATAACCTAGTTTGCCCAGCAAGACGACTCCTGGAGTACATTTATAGCAGTGCTGTGTTATAAGTTGGAAAGTTGGAGAGAGAGTTTACACAAGGTTTTACATTTGTGTCCACAGTGCCAACTGTTGGAGTCACATGACTTCATAAATAGAATGCAATAAAATACTGGAAAAGCAATAAATATGGGGCCCATGTCTTCTTTTCTTAAATGTAAGCCTGGAAAACAGCAAAGCTAAGATGAAGCTGCAGCTTGTAGCAGCTTACAGTTTAATATCAGCACAGTGAATTGATTTTCATTGTTCAAGACGAATAATATCTAATGGCATTCCCATTATTGGTCGGGCGCAATCAAAATATATCGAATACATGAATGATGACTGCAATGTATGTGAGTGAGTGAGTGAGAGAGAGAGAGAGAGAGATGGCGTGCACACAGTCCAATCACTATTTATCAAACTGACACAGCGGCACGACCAGCTGACTAGCAGTGAACTGTCCAGCTGGCAATCCGACACTTTGTGTTTAAATTGAATATCAATGAGCCATCGATGACCAACACAAAGTACGCAGGACCATAAAGTCTCCATGAAGGGTGAGCTGCCTGCCAGGTGGCATCTTTCAGGCAGGATGACAACAAAACAAAGAGAACTGCTGAGCTCGGTGGTTCAAGAAGACGGAAACTTTGCCGGGGGGTTGGGGGGGGGGGGAAGTCACGAGTGATATGATAATGAGGGGCCTTCAGCGTGTGTTGGAGAGGAACCGATCAGCTTTGCTCAAATGTGTGAGTCACGCGCACTTTCCTCTGCGACGATCCTCCTCAGCAGTTTGCAACAGAGGTTTAACAATGCTCCTTCAGCTGACCCCAGGGCCAGCACAGGCTTAGCTAATCACCTGCTAAATACAATACAATTGACTATTATTATTATGTCAATCTCTATATCAGTAAAAGGTACACACCAAACAGTAGAACAATTTTGACATGTTTAGCGCTGAGAAAAAGATATACAGCACATATTTCCAAATCTAAATCTGGAGGATTTGAATCCTCTTTATTGGTCACAAACGTGTACACACACACACACAGTGAAATTTGCTTCAGTGTAGGGGTCTGGTGCCTTGCTCAAGGGCACCTCGGCAGTGCCTAGGTGTTTCGGGGATTAAACCGGCGACTTTCCGGTTCCCAAACCAAGTCCCAACAGACTGAGCTATACAGTAATTCATTATAAACATGGACATTATATAAAAGTCAAGCAGACTAATAATGTGAGATCCATGTGGACAGAGCAGTGAAGTAGAGCACCAGACTGTAAACCGCACGCTGAGCTCCAGCGCCCGGAGCCACGGACGTCATTAAGTTTGCCCTCTACAGCGCAGGTCCATCCACAGCATGTCGCACTACGCGTGAGACATAGCTAGGACACCAGCGCTAGGAGTGAACACATCTCTGACGGACGAGGTCATGAGAGACAAACAGCAAGGAGACGGGCATCTGTGTGTGTTCCCCTTTAGCTAGCTCTCACACTGACTCACCGTGTGTTCCCCTTTAGCTAGCTCTCACTGACTCACCGTGTGTCCCCTTTAGCTAGCTCTCACACTGACTCACTGTGTGTCCCCTTTAGCTAGCTCTCACACTGACTCACCGTGTGTCCCCTTTAGCTAGCTCTCACACTGACTCACTGTGTCCCCTTTAGCTAGCTCTCACACTGACTCACCGTGTCCCCTTTAGCTAGCTCTCACACTGACTCACCGTGTGTCCCCTTTAGCTAGCTCTCACACTGACTCACGTGTGTCCCCTTTAGCTAGCTCTCACACTGACTCACCGTGTGTCCCCTTTAGCTAGCTCTCACACTGACTCACCGTGTGTCCGAGTTAGCTAGCTCTCACACTGACTCACTGTGTCCCCTTTAGCTAGCTCTCACACTGACTCACCGTGTGTTCCCTTTAGCTAGCTCTCACACTGACTCACCGTGTGTTCCCTTTAGCTAGCTCTCACACTGACTCACCGTGTGTCCCCTTTAGCTAGCTCTCACACTGACTCACCGTGTGTTCCCTTTAGCTAGCTCTCACACTGACTCACCGTGTGTCCCCTTTAGCTAGCTCTCACTGACTCACCGTGTGTCCCCTTTAGCTAGCTCTCACACTGACTCACTGTGTGTCCCCTTTAGCTAGCTCTCACACTGACTCACCGTGTGTCTGATTTAGCTAGCTCTGATTATATTCATTAAACAATGTGTAGCCTGTACAAAGCATTTATATTTGTATAATCTGTGTACAATAAAAATAACAGCCTCTATAATTATTTTTAGAAAGGCAGCTTATGACCATAAGGGTCATTCCTTTATGGCTTATAATAATAAATAAAAACATCTTCTACTTGCTGTGCGTGTGTGTGGACAGCTAAGATGAATGGACCAGCCGCCCACCAAATTAGCCCTGTAACCGCAGTCCTTTAAATGCTATCCTGCAGTTGATGCAGACGTCATATTCAACATTATGAGTTTCTTTGCAACTATCCTTGTTGTGGCCTCATTTTTCATATTCAAATTCAATTCATAATGATAATTAAACAGTGCTTAAGGCGGTTCACTTCGCAACCACTTAAATTTTTGTGATGGGGATTAAAATATCTCAATAGATATTTCATTTTAAATGGTAAATGGACTGCATTTATATAGCGCTCATTTATATACACATTCATACACTGACAGCGGTGTCAGCCATGCAAGGAGACAGCAAGCTCTTCGGGAGCAGCTAGGGTTATGGTGGTTAGGTCTTGCTCAGGGACACCTCGACACTTGAAGGAGCCGGGGGATCCAACCAGCAACCCCTCTGTTGCCAGACACTCTACCTCCTGAGCTGCGGTCAGATCTGGGTGCAAACTACTGCACCAGATCTCCCCAATACATTTATGTGCAATATTAAATTTTGTTCTTTTTTTTGACATACAGGTCACTCTAGAACTCAAGTTTGACCTCTTGCAGTGAACACTTTCAACTTGAGAAGGACAGAGAGCGAGAGCGAAGGAAACAGACTCATATTATAGAGAGAGGAGACAGAGATTGATCCTGTGTTGGAAAGTGCAGAGGAGGAGCAGTACAATCAGACAACAGACATTCTGTTGAGGTTATGTCAGCGCCTGTGTGTGTGTGTGTGTGTGTGTGTGTGTGTGTGTGTGTGTGTGTGTGTGTGTGTGTGTGTGTGTGTGTGTGTGTGTGTGTGTGTACGTCTGTCTGTCTCACGGAAGACGCTGTAGCCCAGACTTCTAGAGCCTCTCCAATACAGCTGTCACGCAGTGTGGGGGACAAGTCTCTGAAGGCTGGTGGTATTTGGAGGGGATACGCACTGCAGAGGTGGGCGTGTGTACGGAGGAGGGGTGGGCGTGTGTACGGAGAAGGTGGGCGTGTACGGAGGAGGTGGGCGTGTGTACGGAGGAGGGGTGGGCGTGTGTACGGAGGAGGTGGGCGTGTGTACGGAGGAGGTGGGCGTGTGTACGGAGGAGGGGTGGGCGTGTGTACGGAGGAGGTGGGCGTGTGTACGGAGGAGGGGTGGGCGTGTGTACGGAGGAGGTGGGCGTGTGTACGGAGGAGGGGTGGGCGTGTGTACGGAGGAGGTGGGCGTGTGTACGGAGGAGGTGGGCGTGTGTACGGAGGAGGTGGGCGTGTGTACGGAGGAGGGGTGGGCGTGTGTGTCATAGGGGGTGGGCGTCATATTCAACATTATGAGTTTCTTTGCAACTATCCTTGTTGTGGCCTCATTTTTCATATTCAAATTCAATTCATAATGATAATTAAACAGTGCTTAAGGCGGTTCACTTCGCAACCACTTAAATTTTTGTGATGGGGATTAAAATATCTCAATAGATATTTCATTTTAAATGGTAAATGGACTGCATTTATATAGCGCTCATTTATATACACATTCATACACTGACAGCGGTGTCAGCCATGCAAGGAGACAGCAAGCTCTTCGGGAGCAGCTAGGGTTATGGTGGTTAGGTCTTGCTCAGGGACACCTCGACACTTGAAGGAGCCGGGGGATCCAACCAGCAACCCCTCTGTTGCCAGACACTCTACCTCCTGAGCTGCGGTCAGATCTGGGTGCAAACTACTGCACCAGATCTCCCCAATACATTTATGTGCAATATTAAATTTTGTTCTTTTTTTTGACATACAGGTCACTCTAGAACTCAAGTTTGACCTCTTGCAGTGAACACTTTCAACTTGAGAAGGACAGAGAGCGAGAGCGAAGGAAACAGACTCATATTATAGAGAGAGGAGACAGAGATTGATCCTGTGTTGGAAAGTGCAGAGGAGGAGCAGTACAATCAGACAACAGACATTCTGTTGAGGTTATGTCAGCGCCTGTGTGTGTGTGTGTGTGTGTGTGTGTGTGTGTGTGTGTGTGTGTGTGTGTGTGTGTGTGTGTGTGCACGTCTGTCTGTCTCACGGAAGACGCTGTAGCCCAGACTTCTAGAGCCTCTCCAATACAGCTGTCACGCAGTGTGGGGGACAAGTCTCTGAAGGCCGGTGGTATTTGGAGGGGATACGCACTGCAGAGGTGGGCGTGTGTACGGAGAAGGGGTGGGCGTGTGTACGGAGGAGGTGGGCGTGTGTACGGAGGAGGGGTGGGCGTGTGTACGGAGGAGGTGGGCGTGTGTACGGAGGAGGGGTGGGCGTGTGTACGGAGGAGGTGGGCGTGTGTACGGAGGAGGTGGGCGTGTGTACGGAGGAGGTGGGCGTGTGTACGGAGGAGGGGTGGGCGTGTGTACGGAGGAGGGGTGGGCGTGTGTACGGAGGAGGTGGGCGTGTGTACGGAGGAGGTGGGCGTGTGTACGGAGGAGGTGGGCGTGTGTACGGAGGAGGTGGGCGTGTGTACGGAGGAGGTGGGCGTGTGTACGGAGGAGGTGGGCGTGTGTACGGAGGAGGTGGGCGTGTGTACGGAGGAGGTGGGCGTGTGTACGGAGGAGGGGTGGGCGTGTGTACGGAGGAGGGGTGGGCGTGTGTACGGAGGAGGTGGGCGTGTGTACGGAGGAGGTGGGCGTGTGTACGGAGGAGGGTGGGCGTGTGTACGGAGGAGGGGTGGGCGTGTGTACGGAGGAGGGTGGGCGTGTGTACGGAGGAGGGGTGGGCGTGTGTACGGAGGAGGTGGGCGTGTGTACGGAGGAGGGGTGGGCGTGTGTACGGAGGAGGTGGGCGTGTGTACGGAGGAGGTGGGCGTGTGTACGGAGGAGGTGGGCGTGTGTACGGAGGAGGTGGGCGTGTGTACGGAGGAGGGGTGGGCGTGTGTACGGAGGAGGTGGGCGTGTGTACGGAGGAGGTGGGCGTGTGTACGGAGGAGGTGGGCGTGTGTACAGAGGGAGCATTCATTGGGGGAAGGACTGAGCAGAATAAGAACAGGGAAAATACATATTACAAAAGTACAGCTGGGCTATGATATTACAATAGTGATACAGAAATGAGGAATTGAGAATTCCAATATTTGTCACGTCATGTTTGCAGTAGTAAAGTGTCTTTTAACGCCATGGGGAAGATACTACAGTAGACAGGCTTCACTAACTTGTGATGTCTCTGCTTCCAACCATGCAATACCTGCTGATTTTACCATGTTTTTAACACACAAATAATTCATCATAAGGTTTATTGAAATAATATATTGTGGTTTGTTATGAGACTAATGACTTTAAATATAACTGGCCGAAAGCTATTAATGTGTTTTAAAATGTTTTGACCTCTGACGACACACAGTTTTGCAGGCTAGCAGCGGCCACTGACTCAGCAAAACATTTTGAGCAGTAAACTTTTCTGAATGAGCTGGCATGGAAATGCGGAACCAACCAGAAGGATGAATTAGCATAGAAAATACCTGGAGAATATTTGAAAGGGAAAAAGCACATGGGAATGCTTTATGGATAGAAGTCAGTAGGAAGGCTGTAAGATAAGTTGACTTTCAAAAGACAGTGTTTAGAGTAACCAAGATGCACATGATGGGAGTTTTGCATTTTCATTTGAATATACAACACAAACTGTTTTGCAACCTGCAGGATGGGACCATTCAATTCACCACTAAGTGACTATAGCTGGTGGGCAGCAGAGTTCTCCATTAGCAGACTTGTGAGATTGTTCCATTTGATCTGCCCTCTGGTCATTTGTGTGTGCGCTCCAAGCGCCTCTCGTATGACTCAGTCATCTGGGGGTCAAGTTATCTGTGAGTAGGTTTGTTTACCGTACTTTTCTGCTACTCTGCTTGGGCAGTTGCATTCGCTAATTATTCAATCCCCGAATGACAATCCAATTAAAACAAAAGGTTTAAGTTGCTATGCAGAGTTTCCATTGAATATCAAATCCTGATTGGTCGATACAGCAAAATGGTGATCACATTTAGTGTTGCCGATACTGCTGTTTGTTGCAATGTATGGACTCAAGTCAATAACTTGGCCCTGCTTTCTAAGGCTGAAATGATAATGTGTACTCTGTATTAGGCAGGCATTAAGTATACATCATAGATACGTTCTTGAAATGTTAGCTATCTAATTAGCATGCTAACTTGATCTCATTCCACAAATCTGTTGAGCCGCATATCTGAGGTCATCTCTGAATCCGGTCCGCTTGTTTTATGACTCAACCAAATGTAACCCAATGCAGTCTACAAATCCCTTCCGTGTTTGCCTCCATTGGTTCTAAAAAGACCAACAACAGAAAGTTTATAAAATCATTTTCCAATAGATAAATATTTATATATATAAAGGTTGAGTTTCCTGGTTTATTTGGATTCATTACTTAACCTGGCTTACCTCAGGCAACAAAGAGCCTGAGGATAACTGGTCGGTTGGTCCTACAGTAACAGCCAATGAATGTAGCCTCATATAGCTTTAGATTGGATTCCATAATAATAACATAACAACCTAATATAATAAGTTAGTCATTTCTTAAAATGCCGAACATTCATTTAAATAAGAGATGACTATTGTGGAACAGAGGGGGGAGAATTATATAGTCGGCCAACATACTGCGGCCAGCTACTTAATTAATAAATAGTGTGGCTACTCTGCAAATCTGTGGAGGATTGTGTATAGTGTATGCATTGAATGGTGGTCAGGGAGAGGGGAAGATTAGGACCCCACTTGTCTCTCTGAAAAGAGTCACCATGCCAGTTGGAAAACATTTCTGAATTAACTCAGAAAGCGTTAAAAAGCGTTTAAAGGATACGATAAATGCCAGCTGTGTCTAACAAGAGTGCATGTACCACACCCCAACGGGTGGGGGCAGCTGGAGAAGAAAGGCTTACCATTTGATAGATAATCAGTCAAAGTAAAGCCATGGTAAACCTACCATTTTAACAAAGCATTTGGTTAGCTTTTTAAGCCGGTTTTAATAACCCTGCCTCTCCTTTTTTTTTTTTTTTAAACGTGTTTTTTAAACTTGTTTTTTAACCTGTGATTCCTGCAAATGGTTTTCTTTATCTTTTTATTTTTTATTTTTTATTATGTACTGTAGCACTTTGAGATTTGTTTAAAATGTAAAGTGCAATACAAATGAAATTTATTATTATTATTATTATTATGGTCAGGAAAAAGGGAAGAAGAGGTTGAACAGAAGCTGTGCAGGAACAAGTGGGTCTTTCTGGACTCATCACAGTTACTGCACTGTACTGCACTGTATTCATGATGCTGCTGCACTATTGGCACTTTAAATGCTTTTAAAGATTTTAGTACAAAAAAAACATGTACATATCACTTTGCTGGTCTTTTTTGGTATATTTTTATTGTGGTGTTGTTTTTGAGATTTATACCGCGGGAGGGAATGGGGAGATGTAAGATGTGCATTCCTTTGTACTTTGTTCCTTTGTTACAAATGGCAAATAAAAATCTTGTATCTTGTATCTTGAAACATCACTATCATAGGTACCATTTAACTGAAATTCTCTGTGGGCTGGTACGTAGTAAGCAAATGCATGGTGAAACAGATACCGGGTAAACAGGTACCCGGTAAACTGATGCATGGTCAACTGGTACATGGTAAACTGACAAGTGCTAATCTTGTACGTGGTAAACAGATAACTGGTAAACCGATACCTGGTAAACTAGTACCTGGTAAACAGATACCTTGTAAACGGTAAACAGATACATGGTAAACAGATACCTGGTAAACAGATACCTGGTAAACCGATACCTGGTAAACCGATACCTGGTAAACCGATACCTGGTAAACGATAGTTATGTTATCATAACTCTAGTTCTATGATTATAGGCGTAGCCGTCTAGGCTTCGCCACATGGGCTAAGGCGAAGCTGCAAGTGGAGCCCGATAAATGTACCCCTGCTGGACCCAGGTCCCGGGGCACACCGGACTCAAGAAGATGTGAAGAAGTGTAAACACCACATCCCCAATAAAAACCCAACTGTCATGAAACACACAAAGCTGTGAATACAGAGAACAGAGAAAAGGGCGAGTCTATAACTATTGGAGTAAACTATTCGACTCACGCCTGAATTTCTTAATAGAAAAGGGCGGTGCCAAGTAGCAATATTCCTCCTACGTCAAAGGAATCATAAGAAGCCAACCAGTGGTGAGCAGCAAGGCTCCTCCTACGTCCGCACTCAACGAGGCGAAGCAGAGGATGAAAAAGAGCCGCATCGCCAGCACTGCAAATATGCAAAATACGTCCGCTTCCTGCCAGAAAGTGACCAATCAAACGCTTGCCGGCGCACACTAATTACTGACAGTACAATTAATTTATTTCACCGCTGTGGGGCCAGGACAAAAAAGACCTGTGACCGTGTAGATCTGTCGCAGGGCCCCCGAGCGGCGGGGCAAGCAAACACTCAGATGACCTGGCATGGACTCACAACACTGAGGTCATGCTGAAGAAGGCACACCGGCGCCTCTATGCCTCAGGAGAAACGGAATAGGCCAACGGTGCCTGGTGAACTTCTACCATGGCACCGTAGAGAGGGCCCTGACGAGTGGTATCACTGTACGGCAACACCACTGCACAGGACAAGAAAGCCATCCAGAGGGTCGGAAAAGATCATCGAGTGTGTACTTCCATGCACCTTGCGGTTCTGCAGTATTTGTACAAGGACTACCAGGTTCAAGGACAGTTATTATCCACAGGCAGTGGGCCTACTGAACTGCTAGGAGTGCTGCCACTATCATAACATTGTCACATTACACCAGTGGCGAACCGTGTCTAATCTATCACAACTGGACCCTCTGTAGACCACCTTCACCCCCCCCCCCCTCCCCATTCAAACATATGGTTGTTCTAGTCAGACGGACGTCACGGAGGCAGTCACTTTATGCGTTCTCATTTAGGCAGATAAGATTGTCACAGCCAATTTCCAAGTTGACCATAGTTGTCAAAGCTGTGTATGTAGTGAAGTAACAGACCAACACAGCACCACCACACACAGGCTATCGATGAAAGGGACAGTCTAACGCTTAATGTGAAGGCTTAACGTAACTTAAAGTTCCAAAACAGCGATCAATAATCACCAAATGTCTCTGGCATATGTCTTGTCATTAGCACTTTCACCTGTCACAATATCCAAACCTAAATCCTACTATTACGGAAGTAAATGTTACATTACATACAAGTGTTTTCCTCTCATAAAGCGGTGTTAAGACTTTTCCTTACTGGCTCAATAGAGAGGAAACTTATCTCATAACTTGTCTCATAACGTGCATCATGGTAGGATTTAAGACAAGACATATGCCAGAGAAATTTGGTGATTATTGATCGCGGTTTTGTAACTCTTAGTTACGTTAAGCCTTTTCACGTTAAGCGATGCAAAGAAAGATCAAGTCAAAACTCTCAATTGAAATGAACAACAATGCTTCACAAACTCAAGACAGCCATTAACTAATCAGTCAACAAGTGTGTGGAAACAAAATGCAGCAACCAGCTCAACAAGATGCAACACTGCGGCAAAACCAGCAAAGACAAATTAGTCTCACTCCCCAATGATGTTCACTTAAAGACCAAATCCATTCTCCTGTCCTTCTGGATGTTACGATAACCCGGTCATAAAGCTGATCACTGCTTTTCAGATCTAAAAGAAGTTGCCTTTCAATATGGAAGCTAATGCAGTGAGTCGGGATTGTCCTGTTCTGTTCCTCCATATGTTTTTATCCGTTTGAGGGCGGAAAATGTCCTTTCCACAGATGCAGTGGTGACGGGGATCGTTAACACTTTTTTATAATGTCAATCTTTTCACTGAATGGTCGTCTTGAAAAGGGTACTAACAACAATTCCGCAACAACATCATCTTCACCTGTTGCCATTTCGACGTAAAAAACATACGTAGAAAAAAACAACAACGTAGCACTACGCTAGATCCTCTAGCGTAGGGAGCCAGTATACCTTCTAGCGCACTATGGACCTGTGGGGAAATCTGAAAGAATACGCCCATTGGCTACAAATGATTGATCAAATTGACAATCCAAACGTACGCTCTCATTCAGTCTAAGGGCCAAAGCATGCGGGAGTACTTTGGTTGAAGGATATTCTTCCCAGCAACCTAGAAAAATATCTGATTGGTTGCATTGTTTTTCAACACAAAACCACTCAAATGCTAGTGCATGGACCGAGAAAGACAAACAAATCAACGTAACACTGTAATATAACAGATACGATTTATTTTTTACTCATTTATTCATTTTATTTAAATTGTGTTACATTTTATTAATACAATTAATTCGATTTTTGTTTGGTTTCATCTGAGAGTTCCAGGGTCTTCTCTGAATACCTTGAAGTCCCTGACGCTTCACCACTGCATTACACACATATACAATTACACTATCATACTTTTGCTGGACTTTCTGGACTCATTACAGTTACTGCACTGTATTCATGATGCTGCTGCACTACTGGCACTTTAAAATGCTTTTTGCACATTCACACTTGTTAATTTTATTGTGTACAGTATTGTTATAGTGTTGTTTATAGTATATAGTATAGTACATAGTGTTGTTTATAGTGTAAAGTATAGCATATCATAGGTAGTATATAGTATTGTTTGAATATAGTATTGTTTAGTATAGTATTGTATAGTTTATTATAGTATTGTTGAAGGAAATTCATACTGAGGGAATGGGAAGAACGCATTCCATTGTACTTGGAAAAAAACATCTTGAATCTTGAACACCCGAGGTACCAGAGCAAAGTGGAGGTATGAAGGAACTGTTCCGTTCACTGCCCTGTAGGCTAGCACCAGGGTCTTGAACTGGATGAGAGCCGCTACAGGGAGCCAGCTTAGAGATGTACTGTTCACTAGAGGAAGAAGTAATAACATCTTAGTAGCAGTAGCAAGGGATGTTTGGGGTGGGAGGTGCCAATATCACTGGACTTTGCAATCTCTCTCACACACACCCAACCAAGTGGATCAAACCAGTTTACAACAGATATGCTAAGATACTAGGGACGTTAATTTTCACATGGTAAATATGTGCATGAACAATATAACATGCCTTATTTGGTCATAAAATATGCATATATGCAAAAACCTCAACAAAAAAAACAAGAAACATGGAAAATAAAGATTTTTCCTGGCTCATCCTTATCCTAGGAAAGCTGGCTGAGCCAATTTTCCCCACAAGTGAACAGGATTTCCTGGCCAAGCTGAGGGGGGGCAGATATAAGCCGCCCGGCGACGCAGACAGTCCGACACTATTGGCCTGCTAACACACCACGCTGTCTTCCTATGAGTGTGCATGATACAACAAGATGGTATCGGTAGTCCCTTTCCTGTTCAACCTCCCAGTTTGTTTATATATACACACATATATACATAGGAATGCTTACTCCCCATTCCGCCATATATTGTGAGTGAGTGTGTTGTTGTGTACACTACATTGAGCTCCATTGGGTTCCTTGCGTTGTGGGATAGGCTCAAGCACCCATCAAGTTGGATTCATTTCAACTTCACTAAATATGTAAAAGTTGGATGTCATTTCTGTGACATCTCAGTGGCACAACATCCACTTATTGTTGCCAGGAAAATTAACCACTTTTGGGACACTGGCAGTTGTCATGGAAACAACAACTCTGAATTGCATGCTCATTTTAATGTGGTAGACCAACCAAATAAGTGACAATTAAAAAGAAAATGCATGAATTACTTTATGTCTTTATTTACCTAGGAAAGGGTTGAGCATCAGATTCTCCTCAGTAGCACCTAAGTACCCTAACAAGCACTACCAATATCAACTATGGGCACATCTTCAACTGCACTATCTTGGCCATATATATATATGTATATATATATATATATATCTTTAAGTTCAGTTTCAGCTTGTAGAAGTATACACTAGAGACAGCTTCCACAGTCAGGCCATCAGGCTGCTGAACAAGGGTGTATAGCATATAACAATGTATATTTTATTACATTGATTTATATATATATATATTGCTCTTTTTTTGTGCTAATATATTGCATTTCATATATGCACTTTTATATTTTTATATATTTAACATTTTTATACAGTTTGTACTTTTTACTTATTTTTTTATTCTATTATTTTTATTTTTATAACTGCTGTCTGTCGTCGGGTATTGCACATAAGATTTTCACCCATTGCTTATACTTGTATAACTTTGATGTGACAATAAACTTGACACTATCTATTGTTTTAGGTGAATAGTCGTATGTGATGCTTTAGCCACCATGTCCCTAATGGAGGAAGAAGCCGCTTGGGCGTTGCAAACAAACACTCTCAAAACTGCAAATGGCACAAACAGTTGAACGTTTTTAGTAAACTAGAAGATATCAACCCCTAAAACCCAATGGCATATGCAAAGAGCTCGAAAATGGAAAATGTATAGGTTTCAAACTGAAAAAAACTGACTCGACAAAAGCTGAGCTCTTACAGTTCTTTCATTTCAGAATACACTATTATCCTTCAATTGTCACAATCAGCTGCTCATCGTCATTTGTCATTTTGGAACATCTATCATTTTGTTGACGGACCTCCAAAAAAGCCACGGAAAAGCAAAGAAAAGCACTAGGCGCTTGACAAGAAAGCAGCTCAGCCCAGGGGCACCGTACCATCAAACCCCTGGTACAGGGGGCCTGACGCTTCACCGCCATGTGATCGCCCCCTTGAGAACCACCGCATCCAGAATCTTCTCCTACAGCATCAGACCCCAAGACACGTCTTCTTTCCTTGTCACCAAGACAGCCTCATACCAGAAACTGTCACGTGCCATTAACGTTCAAATGAACAACGTTCAAATTTTGAGACCGACTTGGGTTCCCATTATTCAAAATGATGACGGGAAGGTTGACCTAGTTAAGTCCACATTGACTTATGCAACAGACTTGTGGAGTTACAATATATTGTGTCAGTGGTGAGGCATGCTTTGAGTTTAATTCAAAATCAGACATGGATAAAACGGTAGTAGGGCAGAACTCAGTAACTATAATTTTATCAAAATAACGTAATGGTAAATGGACAAAGCGCGTTGCATTGGCTATAAAAGATTGACTGTCGAAAAGGTATTTCTTTGAGAGTCTCTTAATGTGAATTTGTAACTCTACCAGTCAATGTAAGTATCAGATGAAGTAAAGGGATTAGATTGCAACAAACTAGTCTATTGCTGTTGGATATCTAATCCATTTGTCTGAAATGAACATCTGCAATGCCCTGAAAACAGGGCATTGCAGATAAAACAGTAATAGAACAGTAAAAACAACTTAAATCCAATTTTACAAACATTTGAGAAGAAAATGGAATGGGAACAAGCATAATACGTGTGAGTTTCATCTCATGTGATGAGCCAAAATGTTCTTGTATTGTCACTGAAGGGTGGAGAATGGAAAGCACAACCCTGCCAGAGGATATGAGGCTGAAACTGAGCGTCAGGATAATAGGTCTAAGATGTGGAGCGGCGAGACCATATCTGGATGTGGAAGTTATTCTCCTGAAAACGACACAAAAGAAGCAGGAGTGATATCTTAATGTGTCGGTCTGTCTTAGAAACCAAGCTACAGCCTTTTAAACCATTAGTCTGTGTAAGAAACAAAGCCAAGTTGTTTTAAAGTATGTGCAGCGAACGCTGGTCTTCAGGGTGTTACAGTAATGGAGGAGAGGGAGAGAAGAGGGCTGTTTGACTGTTGTATGCATGACAACATTTGCAGTTGAAAAATACCCAACTTTGTCAATGTGTCAAATTTGGCCAACTGTTAAATAAGTCAGCATACAGAAAATAGGAGGCAGCATACATTTACATTTAGGGCATTTGGCAGATGCTTTTATCCAAAGCGACTTACAAGGCATACTTGCAAAGCATACTACTAGGTGTCCCCTCCCCCCCCCCCCCCCCCCCACCCACACAAACACATTTTTCCATATTATTTCAACTTTTTGGTTTTATCTTGGCTATCTTATTATGGCTTTCAAAAATACTGTATCTCAAATCTCAAAAAATACAATATGCATAAGAACAATCCAAAACTAATTTATAATGCACCTGTATATATATAATGCTCAAGAAAGTTTGGGATTTCAGACAAGACTATATGATACTCCTGTATATCACAAGTACTCCCACCCAAAATAAATACTACAAGTCATACAATTGATCTACATCGAGCGCTAAAAGAAAACAGATGATATGCTTTAACAATCCAGCGCACTGAGACCACAATCTTTTTTCACCAATCATGTTTATCTGTTTTGCTGGGACCTTGCTGTGCTACACTACTAGCCCGTTAAGAGCCTGTCAGTGGGGCTGCTTACAGGCTGCATCAGCTGCCCTTTTACTGATCAATTTTTCATCAAAGGCCTAGACGGCCCCTTGAGCCCATGCCAAGCTTGGGTCCGATAGGGAAACACAAAGGCAGACGAGCGATGGATGGAGGAAAAGTGAGACTGTTGGAAGACACCTGCTTCCTTCCTTCCTTTACCCTGGCCCTCATCATTCCTATACTAGAAGGAATGAGGAGGGCCTGATTGCTAACCCTCTGTTTATTATTGCTACAGCTCCTTTTCTCAGCGTGTTTAGTCTCCCAAATCATTTCTACACCTGTGTTACTTTCATTTCTGTGAATGGAACATAACATAACGCGGCACATAGCAACATAACTACAGTAACACAGCTCTCAAAGTCAGCTAGTAAACTACATTTTGAAAGAATGCCTGTGGTTGACGTATCCCCTTTCTCTCCACCTCCCTTTTCACCTCGTCTAAGAACTAAAGTGAAATTAGATTCAAAATACATTTGTTGTATGGTTTTTGCCAGCTTAACTCAATAAGTTACAAGTTGGATAAAAAGAGAGATGACAACTTGTACCAAAGTACCGGTAACGTCCCAGCGTGTTTAAGGATCAACAAAGAAGAGCAAACATGGGATGTGACATCAACCTGCAGTCTCCTTCAGGTAAAACTGGAACATGGGTTTTAAAGCTTACATTACGCTAGACTTGATTGGACTTCATTCACAAAAAAGGAACGTGTCAGGATTGGCAGTTCTGCCTCCCCGCGTTCACAGCCCTCGCCCGGGTAGCCACGCCCCCTTATCACGTCCCGCACTCCTGTCACCGTTTCCCCAGCCCTCGTCCTGATAGCCACGCCCCCTTGTTAGTGCTCTCCCGCAGCTGCAGCCCACTGTGATCTTCCCCCTTATGTTTTCCTGCCCTCTGATTGGCTGCCTGGCACCTCATTGTTTCACCTGTTATGTTCCTTGGATTTAAATAGGCGGCGTCTTCTTTTGTTCGGCGCCAGTTCATTAAATACAGTTTTGTTGTTTGTTAGACTGGTACTTGTTTCATGTTACAGTTCGTACTTGTTCATGTTCCACGTCATGCCACATTTTTGTAATTAGGTCTTTTGCTTTTGAGGATTTTTGAGGATTTTTGGGATTTCCATGCCTCTGGAGGCCACTGGATGCACCAACAACCAATCAGAACAATGAAACATGAGGAGCACTGACCGACGGAAACATGTCAACAAACTTGGTATCTAACTATCCGAGTCTATTTGGATTCTCTAGGTCACGATTACATTCAAAATGATTCGAAATCGGGAAACTAAATTCAGGATCTACTCTGGTCTGCTCTGTGTGGCACATTATGGCATGAAAGCAGAGTCAAGTGCATATATGATTATCTTGGTCGCCCCTCCTCATACTAGATAAACCACTGTGATTGACCTGGGCCATGTTGGATAGAAGTCTGCCTGAACAGGGGCGAGGGGGGGGCAGATACAACCAGAGCAAATAAAACATGAGCTTGCAGATTCTTCTGGTTCCCAGACTACCTTGTTCCCTTCTCGCATCCAATTAATTATAATATTGATTATTCATTTAATATTGAGGTCAAAATCAAGAAAAGGTCCTTAACCTCAACCTTTCAAAGCTCTGCTGTGTGTGTGTGTATGTGTGTGTTAACCGACTCACAGTGCTGTGAGGAGGAAGCCAGGTGTGGATTTATATAGCTTCCACATGACGGTTTATTGTTATTTCCTTTTTTAGTGGCTTCTTAGGATTCAGCTTTAGCTTGAAGCATGTAATTAAAAAACAAAGTGGAAAACAAAGACTGAGACAAGAGATGGTTGGGATGGGGGGGGCGCTTGTTTCTTTGTGCAGAGATTCATATGTGAGGAAAATGATTCACATGGGCATCCAACTGGAGGGAGCTAAACGCACTCAAGGCTCCCCTAGGTCACCCTTTACTCTTGCAAAGGTCTTGCAAAAGAAGGTAGCACTTTATTCTGTCATTCTGGTGTGGACACTGGACAGAAGGTTACCACGTAAGACGAGACACACTTACCTCCTTTCCAGACAGATAGTAGGCAGAGAGGAGACCACCCACGAAGCGGATGTTGACCTCGAACACAGACACCTCGGTGTTCTGGAAGAGAAAAGGCATAAGCGTTTAGATTAGATTTCCCGTACTTTAAAAGATTCATCCACGCACATTTAGTTTGACGAAAGCCCTACAATTCCCCATTGGCCAAACCAACCGAGCCCTGAATAAAAACAACTTTCATGATCTCTTGATCTTGATAGTATTCAAGGTGCCCTTTGAATGACATGTATGTAATGTGAGTGTGCAAGAGCAGAACATCATGTTGGGTTGTTGGGATGAGCGAGGGGTGGCCACACACCTGGGTGATCCAAGCTATGGTCCCTCTAAGCCCTGTGTGTGGTGGCAGTGCACACCAGCACTTAGAACATTGCACCAAGACCCCAGTATGCAGAATGACACTGGACATCTTGATTCATTCGCCGACGCAGATACATTCATTTTAGATTTCACCGATTTTTACACCTCAGAAACAAACTAACCTGCTGCACGAGATGGGGACATACATGCAGATCATCAGCATATCTCTAAATAGCCCATTGTCACCCCAGGCAGCAGGTCAAACCACCCTTACACTTGGTGTTTCTGTGATCAAGGGGATACACATGCGGAAAAACAACTGAAATATATAACTGTGTTCCATCTGAATATATTATATATAATAGTTCTATATTAAGTAGGCCTTTACCAAATATATTAAATGAATACATCTTGCAAATTGTACAATACATAGCCTAACACTAAATACAATAACTGTGTTCTTGTGCCCGACGACGAGTTCAACAGCCTCTAAATATATAACCAAAAAGTTAATGAAGGTTTAGATAGACGCACATGGCGGGCATATTAGTTTGACGTCATTTGCTTGCAAAAGAACAGCAGCAATAACAAACAGCAATAACAAAAGGACAGTGAAGGATACCAAATTCTTCATAATTGTGTGTGTTCCGGCCATCTGAAACAACTCAAATATATTAAATGTCTCGAACAAATCAATCATATTTTAAGATAGGCTATAATATAAAACTAAAAACATGTGTGCGATGAGTCGTTTACTCAAGTCATTGCTGTGATGGGTAGTCGGAACCAGAAACACAGACAGGTAGTAGTCGCTTAAACACTTGTGGTTTTCTCTCTGAGACGAGCATACGGTACAGGAGAAAGCAAGCCATGCACTATTGATATATATGCATATAAGAATGAGACCTTGCTAATCTAACAGCGTTAAACAACGTTTACCAAAGCATAAACATTAACTAACAGCGCTCTTCAGCCGAGTCATCGACTGTGGTCATGTCAGGTGCTGTCATTTACAGTCAATAGGTCTACCTCAACTAGATCTAGACATACAGTCAAATAGGTCTACCTCAACTAGATCTAGACATACAGTCAATAGGTCTACCTCAACTAGCTCTAGACCTACAGTCAATAGGTCTACTCAACTAGATCTAGACATACAGTCAATAGGTCTACCTCAACTAGATCTAGACATACAGTCAATAGGTCTACCTCAACTAGATCTAGACATAGTCAGCAGGTCAACCTCAACTAGATCTAGACATAGTCAATAGGTCTACTTCAACTAGCTCTAGACCTACAGTCAATAGGTCTACTCAACTAGATCTAGACCTACAGTCAATAGGTCTACTCAACTAGCTCTAGACCTACAGTCAATAGGTCTACCTCAACTAGCTCTAGACCTACAGTCAATAGGTTTACTCAACTAGCTCTAGACCTACAGTCAATAGGTCTACCTCAACTAGCTCTAGACATAGTCAATAGGTCTACCTCAACTAGCTCTAGACCTACAGTCAATAGGTATACCTCAACTAGCTCTAGACATAGTCAATAGGTCTACCTCAACTAGATCTAGACCTACAGTCAATAGGTCTACTCAACTAGCTCTAGACATAGTCAATAGGTCTACTCAACTAGCTCTAGACATACAGTCAATAGGTCTACTCAACTAGCTCTAGACATACAGTCAATAGGTCTACCTCAACTAGCTCTAGACCTACAGTCAATAGGTCTACCTCAACTAGCTCTAGACATAGTCAATAGGTCTACCTCAACTAGATCTAGACCTACAGTCAATAGGTCTACTCAACTAGCTCTAGACATACAGTCAATAGGTCTACCTCAACTAGATCTAGACATACAGTCAATAGGTCTACCTCAACTAGATCTAGACCTACAGTCAATAGGTCTACTCAACTAGATCTAGACATACAGTCAATAGGTCTACCTCAACTAGATCTAGACATACAGTCAATAGGTCTACTCAACTAGCTCTAGACATACAGTCAATAGGTCTACTCAACTAGCTCTAGACCTACAGTCAATAGGTCTACCTCAACTAGATCTAGACCTACTGAACACAAACCTAAAGGCCCAATGCATGTCGCAAAATACCACACTTTTCAGCCTCATTTAAAAAAGGATTCTGTTCTAAAAACATTTAACATTTCAAACGGCTGAATTACATACGCCTCTTAGATGATTATGTGTTCAAGTTTGACTTATTTAAAGGATTTTTAGGATTTCTTTCCACCCCAACCCTAGTCTACTAGTCGTTTACTAACTTACTAAACTTCCAGGTAACAGTCTAGCCAATTAGTGGTCAGGAACATCCCTATTCACACATCGCCTTACTTAGAGTACAGTTCTCACTTGCATGATTTGTTGTGATTTGAGCTTTCACATAATATAAATAAAGAGATAATGTTAATGTCATCGTTGCCATTATTATATAGTCTATGTATTCGTTTTATTGTTATTATTGTAAAACTTGTTGAATGCTTTGGGAGCTCCGCCTACCCAGGCAAGCTACGAAGTGTTGGCGCCCAAACCTATTTTATACAGCCTCTCAACGGCAATGCATGAAAAGGCAAATGCTTTTGACAAAAGTAAAACATATAGAAAAACTAAATGTATTGTACAATATCCCAAAACATAAATCTATGTAGGGGAAAACACTGCTGATGTGACTTAATTTAGTTTTTATCCATCGCCACTGACAAACATGAAATTCATGTGTTCTGACATCCACTACATATGGCTGTTTTGTACTTAAGACTTATACTCATAGTATATATGCAAATGACGCGATTAGGCTCCTATTAAAGCACACATTCTTGACTGTGATATATTTTTTTTAATCATTTCACGTTCAGTTCGGTTGACAAATGTAGTCTACTTTGTTTTAAGTAGTATAAATTATACTTGTCAACGTCAAGGATATGAGCAGTAGATAGATTGAGATTTTCAAATGTGTCAAATGCCGGTCAAAAGCTGTCAAGAGTCGACTGCAGATGGCAGCAGTGACGGCCTCACAACCATTTAAAATTTGCGATTTGAAATGACATTTATAAAAAAAAAAAAGGGTGTAAAACAAGGCCTGTCAGCTAGTGTGTGCAGCATGCTATTGGCTTAGCTGTTGGGGAACCTACCCCAGTAGGGGACGTCAGTGCTCAGCTTTGGTCGCATGCTAGATTCTTTCACAAAGAGATCAACAAGTTTACGTGAGGAAGGACCCCGTTAGCTGTGACACCACTTAAGACACAGAGGAGAAGAAGACCTGCCCATGGAGATGTCGGCTGAGATGAATTTAACCACAATAAATCACAAACACAATAATATTGTATCCACTATAAACCACACTATATACTGTAACATACCATAGGTAGTATAAACACTATGTGATATGGTTCATTGGTGTAGGTTTATATGCCATCCCTGGCTCAAGGCTACCAGTCAATATATTGTTGACTTAATAATGAGCAGTAAAATACTAAAAACAACTATATCGATCCATGCAAGACAATTTGTTTCAAATGGTCTTTTACAATTAGTAATTTAGCAAACACTTGTATCCAGGCAATTGTTGACAGAAAAAGCAAGGTCTGAGTGGGGAAATTACAGTGACAAACTTGAGTTAAACTTGACCCTGGGAGCGTAACAGCCAAAGGCATCGTTAAAAAATGAATGTTCTACTTCCAAATGCGCGGGGAGTTAAAATTAGAATAGCATTATTTATGTTGCAACCTGCCATTAGCTGTGCAGCGTCAATGAGTTAGACGGTGACAGATGTGTGGAGGTGGTGTTGCAAAAGGGGTGATTGGGCTGTCGTTGGTGACATTTAACAGTAGTTTTTGTTATTTTAAAAGGAAGATACACCCACTTTGTGACACAATAGACCCACCGTTGTTAATTAAAGAGCAAGACACACTCAACGAGACATTCTTCCTTGCAGTGGGGGCGGGGGGGGGGTTGCCGGTTGCCAAGTCCCCGAAACACCTGGGCACTGCCGAGGGGCCCGTGAGCAAGGCACCAGACCCCTACACTGCTCCCCGGCGTGGTTCATAAAATAGATGCCCATTGCTCCTAATACTAGGATGGGTTGAATGCAGAGAAACACATTTCACTGTGTGTGTACTGTATGTGACCAATAGAGGATTCAATCCTCCAGATTTAGATTTCTGAGATTCACACTCCCACACATACAATTATAAATACAGAGTCAACCTCACAAGGATGCTCAACAACATTTCGGACTGAGAAACACACACACACACACACACACACACACACACACACACACACACACACACACACACACACACACACACACACACACACACACACACACACACACACACACACACACACACACACACACACACACACACACACACACACACACACACACACACACACACACGCTTTTAGACATTTGTTTTCTGTTGTAGCAGACAGAAATGACAAAGAGTCACCTCCATGCAATAATAAGTCAAAGGAGAGCAATGGAATGTTTTCCCCTCCAGTGGGCACGTTGTCTCTATAGGAATACCTGGGTTGCTTTATGACAACCAATAAATAAAAGGTCTAGGTGGGACTAGACCCGTGAAGGGAGGTCTTGGGAGTGTTGCGTCTAAAACAGAAATAAGGCTAACAGATGCAGAGAGGGGGATACAGGAACCGCAAGGCTGTACCTTGACAGGAACTGCCAACTTTGGAATGCTAAATAGATGGTTAGACAGCCCTGCATGTACCATTAGGTTTCAATGAGAAGGAACAACAGGTCGTGGAGTCCTCCGGAATTCTTCCGCTCTAAAAGTCTGCCAGTGTGCGAGTCATTAACCAAACTAAGCTCAGGCTTTGCGTTTCCACAGTGAGATAAGTGAGATAGATTTGTGCTTTTGTCTTGAGTCATAATTGTCAAGTGTCGATCTTATTGCCTATGAATTGCAACTTTGCGATTTGCGAAGTTTGGATACATATTTTATGCCTGGACCTGACAAACAGATGCATGAAGGACATGCATCTCATTTAAAAATATCCAAATATGCTCAAACAACAGCTCATATTATCCTCTGAGGAAATTATTATAACTCCAATGCTGGTGAACAATTCCTCCCCACCGTCACATAACTGCCACTCACTGGGTGCTTTTAATTGTTTGAACTCCTGAGACTGTTGCAGCCGGTGGAAAACCCAGGAGATTAGCAGTTTGAGTTTCTCAAACCAACCTCTCTGCCATCAACAACCGTTCATCGTGGCACTCCCATTCTGATGTCTAAACAAACTGTCCATCTCTTGTCCTATTTAGCGTTAAGAATAAACCTACTCTCCAATAGTAAGCTTTACATTGGCAAGTATCACCCCCATTCTTAAACATGGGGACCTTGCATTGGGGCTGCAATAGAATTTAGTGCAAAAATATATGAATGTATCGGCAATGATTTATTTGGATTGTAAGATGAATGGGTCAATAATTCTTCAGTCAATAATGTATTCGATTGTTAACATTGTTTATAATCTAAATTAATAAAAATGTACTAACTAAATATTGAGTCGTTCTAGTTCACAACCACTTAAAAAGCTGCAGTAGGTACGGTTTTGAGAAATGTCAAAGAGAATAAAAGAAACCAAAAACGTTCCTCAGCCATTGAGAGGTATTGCATTTACCAGCAAGATCCACCCCTGAACCAATCAGGGCAGAGATGCCCTGATTGGTCAGAAATGAGCCAGGAGCAGTCTACAATCTAAATGGTGTCTTACAGGGGCAGGCGCAGTCAGCTAGCAACAGATATTCTCAAAGAGCATTTCACTCACCAATAACTGATGGATGGCTGTCATTTCTAACAGAGATTACACTCAAATAGCTCTTAAATCTTAACTACAGGACCTTTCAACTCCTTAAAGTGAAACAGGAAAACTACTCTAGCTTGATTTGCTTCAGGATAACAATTTTGAACGATGATTTAGACTAAGAGCTGTCAGGTTGTAACGGACTACAAAAGAATGATAATGTATTCCCCTCAACTTGTTTTACATTGCAGTAACACCCTCTTTGACAATTTTGATATTTCTTCCCTGATTATTCCATGTCACTGTAGACAGTGTACTGTATGTCAGTGTACTGTACTTATGGATGTATAGACTGCCATAAGTACTGTCAGTGTACTGTATGTATGACTGCACCCTGTACTGTCATTGTGTTGTTTGTATGGCTGTATAGACTAGTGTCTACCGTCAGCGTTCTGTATGTATTTCTGTATAGCCGGTGAACTCTGTACTGTATGTATGGCTGTATAGACGTGTACCTTCAGTGTACTGTATGTATGTCTGTACAGCCATGTACTGTCAGTGTGCTGTATGTATTGTATGGCTGTATAGACGTGTACCTCCAGTGTACTGTATGGCGGTATAGACGGTGTACAGTCAGTGTGCTGTATGTATTGTATGGCTGTATAGACGTGTACCTTCAGTGTACTGTGCACCGGCTGTGTTGTAAATGCAATGTGTAAATGTAAAAATAGTTGTCAAAGAACACAGTAAATTGTTTTTGTTTTTTTTAAACGTCAGTGTTAATTTAATTGGTTTCAGTTCCACTTTAATATCAGAAGGCAGTTAGGGAAATAAAACCTTTTCTCCTTACCAGGTTGAAGTCAAGGTTTTTCTCTACCCAGGCAGTAGCCTCGTCAAAGTCATCGTACATTTCCATGATGTACAGGGTATCCAACGCATCCACTATATTAGCTCCCTTAAGACCACCTGAAAGAGAGAAAGAGAAACAGAAATGAATAATTAGCTTATAGTACAATATAAATGCATTTTGCCAAGTTGGGAAAGTAACAGTTGCTTAAGCAACACTGAGAAGGACCAGGATGTCACCTCTACAGCTCTTGGGGTAGCAGCACCGCGAGTCATTCAGTAGCAGTTATACACAGGGCTGAACTGTGAGCTCCTTTACCATAACTAAAGGAGCCGCTTGACTGCATGAGCCACATGTTGAACAATTATGTTAAACATTATTGTTTAACTTTTACCAACGACGGGAACCAAATAAAGGTAGTTTGGTTAAAATATGACGCATTGTCTAGGAGGAGATAGTAAAGGTATAAAATAAAATAAAAATTATCGGGCGGAAGAATATAGTTCCATTTGCAATGTCGTACAGCATAAGCTTTTAATAAGACACGCCACAAGAGGACAGCATCAAACGGACCGGAGGTAGAGCCTTTTGAAAAGTGCAACTTCGACCCCTTGGTGGCGCTAGAGATTTGTTCAAATTTGGGCAAATAAGTCTAAATAAATCCGTTGTATAGACGGTTTATGTTAATGAGTCTAAACAACACTTTTAAATAGCACATGCATTGTCGTCATTAAAAGTTCACAAACAATGCATTGATAATATACTTTTAAACGTTATGTGAATCTAAATGAATGGTCCCCTGGATCGACCATGAAACAAATGACTGCATTGGGCTTTCTTTCCTCCGCCACCATCTGCCAAAATGTGTAACATCGGTATCGTAGATTGTGAAAAAATACGATATACCAATATTTACTACAGTTTTTTGATCATCGGCCCTGCGATTATTACGGCCAATTATTGATATCAGCATTTCATATGATATCGTCCTGAAAATGACATACATTATTTATATATATATATATATATATTTCTAGAGGTTTTGTATTCATCCGACGCAGTCAGCGCTCCCGGAAAGGTAGTGAGCTGGCTAAAGTACTACAGCGCAGGCCTCCTTGGATGGCCTGTGTGGAGAGTGACAAGTCATAAGTAGCTTTGTGAGCAACTCGGGGCAAGCAGTCTGAGCAGCAGCTTTGGCTGCTTCCCAATGTAAGAGAAGAGCTGCAGAGTCAAAGTAACAAGGGTGTTTGCACAGCAGGCAGACACGCTGCGTCCTGTTCAATAAATTCCCTCCAACTTTCAAATGAGAGCAGCCGCTCCCCACACAGCAGCAACCGACAGAAATCAGACAAATCTCATCTTCTGTGTTTTACTTCTACGCGGCGCCACGCTGCGAGACACCGCGCTGCGAGACACCGCGCTGCGAGACACCGCGCTGCGAGACACCGCGCTGCGCTCCACGGCTCTTCTGGTGTACTGTAATAGAAGCTGGACCCCAGGCATCTCACCATGGAACACCTGGGTTTTGGCGAGGGGGAGGGTGGGGCCTTCCAAGCATGCTTCCGAGAGAGCGATTTTGCTTTGGTTACATTTTCTTGCTCAACCCATCTTGCCTCTCCCACACCTTTTTGCTTGAGGGACTGACACACACACACACACACACACACAACCGAAGCCACTCCCTCTCCCAAGTCTCGCAACACAAAAGGATAACTCTCTTGTATTGTTACAC
>CM051019.1:10588998-10618998 GCA_027704905.1 Muraenolepis orangiensis
ACTACGCATGGACAAAGAGTCCACCTAATTCTGCGAGACAATGGTAAACCGTCACAGACAAGTAGGAAGTGACAGACATGTAGGCGGTGATTCAGGGGTGAGTCATTTGTTTATTATACAGATCCCTATTGGCTGACACCTCGATGACCAGCTGGTCTTCCTGGGGTCTAAGACAACATTACACATAAAAAAAATGCAAATTTGAAAGCCCCAAAATGTATCGAAAACTAACAGAAGACGACATAGTGATAGGTGTGATAACATGATTATTCCGAACAGAAATTGCCTGTAGTATTGCCTCTTGGCACAATAAAGCACTTGGGGTCTGCAGGACTTAAAGTAGAAGAACCAAAACCAATACCAATAGACACCCCCCCCCCCCCAGCTGAAACTGGACAACAAATCAACACATTCTTGGAGAAGTGGGCGCGGTGAGACGTAGGCTCTGGTTTGTTTGGAGTATTAGCACAATACATTATTGAGCTGCTCTCGCAATGCTGAACGGATTTAGTCTGAAGTCACCCCCACACACACACCGCTGTTAATCTAAAAAGGTCAAGGCTGGTTGGTGACAGAATCTAGAGGATCAATCACCTCTAAGTAAGTGTGTGTGTGTGTGTGTGTGTGTGTGTGTGTGTGTGTGTGTGTGTGTGTGTGTGTGTGTGTGTGTGTGTGTGTGTGTATTGCTGCACTAACCAAATAGATTGCTGGAGTGGCCTTGCTTGGAGATGGGCCGGAGCTCATTGGAACCCCAGGCGTAGCGCTTGTAGCCGTCCCACGAGTGCTTCATCATCTGCACACAGAGAAAGAGAGGGAGGGTGGAGGGAAAACGGGAGTGTTAGAGCACCACCATCCATTTGTCCTATTAAAAGTTGGACTGTGATTGAACACTGAAATTGAAAGAAGATGAGTCTGTCTGCGGGAACGCTACGGTGCAACACAGGCAGTCAGGACAGTGAATTCGAGGCCTGCATGATGAGGCCACTACTGATGTTACGAGAAAAGCTATTAGAGGGTAGGTGTGCTGTGTCACTTCAGAATGGGATGAACCTATCGCTAAACCACATTAGAGGGTAGATAAGCTATACCACTTCAGAATCTATCATTGAGACCTATGGTCTACAGCCCGGCAAGTGACCCATTGCTACACACTGGTCAATGGCAATCAAATTCAAAGCATCACCATGGAGAGATGTGAACCAAAAGTTCAGTATGTTCAGATACTGTTACTGTATTTCACTAGGTTTCCTCTGCAACCCATTGGGGGCATGGGGGCATGCCAGTGAGACAGAGAGAGGGGGATAAAAGAGGGGGGTTAGAGACAGAAGAAGAAGGGAGAGAGACAATGAAAGACAGGAGACGGGGAGAGAGAGCGACTGAGAAGAAGTGTACCAGCCAATGCATGTTTTCCAGAGAGAGCGAGAGAAAGACTGATATTATTCTGTCCAAATCCCAGTTTTGAGAGAACAGTTTGGCATGAATGCACTCGTTGACCTAAATGCCTGATATAATGTACCTGCATACACAAAGTAATTTATATATTTTTTATTTCTTCCTGCACAATATGCAATTAACAGAAGAAAAACATGGGGATGCACCGATACCACTCGCTCACTCCCGATACAGATTGTGATCCATGAACTTTGCCTTACTGATTGCCACATAATGCCACATCCCTGGTGGATGACATGAGTTTAAAGTACTAACAAACAGCAGATACAGCATGTGAAGGGATCGACAAGTGAGTGACCTTTATTCAGGCACTTTTTGCAGCAAACATTTGTTTGTTTATTTAAAGTGAATTATTACGATGATGAATTGTGAGACCTTTTTTTTCTTTTATATGAAGCTATGTTTTGTTAATGCTTTCGGTATCGACTACATTTGTAATGACTGATTTTCTGCGTGATAGTGTTCTGATACAGAGAATCAGAGCGGTGAATCAGAGGATAAAGGCATAATTAATCAATTACTTATGCATACATTTAATTTGATTTCTTGACTTTATATCCTCCATTGTAGGCCAGACAGAATTCGTCTTTTTATTTAGCCCTACCTTTATGGCTTTGAGGTCCATATGTGAGCAATGCTTTGGCTGAATAAACATTGATAAAGCGAGGTATAATAATAATAATAATAATAATAATAATAATAATAATAATAAGGTATAACGAGGTATAATTGCTGGTGGATACATTTTTTTACTCCAACACCTTGAAACGCATTTAAGATGAGCGCAGATGTGACAAATTGTGTCTCAAACTATATCAGCATACATGCAGAATAAGGATAAAAAAACCATGAATAACGATGCTCTTTTGGTGTTCAAGTTGGCTAGCAATGTCGCTCCATCTCCCAGTGAAACTACTTGTCAGAAGCACCCCGTCTGTGGCAACTGATAGATTATACCAGATATAACGCTGATTTAATAATTCATTTTAGCCTACCAACACAAAGTTATGAATAGCAAGATTATGAAGGTCATAATTCATCGCTATCCTATTACTCAAATATGCCTAGAAGCCTTACGCTGGATTTGATAATGGGTTTATTATTTATGAAACAAGAATGGGGGGAAAAAAGTGATTTGCAGATGATTCCTTCCACGCTGTGGCAGAAGAGAACCTAGCTCAGCTCATGGCACAATGGAAACAGGTGTATATAATACACAAGACTGCTTGTATGTGCAGTCCCACAAGAGTGCTCCCTTGATTCTAATTGTTTTTTTGGACGGTTAAACCGTACACTGTAAATATTGTTAAGAAAAATTGGATATCGCCCAACCCTAAACTTCAGCCAATCAAATAGCTGGCAACTACTGAATGTTGACATTCAATATTTAACTGTATGTCTTGTTATCCTGTTGCCATTTGAGGTAACGGTGTGACTGTGATGAGCAACCGTTTTCCACTGTTGATGGGTACGGTATCTGAGCCAGACCTACCCAGACTAGGGATGCTAATTTGGACTAGTGCGGACCGACACTAGACACTTATTAACGGACAATAAATGTACTGTATTGTATTTGTAAGGTTTTTTTTGTATGGATTGTATTGGGTATTAGGGTGGGTGACATGACGTCGGATTGTTCCGTAATCGAGAAGAAAAAAAAATGTATTTCCTCCAAAAGACTTGACATCATGTCAGTAGGGCAAAATAGAATATTGTATGAGACAGTTTTACTTTTAGTGTAGTCTTGTTTATATTTTGAAGGTTAGCATGCAAAATGTCCTGGTGTGTGACTGTAATATGAAGTATGAAATACAAACATTTACTCAGTAACACCTGAAACTGTTTAGAAAGGCTTTTGGCATTATTTGTTTACTGTGGTGTGAATGTTGAGAGGCGTGTGTTAATCTCTTATTAATTTAACAAATGTCATTGTTTCTGTCAAGCTATTAGTGTGTCCATTTTTGTTAGTCCTGTGGTGAGAACATTACATATATATATTTTTTATCACCTTAAGGTTTAAAACACTATATGCATTCAGTTAGCAAAATGCTAAAGGTAATTTATGTATGACATGGGTTCACAATGGCCACACAAATGAATCCATGTCCTGTTGTGTGACAGTACTGTCCTGCAGAGTGATACAGAAGTCAGTCAGTTACTGTTACATGCCTGTTGTTTTTAGTTGTTAGTTGTTAAGTGTTGGTTTTAAGGAAGTTTTAAGAAAGGTCAAGGTGGCAAGGAAAAGGTTCCCTCGATGGGGTTGGTGCATGTGTGAAAAGGATGGCCGATCAGTTTGTTTAAATGGAAGTGATCTGCAAACTCCAGAGGCCCTCCATGACTTACTGTCCAGCAAAGATGGGATGAGAATGGAAATTAAAATGAAATGGATAGAAGAAAAGGACAAAGAAGAATGCAATGCATTGCTTCCTCTTGTGGTGCCAGCTGTCAAAGGGATAATAAAACACACCATATCTTCTGATTTCCAGTTCATCCACTGGACACAGTTGAAGCATAGGAGCAAGATGTACTGGAGGTGGGACAATTCATCATTTTAAACTATAATGACAAGCAATATGTGGGCAAAATGTTAAGCATTCATGGGGATGAGGGGTTAATTGCATGTCACAGCATGGACAGAAGAATGCTTTCCAGTGGCCTGAAAAAGAATGCATCTACTACTCTTAAAGTGACATCATCATTGGGGCAATTTCAGAGCATGAGGCCTGCGGTAAGGCAGCTAAATGAGCAACCTGGACTGGCTCATGTTCAACTCGGCCTAATGGTTACATGTTCAAACTGATTTTAAAAACATTCTTAACATGTTGCTACAAGTGTGTGTGTGTGTGTGTGTGTGTGTGTGTGTGTGTGTGTGTGTGTGTGTGTGTGTGTGTGTGTGTGTGTGTGTGGAAATGAATTTCATTGTTCTAAATGAGAACTCAATAAACGTGTATGAATATTTCAACAATGTCGCATCTCGTCCTGTGGTGTAGCATCATGTCATGCGGTGTGACATGACTTCAAATACAATTAAAAAGCTTTTCTGAAGGTTCTGTTAATACAATTTTTTTTAACAATTCATAATTTAACTATAAAAAGAAAAGGAGCATTTTCATCAAGATTGTACATACTTTACACAGCTATTAACGAGGGTTACTCTGTCAGAAGCCAACAGCTAGGAATATATCCCTGATCGCCCCCAATTCACGATTACACTCAGTCTATTGATTAAAAGACTCACTTAACCCTCTGCCAATCCAACAATAGCACCTTGTTGGATTGGCATCCTCAGGTTCTGACCTTATGTGGATTTTATTTCAAGTCAATTGGACCCACGGTTCCAGAGATATGGCTGACAACGTGATTATTTGGCAATTTACCAGCATTAAGCTCCATGTGGGGGCAAAATTAGAAATCTGAGAAGCATCGAGCATCGATTTTGTTTTCAGCTGTGAAGTGGCCGATCTTGAAATTGTAAAACACCTGAAATCTAGTCAGTTCTTACCCTCAATGATATCTGGGCATTTGCCCAAAAAAATCTCAATAGGTTATAAAGTTTGAGTTATCACTTTAACACAAAGGATCTGCGGTGGTCAGGGGGATTCCATAAAATCCTCGGAACTTTACTTCGGGGATATAACTAATTTTAGGTGCAATTGCAATATATCATTGGAGGGACATTCAGAATTGTTTTTTTTAAATTACTGCTCATGCTCCAAATGACAAGATATCCCAACAGCAACAGTGAAATTAAAGTGCTATATCTCTGCAAAGAAATGGGTTAATAAATATTTACTTTAATTGTATTGTAGATAATTCCATCCACCAATAGGTCACATAATTACTCCTTTAGGAAATTAAAGGGCTTTCTGGTGCAAATGTCCAACAATGTTTACATGTCCGTCTTTCATTTGTTTTACAGTATTTGCTGGCATGCACTTTGAACCTTTACAATATTGCTTCAGTGATAAATATCTGCTTGCCAATGCCTGCAGGTTTAGTGAACCCTTCTTATCGCCTCCTTTTATTTGCTTAAGAACAGACTTCATGCCATCAGTATGTATTTACTACACTGCATTTGGGTCCCATCTCGTCGTACACCTGGATGTCCAAACACTTATTACAGGCCACTAATTAAAAAGGGGCCTGACACTGATCGTTGCTCACTGACTGCACGGCCTTGAATGCTGCGGCTCAGTGACTCTAATTGCTCTGCAGGGCTGTGCAGGCAGGTCGTTGTATGTAGCTCACTCCAGCCCACAAAGACAGGTCTGGGGGGGGGGGGGGGTGCTAAGACAGGGACAGGGGGTCTGGTGGCCTGGTGGGGACGGGGGGTACTAAGACAGGGACAGGGGGTCTGGTGGCCTGGTGGGGGGGTACTAAGACAGGGACAGGGGGTCTGGTGGCCTGGTGGGGTGGGGGGGGGCATCCCCGATAGACCTTCCTTAAATAAAGATTAGGGCGAGGGAGTAGAGAGTCAATTACTCTGTGGGTTTTGAACAATACGGTTATTCCCACCATTATTTAACATAAACAAGCAAAAAAAATAGAGTCGAACATAAGTTTGGTTTATAACAGTTAAGCAACAAAGGAAAGAACAGATGGAGGGAAGCAGGGAAAAGGATGATGAAAAGCAGGACATGGGGGAAAGACTGTAGCTAATTCTGTTTAAGGTGATTAGCAGCTTGTCCAGATCTCGGTCTACAGATAATACGTCAGCATGTCTACAGATAGTATTCAGACCAGCATATGTGGGCGGAAAAGATGATAAGCTTGTATGTATATTTGAGGTTAAATGGATTAGAAGTCTCTGAACATATTTAACAGATTATCATAGAGAAGCTTAGCATGCCAACATTGAAAATAACAAACAAGCAAATCAGAATACAGGAAAATATCATATTTTGAATTAGCCATTGGTGGCTATCCAATGGTAAATAAATGCACTCACCAGCAATAGTATTTCTGACCAAGGAGGTAGGAGGATACCAATATAAAGTACAAGATGTTCATTTTTAGCATTGTGTTTTAGAAATTCACACTGCGGGAGGGAATGGGGAGTAAGCATTCCATTTTACTTGTTGCCAATGGCAAATACAAATCCTGAATCTTGAATTGAAGATAGATACTAGATAAAAGGGGGGAATATAACTGTTTAAACAATTTCAATCAATTTCAATAATTAAATAAATGACAAAATAGGAGCTGGCTGCTTTTTAGGTTTGTGTGCTACGGAGTTCTCTAGCAGCATGATGCCATCTGTTCCTATGCCATCTGCTTTTCATGCGGGGCATTGAATGGGGACTAGTCGTGACCAGAGCACGTGCATGTTGGAAACACAGTCAAATGCAAGAAGCGTCTACCCATGACACCAACCAATTTTGGCACACCCATATCCCACTCATATGACACACACGAAAGACCAGAAACAAACTACATTTTGGATCGCCCATACTGCAGCTGATGTATTGGAGTCAATGAAATATGTACAAACCAACACGCCGATTGCACATGCTGGCTGGCTTGTTGGTTCAGTCGCTCCAGGGTTGTTTACAAGATATGTCTATTTTATGCCTTTCTGAATTCAAAGCCTTCCTACAAACTGAACCTACATCTTCTCTGTCTCTCTCTCGCCGTCGTCGTCCTTTGCTCTCATAAGTAGCAGTGTGCCCCTCTGGAACAACACCCTTATCCGCTTCTCAAAACCCAGACAAGCACTATTGCACTAAGCACACCGCTGAACAGTTTCCCCATTAGTGAGAAGAGGAACACATTAAACATGCACTTCGATAAGGAGTGGAAAAAACGTTTCTGTTATCTGTATTTTACATGACATTTTCTTGAAAATGGTCTACAGAGAAAATAGCATGTCAGAGGTCTGATGGTCTTAGTTCCTCTTCACACAATAGGCCTAGTTCAAAACGAGTTGACCATCTAGCTGTAGTTATATTAAGACCTATTTGTACATTTCTGAGATAAAAGGGATAAAAGGGTTAAAAGGGAACTAGCTGGCTACAGCTGATTTAATGATGTATACGGCACACAAACAAATGTACACACACCTTTATTAGGTACATCTGTTCAACTGTTATTGTTAACACAAGTCAACTCAAGACATTTAGGCATGCAGAGATTTTCAAGACGGTCTGCTGAGGTTCAAACCAAGCATCACAAAGGGGAAGGTGATTTAAGTGGAGGATGGTTGTTGTCTCAAGATGTTCACACACACCACCATCTCTCGGGGTTTACTGAGAATGCAAAAAGACAATATCCAGTGAATGGCAGTTCTCTGGATCTAAAATGCCTTGTTATCAGACAGAGGTCAGAGGAGAATGACCAGGCTGGTTGGAGCTGATAGAAAGGACACAGCAACTCAAATAACTACTCGCTACAACCGCTGAACGTACAACAACGAACCTTGAAGCAGACGGACCGGAGGAGCAGAAGACACACCGGGTGCCACTCCCGTCAGCTAAGAGCAAGAAGGGCTACAATTGGCACGGAACCACCAAAATAAAAGATTGGCAAATCGTTGCAAATGAGTCTGGATTTGTGCTGCGTCAATCCGATGGTAGGATTGGAATTTAGCGTAAACAACATGAAACCATGGATCCATCCTGCCTTGTATCAGCGGTTCAGGCTGATGGTCAAACAGTGTGAGGGATATTTTCTTGGCCCACTTTGTCTCCCTTAATACCAATTGAGCATTGTCTAAATGCCACAGCCTTCCCCGAGTCTCGTTGCTGACCCTGTCCATCCCTTTAAGACCACAGTGTACCCATCTTCTAATGTCTGATCTGAGGAATGCTTCCAGCACCTTGTTGGACCTATGCCAAGAAAGAAGGCAGCTCATAAAGCAAAAGAGGTTCCAACACGGTACTAGCAAGGTGGACCTACTAAAGTGGACAAGTGACTGTCATTCATTAAACAAACCTCATCCCGTCCTTAGACCACGGCTCTGTCCTACACAACAGTTAGGGGCCAATCAAAAGAGCCATGAAATACGCTGCTCTCAATAGCCTGATGGGTGCTTAACCATGCTCCGATAGAGGATATAGTCAACAGACCAGAAAAACCAGGCCATCGCAACATTACACCTAATCAATACCACTTGACGGGCTGACTAGGGAGTGTAGTATAAATTCCAAAAGATGAAATTGAAAAAGAAGAAAAAAATCCATATGTTCCGTCACTGCGTGTTAAAACCCTCCCTCTAGCTGTAGGGAACAACACACCACGGAGTCCCTCTAGCTGTAGGGAACAACACACCACGGAGTCCCTCCAGCTGTAGGGAACAACACATCACGGAGTCCCTCTAGCTGTAGGGAACAACACACCACGGAGTCCCTCTAGCTGTAGGGAACAACACACCACAGAGTCCCTCTAGCTGTAGGGAACAACAGACCACGGAGTCCCTCTAGCTGTAGGGAACAACAGACCACGGAGTCCCTCTAGCTGTAGGGAACAACACACCACGGAGTCCCTCTAGCTGTAGGGAACAACACACCACGGAGTCCCTCTAGCTGTAGGGAACAACACATCACGGAGTCCCTCTAGCTGTAGGGAACAACACATCACGGAGTCCCTCTAGCTGTAGGGAACAACACACCACGGAGTCCCTCTAGCTGTAGGGAACAACACACCACGGAGTCCCTCTAGCTGTAGGGAACAACACACCACGGAGTCCCTCTAGCTGTAGGGAACAACACACCACGGAGTCCCTCTAGCTGTAGGGAACAACACACCACGGAGTCCCTCTAGCTGTAGGGAACAACACACCACGGAGTCCCTCTAGCTGTAGGGAACAACACACCACGGAGTCCCTCTAGCTGTAGGGAACAACACACCACGGAGTCCCTCTAGCTGTAGGGAACAACACACCACGGAGTCCCTCTAGCTGTAGGGAACAACACACCACGGAGTCCCTCTAGCTGTAGGGAACAACACACCACGGAGTCCCTCTAGCTGTAGGGAACAACACACCACGGAGTCCCTCTAGCTGTAGGGAACAACACATCACGGAGTCCCTCTAGCTGTAGGGAACAACACACCACGGAGTCCCTCTAGCTGTAGGGAACAACACATCACGGAGGGACTGGAACTATTGACAACAGATAAAAACACCGGGGACCTCGGTAATAACAACACCTTCATTATCTGCTCTCCAACGCAGCAACTCCCCACACGACTATCAAGTCCAAAAAACAACAAAAACAAACTAGTAAAAGTCAAAAGTACTTTGTTAATAACTCACCAGTGTTCAAAAACCCATCCAGAACAAAACAAACAAGAGATGTAGTAAGAGAAGGATTTTGTTTCTGGAGGATGGTAGAAAAACGTCTACTATCTTGCCTCTTTGTCGGATCTACCTTTACTCTATAAACAGAGCATACATAGACTCCAATATAATCCAATTACAAAACACTTAAAAGATAGATACAATAGATGGATTAAGAATAAGTCAAGATTGTTATCAATCAATTTCACCTTTCACATTTTTTAATTGGAAGCCATGATGGGTTTGGCCTATCCAAATCAAACTAGAACTTGTGAAAAGCAGACCGATTTCTGACTACCTATGTTGCAACCTTGCCCCAACCGCATTCAAGAAGATGATACTCAATTTAGCTACAAGCTTCAAGATGTAAGTGGAATTACCCAAACCTGAAACTGTCCCATAGAAGGAGAGCAAAACAGAACCGGATGGGAAACAAAATGTCTCAGCACACGATGTTTTGAATGTAGTACTCAAGGTTGTAGGTTGTGAAGGTTGTACTCAAATTCAGGATGACTACATGGGGAACAATCTTGAGGGTATCGTTGAGAATGATGAAATAATCGATTTTTCCACCTCACTAACTTTGCACTTCTGCTATGTTTTGCTGCATTCTAGCTGACAGTTTAGCAGACAAGTTGTGTTTATGTTAATGCGGCATAAATTAACTGAATCATTAACTTAGCTTAGTCATTTTGTCCCATTAGTCTGCTTCTGGATCTTGTCGTCTAAAGTAAAAGTAGGTCACCAAAAATGGGTTACCCTACATGGTTTCAAACCATGCTCTCTAGATTGGGAGTTGTTGTAGTAGGAACACTAATATCTGTGTAGACATAACTGTCCAACCATGAATGTTGGATTAAACGTCTTCTAGTCACACTATTGCAAATTAAGAGTGATCAATATGTTTACCCTCTCCTGTGCTGAACTGCTAGCTGGTTTCAGGCCTGCTCATTTGTCATCTAGAAGTCACCGCTGATTCACTTCACAGAGAACGCCTAAGTGGAAAGCCAGTTGGTGTAAAAACACGTAGCCTATATGGTGTATTCCTATGTTAATGAATGGCCAGTCAAGAAGGAATGTTGTCATTTGTTCTGCCATTGTTTCGACATACCGAGGATTCCCACTAGGGGTGCACAATTTCGATTTTTCGACTGACCACCAATTGCTATCATCTGATATTCGTTCTGGATAGTTTGATGGGCGGTCTCTGGATAGTTTGATGGGAAGAGCCGATCAGATGATGCAGAACATGAAAGACTTACTACACGCCGCACTAAAATAGCTTCACTATAACAAAAGGGGATTACCGTTTAGTGGAATGGGTCGGGCCAACAATCGCACTTGCTCACTGAGGAAAGGAGCTATAACTGATAATACTATAGACTATAGATAATACAAATCCAACAATGAACAACATATAATCAAATGTAATCGTTTTGCCTGCGATACTCTCTGCACGTACCCATCTGGGCAGGCAGAGAAAAGGACAGCTACGCTGTTCTCGGGTCAAAGCATTGGCTGTGGTATCTAAGCTTTAGATAACAAATCATGAGAAACAGTTCGGTGGTCATTATTGTATTGTGTGTGTATAAATTGAATAAATAGTTCAACTGATCTTACTGCGTGTGTCTTGATTGTAGTACCCCCATGCATTCAAAGTTTACAATTAGAACGCTCCCGACAGCGAGGCCCATACAGCAGCACCATACAGCAAACACAAAACAAGTGTTGTTCAACGTTACATTCGAGCCGTACCGAGCTGGACTCTGATCCAGAGTGGATCCAAAAGCCACTGACTTTCCTCCATATAGCGCTTACTTTTACTTTTTGAAGCATTATTCAGACAAAACAAACAATTGAACAGTGGTGTCCGAAAGGGAGGGGGGGGAAACGTAGTCCACCTTGTGTTCCAACTCAAAGTCCACACATCATGACAGCCCAATCTTTAAATGTTACACAGTGGTGCAGCACCACTATTCCATTATTTGGGGAGAACCCTTTACCTTTTTGTGGCTGCTCTGCACTCTCTTCACTCACTCCGTCCGTCATACCACCTAAACACGTCACATAGTATGCTCCAAAGGGTGTTATTTTAGTGAAGCCGTGCACTCACACATGTGACGGGGCAACTGGCCCTGTCACAAACTTGTTGATAATACGTTGTCCAGTGGGCTCTTAATCCAACACTATGACATACAGCCGACGAATGCACCCCTCCACAACATAAGCAGAATAATGCATACTATATTCCACAGCGGTTTTTAGGGTGGGTTACTAAGGCCCTGTTCACATCGCATCCTGGGTGATCCGATCACAAGCATGTCTTCACACCTGGCATTAGAATGCATCTCTACCTGCGCCTCGAGTGGCCACTTGTGATCTGATCTCACTCCCCTAATCTATATGCAAATAAAGAGTAGTAGATGAAATCAAAACAATACCGACTGGATCTTTTCTGGGGATGTTCCTAACCGCTAATTTCCCTGATGGTTAACCATGTGTTTTGGGAACGACTTGTCTACAAGTCAAACACAATTTTCTGTCAAAAATGTAGCACATAACAATCCAAGAGGCGGAACACGATCGAGGAGCTTTGGAAGTTTAAATCTAAATAATCATCTCAAATAAATCTTCGTCCCTCCAGAGATGTGACAACCTTGATTGTGGTTATTTTCTTTCTCTTCTCATTTATATTTTCGATCCGCTTATATGCTGTTGCTTGTAACCTCATGACCTGTGAAATCAGCCTCCATGCAGTGTTTATAATTACATCTCTGTACATAGCCAGAGACTGGCCACGTCTATGATGAGTTATTCCTCCAGGAGAACCAGGGAGAAACCAATCCATGAGAAGTAGATTCCACAACATCTAGGATTAACAGTTACAAACCCACCTGCCAGATGGTCCAACAGACAGCCCATGTCCTGATCTAAAAATGAGTAATACAGTTGTATTGTATCTTTTAGGAGAATTAAGACGATTGCCACCCCAATTTGATTGTGGAGTGTAGAAATCCTAGTACAGCTTGTGATTTCTCACAATAGAGCAATCCGGCAATACAGACTGATATGACCAGCCTTGAATAGACAATCAATTGGGAATTCTTACAAAAGCTTTGATCACAGACACACAGGTAATCAAGAGAACCAATAACTAATTTTGGATGACTAAAAAAAAAAGTGTTCTTTGTTGACTTAAGATTCCTTCCATATCTCCATGCCGTTCTGATTTCCTCCATCTTGTTTTCTCAGATGCCTCCTGGAGGTCCTCGTTAACAGCTCCGCCACATCCACCCTCGCTGCATTAACAACAACGATTGATGGAATTGCTCGGCCGTTTGAATTTCCAAGTCTGTTCGCACAGACTAATAAACAGCCAGTAAGAAAGAAAGAAAAGATCTAACTGGCACAGGCACTCTCAACCCTTACGCCTACCAAGCGCTGGATCCATTCTAGTCTGCTAATGCAATCTGCACAAGGGCAGAGCAGGCAGCATGAACAACACCAGCTCATCCGAGGGAGCGACAGGAGATGAGAAATAAATGGTTGCTGGCGTTTGATTGACAAGTTATGATTCTGGGTGTTTTCTGAAAGAGTTTGGGCGACTGAATAATCAACATTAGAGATAACATCCATAGTATTATTTCTCCATCATGATTACATGGGCATGGATAAACGTGTAGGCCTTGGTCAAATGGTCTGGTTGGATACGTCTTACAACATCCTAGGAATAGAAAGGTGCAGGAATAATAAAAAAAAGTTTTCTACTTGAAATAGGGATGGGGGAAAAAAAACATTCCTGTGAGTATTCTTTTATCCCGCAATACTTTTAGTCCAGGTTCCCAGCGAACTGAGGAGTTACCAAAAGATGACGCGTAAACACTCCAGACAGAGAGAATCGTCAGTGTGATCCCTGTGTCACTGAGTCATCTTTGTACGACATGGGACATCCCGCTAGTAGCTATATTTAAAGCTACTAGGCTAGTAGCTTTATTTAAAGCTAAAATGAATTTGTATTTGTGCTTGGAAATCATTTTCCTGATATTAATCTCAACAACCCGTTCTCTTGTTTGCGAAGGAAGGGTTCTCGTGAAATTTGATATATCTCTGTATTGTGCCCAAAACAGAAAATGTGGCTGTTTTGAATCTAAAAATTACACTGAGTCAAATAAATGGTTTAATTTAGTTTTCAAATGTATTCTGAAATCTTGGCAGCCATATTTCAAACTGAAATGCTATTTTGAACAGCTCAACTGCTTTACAAAGGCAAACAGAGGTACCCAATATCACAAGAGTATGTTAGTCACGACAAAATGAATTTAAAAACAGCAGGGGTTAGAATATCACAACAACAAAAAATATGTACAAATGCACAAAATGCTAGAGGGCTTTAATCCTGACAACTGGCACTTCACCACCCTCTCTTGATTTAAGGTGTGTGTGTGTGTGTGTGTGTGTGTGTGTGTGTGTGTGTGGTGTGTGTGTGTGTGTGTGTGTGTGTGTGTGTGCGCACACCTACGGGAGGTGTGAATCATCATCCTTCCTTTGCGACCCACGGTATTTTTGTTTATCAATGTGCAACATTTTAGAATGAATTCTACAAAAAAGTATATTTTAATCGAAGACAACATTTAACTTCTAAGCAAACAAATCCATACAAATGAATACATGTAAGCACTGCGTTATAACCAAGTTATTGTTATTTTGTTGAGCAGACGGAAATGCGTTGCGTTTGCCTTCATGAGAAGATGTGCCGGCATGTAAACACAGGGCCCAATAGACTTTAGTTTGGACTAGTGTCAACACTGGAGAAACATGGAGGGTTTCTTTAATGTAATGGAACGTGGATTACATCAAACATGACTTGAGTAAAGGAGAAGAAATCTGTGAGATTAACGTGGAATCAGTCCGACCAACACAATCTCACTTGGTCACTAAGGAAAGGAGCTATAATGGATAATACCATAGACTGTATGGATAGAAAGCCGTCAAAGAAGTCTAAATAACGGCCGACGTAGCCGCCGAACCAATATACCCATCGGATTCTTAACATTTGCCGTGAATTACTGGTGCAAATTAAATGCAGAGGTTTTCCAGGGATAAAAAAAAGAACCGTCATAAACACACTTCCCCACTCAGTCGCTGTAATGACGTAAACACAAACCCATGGAGCAGCCTGGAGTATGTACCGTACTTCTATGGTCTGGACTGGCTTCAAAATGAGGTAACTAACCCGATCTTCAGGTTATGTGCATGTAAATATATTACATTGAGCAATATTTTCAGTTTATTAGTTAAGTATAAGGGCATTGCAAAGGCTTTAAATATAACATGACATTGCGTTGCTGTTCAGTCACAGTAGGCCAACTGGAATTGAGCTAGGCTATTTATTATATATATATTATCCTCCAGCTACCCTACACATCAAGACATGCAAGCATCATAAACACATAGTAAATCATAAACCTCCCCCTCAATAACTGGTGTCTCTGTAACTCACTGATTCGGATAAACTGCGGTTGTTGAGATGGCTCCCAAGTTAACACTCCATTACGTGTACTGCGATATTATTCAGTAAATCAGGCACCCTCATAATCGTTTTTCAGTTGCAAACTTTCAGGAGATCAACTTATAGTTGGATTTATTTGTAATGCTATCAGTTGCTTGGGATGTTCATTCTGTGGATTTGGCAGGGGATGTTGTCTTCCTGATACTTTGATATGAAAAATCACTTTCCTTGCGACGACACTTTCCCACACATCAATTGTAAAATAATAAATGCACAGGGGCTAATGTCACAAAAAGAGAATGTGGGTGTTGCCAAGGCCAATGAATGAATGTATAGCAAAATACGTGAATATTTAACTGAGAATAAGTTATCTCATGGAGCTTTAAATTGGCCACCAGAGAGCAATTGCAGTGACGCAATGGGTGCTGCTTGGTTCTCCATGTCATATTTGGGAGTCCGTGGCTCCTAAGGCACAAAACCCCTTGAATAAATAAAGATGTCAAGAAAAAAGGGCAATACAAATGAGAGCGAACGAGAGATGTTTAATGTGGTACAAAGTGAGCATGATATTTTTTTCTCCACTTCCCCACAAATTGACGTGCCGATTTCAATTTTTCAATTTATATTTATCAATAATATACTGCATACTGTTATATATGTCACGGTTACGGTGGTTGACAGGGGGCGTGGCCAAGCCGCATGCACTGGCGGCGCACACACACACCGGTCAGCAATAGGCCTATATCACGTTAGATTTGAAAGCTGGAAGTACCCGTTAAAAATCGCTGAAGCAGTGTATCCCAAGTTCCGATTAGTTCCGACAGTCATCGCTGGACAACATCGCTGCATAACCTTCCAAAAGTCGGTCAAGACGATGTGGTTCAACTAGTGAATGTGAACACTCTAGTCTACAGTGAAGAAGTCTAAATCCGAATCATACAATTCCCCGACATTGTGTCTTGTGGCTCTATCTGGATATATCGCCATATAACGAAGGCGATTTTGTGTAGGAGCAGAGGTATGCCTATGTATTTAATATAGGCGATTTATTTGATGGATTTTGATTATTTCAATGTACCTTTTCATTTACGTGTTAATATGTAGTGTGCAGCTGTATATGTTCTAAAAGGGAATGCCTGTTATTCTCGTGAATATGAGTTGTCTTAAAATAAAAGTGCTTGTGGCATTGAGTTAAAACAGAATTTGTATAAAATACCGATATATATCGTATATCGCAATGCAGCCTAAAAATACCGGGTTTTGGTCCGTATCGCCCAGCCCTACTTGGGACCAGTGCTTTTAATCACACACTTACCCGTCATTTTGTGGCTCTATTCGGATGGAGTGTGTGTGGGGGTCAGGACCAGTGCTTTTAATCACACACATACCCGTCATTATGTGGCTCTATTCGGATGAGAGATGGAGTGTGTGTGGGGGTCAGGACCAGTGCTTTTAATCACACACATACCCAACATTATGTGGCTCTATTCGGATGAGAGATGGAGTGTGTGTGGGGGTCAGGACCAGTGCTTTTAATCACACGCATACCCAACATTATGTGGCTCTATTCGGATGGAGTGTGTGTGGGGGTTAGGACCAGTGCTTTTAATCACACGCATACCCGACATTATGTGGCTCTATTCGGATGAGAGATGGTGTGTGTGGGGGTCAGGACCAGTGCTTTTAATCATACTCGACATTATTAGCCTATTCGGCCCACTTTTCGAGACGTATATGCTCTACTTGTCAAAGTGCAAACTGCAGACATACGCGCTACCCCTGAGAACATGAAACCAGGGACCTTCATCCCCCTCATCAGCCTCACACAAGACTTGCGGAGGAGTTTGTCTTTGGGGAAATGGTGTAAACTGAGGTAGGGCTGTCTTTGTTTAGACGTTGAGCAGCCGGTACACTACAATAACAGAGAGGAGAGGAGGCGGACACAGTTTGTCACGTATCTTTACACTAAATCGCTAGGCTCTGTAATCGCATCTCATGGCTTCTCCTATCACTGCTATGCAGATGACACTCAACTGTTTCTCTCCTTTCCCCCCTCAGAAACCCAAATAGCAACACGCATCTCGAAATGCCTGGCCGACATCAGCAGATGGACAGCCGCCAACCACCTGAAGCTCAACCTTGACAAGACTGAGCTCCTCTTTATACCGGGGAAAGACTGCCCTCAGATGGACCTACTGGTCACCATCGAGAACACCCAAGTCTCCCCCTCAACCACAACAAGAGACCTTGGTGTGGTGGTAGATGACCAGCTGTCCTGCAATGCCAACGTCACCGCGGTGGCCCGATCTTGCAGAATTGCCCTCTACAACATCCGCAGGATCCGGCCCTTCCTCACACGTGAAGCGGCGCAGATCCTGGTCCAAGCGCTCGTCATCACCCGCCTCGACTACTGCAACTCTCTCCTGGCGGGACTCCCCGCCTCTGCAACCAAGCCCCTCCAACGCATCCAGAACGCAGCAGCACGCCTGGTATTCAACCTACCGAAATTCTCCCACGTGACCCCTCTCTTCCGCGAACTCCACTGGCTTCCGGTAAATGCTCGCATCAAATTCAAGATTCTGGTGCTGACCTTTAGGGCAGTCAATGGAACTGCCCCGGCCTACCTCCAGGCGTTGGTCAAACCCTACATCCCAGCCAGAGCGCTCCGCTCAACTTCTGCCAGGCGACTTGTTCGACCTTCACTAAAGTCAACCAAACATCGCTCGTCCAAAACCCAGCTCTTCACGGCTCTGGCCCCACAGTGGTGGAATGAACTCCCGTCTCATGTCAGGACGGCAGAGTCCCTCGCCAGCTTCCGCAAGAGACTCAAGACCCACCTGTTCAGAGTCCACCTGGACTCTCCTTTGTGAAACCCCTAAACTTGCTTAAGTCCTGACATTAATAGCTCTTAGCATGTTGTATATGTTAGCAAGTGTATGTCCTTAATGTTGTTAACACGCTCTTATCACAGCTACTTAAGCAGGTGACCTAGCAGTACGAAATTGTGTTATTCATCTTGTCAATATGAATACTTGTGAACTGCTGTATTTATATGTTTGCGTACCCCAGTGTTATGCTATTGTCTGCTTCAACTAATGTACACCTTGTAAGTCGCTTTGGATAAAAGCGTCTGCCAAATGCCCTAAATGTAAATGTAAATGTAAATGTATCTGGGGTGACTACCGGAAGTAAGAGTACACTGCTCTGCGATTTTTAAGGCTCCGGAAGCAGGAAGTGTGATATAGACCTATTACCGTGTCTAATGAATAATCCCCTCACCTGGGGTTATATATACCCTGGCGTTACCCCTTTGTTATGGTGCCCTCACACCGTAGCATATGCTGAAACCTATGAGTTGCGTGTAAAAAATATTTGTATATGCATCAAACGCGACCAAAATCAACAATTACTACTAACAATTATTACTTACAAGTTGCGTTTGACCTGCGTACTAGTTGCGTGGTATTTGTGAATATCGGTCACGTGATAAAAACATATAAAAGCGGAGCCGATTCAGTGTTTCCTTCTGATTTGGTCATCGAAGAGTCAACATGGGGAAAGCTACCAAGAAATCAGATAAAAGTGACCCCAAAACCTGGTCAGATACCTCAAATTTGGACCTGCGTTCATAACTTATGAGTTGGATCATGTTGCGTGCGTAGCGTCTCTGTTGCGTATAAATTGATCGCAGACATTCGCAGAGAATTATTGAACAACATTTCCGAACTTACTCTGCGTGTGTCTGCGATCACCTGCGTGCTTGTTGCGTACCTCAAACCTATAGAACCTATTAGTTGCGTGTGAGTTGCGTTCGGAACTTATGACCACTATTTTTTATTCGCAACCATACGCAACTGGTGATCGCTATGGTGTGAGGGCACCATTAGGTCGTTCGTCGTCATTAGACACGGCAATTGCTGACAGGTGTGTGTGTGCGCCGCCAGCGCACGCGGATTGGCCACGCCCCCTGTCAACCACCGTAACCGTGACAGTAGTCAATAGACGCGGCAATTGCTGACAGGTGTGTGTGTGTGTGTGCGCCGCCAGCGCACGCGGCTTGGCCACGCCCCCTGTCAACAACCGTGACAGTAGTCAATAGACGCGGCAATTGCTGACAGGTGTGTGCGTGCGCCGCCAGCGCACGCGGCTTGGCCACGCCCCCTGTCAACCACCGTAACCGTGACAATATAGCTACAAAAAACATCAATAATTGCATACATTGGCCACATCACTCAGATTGTCAGTCCTTATTAAGAATGGCTATTGGTAGGCATATCAACTACACATAAAACCTGTTTAGCTAAAGCCATGAATATGGAAAAATAAATCTCACAGGCCAACTTTATCTGTGAAAGCATATTAAAAGACCAACAAAACAATTGCTACATTACAATTCCTTCCAACAGGCCGTAAAAAGCAATTATTTCATATGTATTTATACAGAATACTTACCCCGCCTAAGGCTGTGTGTGTGTGTGTGTGTGTGTGTGGTGGTGTGTGTGTGTGGGTGGTGTGTGTGTGTGTGTGGTGGTGTGTGTGGGTGTGTGTGTGTGTGTGTGTGGTGTGTGTGTGTGTGTGAGACGCTTGTCATTAGTGTGACGTTGTTTGCATTGTGGACATTATTTACGGTTCAGAGAGTGACAACTAATTTGTCATTTGCAATGTTCTGTTTCAGTAATGGAGAAGTCATAGAAGTCAACAAGATCATTATTTAGAGTAATGATCATTTAGGCCCATAATGTTTAAAAATGTGGTTGTTTACAGACAAAGGTTTCAAAACCACGAGTGCCGCACTAAACTAAAGTTACGGAAGTTCTCTCTGATCGAATATAGGGCAGATTTTATCAATTGTATTCTTAATAGGCCTAGTTTGCGCTGCAATAGATACTGGCACATATTTAGGGCAATAACAAAACACACTAATAATCTGTTTCACAGGGTAGAGCCTGGCTTTTAGAATAGTCCACCTCCTTATGCAAAGGACAATATTAATTCAATAGGTGTGCACAAACTGTTGAACCAACACAGCCCTCATACGCCAACATACTGTAATAGCCTCTGTGTCAAAAATAAACCAACTGTAAACCCACTGCCCCTACTCTGCTTCAACTAATTGTGTTGCTGTAAGAAGAGACATTTCTTCTTATTCAAGATTCAAGAGACTTTATTTATCCCGAGGGAAATGAAGGTGCAACAGTTGAAACAGGGGGAATAAATGCACACAAAAATATACAATATTTTTGTATATTTTGTGTGCATTTATTCCCCCCGTTTCAACTGTTATGTTATGACGTACATTTGAATTATATTTTATTATAACTTTTTCAGAAAAGTCATTCCTATTGTGTTTTAGCTGATCTCACTTGTGTTTGAAATAGAGGGCTTTCTACAAGGCTGTATGAATGTTTGAGAGGTACACAAGAGGTACCTTAAATAGCTAATAACAATCATATGTTCATATCAGATGAGAGGGTACACAGCAGGAGGTTCAATGTTCGAGGGGGTACTGCCCTAAGACATTCGATATTATAAGATACACTTAGACAGAAGTAACATGGATCGCAGAGAACATTAAATCTATTTGAAACCGCAAAAAAAAGCTGCTGGGTACAAGACATGTACATGTGGGTGTGTAGGCCTATAATATCATGTTTGTTCATGTTTGTTACATTTTTCTATCGATTTTTTTTTGTATTAATTACTATACATTATTTTATTGTATCATGTTATTTCATAAAGTTAAACAGGCCCGGTGGTTTTTATTAGCCCGGTGGTTTATATTCGAAACATGTTTTACCAAAAAAATATTTAAAACCTAATTATTATAGTTAAACGCAAATAGCATCATCCTCGATAATGTCAAAGTGTCTGAGTTAATGCAGCTATGCCTCAATGAATTTGTTTCTGCTTGACTGAATATATATAAATAACAGCACACTCTTACCCTGCACATACTACGATTAATGGGGAACGCAAATGTGACATGACCGGAATGTTCAGCATAGAAATATTCAACTGTACAAAAGGCCTCATAATGCCCGAGGGCCAAGTGGGAGAAGCATCTTCACCAGAGGGTTAGGGAGGTCCCTGTACAGCAACACGCCTCGTCTCCCAGAGACTCCAACCATAACCATGATTGTCCAAATGGCGATGGCATATTTACCCTTTAGTGAACGCAGACGACACACAGAAGCTCATGGTGACCCCTCAGGATACACAGGATCCTATTGTTTGTGCGTTCAGGATATGGATTTACCGCAGCACAGGAGAGATGATGAACAGGCATATAGTGTAGAGTGTTACTCTATACCCTATATAGTGTTGTTACCCTATATAGTGTTGAGTGTTACCCTATACACCCTATATAGTGTTGAGTGTTACCCTATATAGTGTTGAGTGTTACCCTATACCCTATATAGTGTTGAGTGTTACCCTATATAGTGTTGTGTTACCCTATATACCCCATATAGTGTGGAGTGTTACCCTATCCCCTATATACTCCATATAGTGTGGAGTGTTACCCTATATAGTGTTGTGTTACCCTATATACCCCATATAGTGTGGAGTGTTACCCTATCCCCTATATACCCCATATAGTGTGGAGTGTTACCCTATATAGTGTTGTGTTACCCTATATACCCCATATAGTGTGGAGTGTTACCCTATCCCCTATATAGTGTGGAGTGTAGTGTGGAGTGTACCTATACTGGTCTGGCTGGTTTCCAATGAGCGCCGTACTGTACCACGGACATAACTCATGGACATGTAGTCCAGTAGAGCATGTGGTGCACGGCTCCATCTGTGGACCCTACCTCTCGGACTTTGGCCCGTCGCTCCTTGGTCTGGGGGTCCAGCGGCTCGGCTCCCGTCGCCCCAGGTGGTCGCTTGTATTCAACAGCCGGCAAACGGTCCACATCTTCCCTACCTTGTCTCACATTCTCCCTCGCGATTTTCTCCTTTTCCTTGAGAATGTCCTGTTTAATTTCGTCCGGGCGTTTTTGCAGCGTGTCCTTGGCTTCCGTCAAGGCGTTTTCGTGATCTTTCCTGATCTTTGCCAAGATCTTTTCGTCGTTTGCGACCGCCGACCCGGAGCCCCCGCCGACGGTACCTGTACGAGTGTTGGTCTCCACTGCAGACGAATGGAAGAAAACTCCGCTGAGCAGCTTCGACGAATCCGGCAGAAAGAAAATCGCACCGAAGCACAGCGTGATGAACGCACTGAACACCAGTAACAAGATGAATTTTTCTGTTAACCTGAAGGAGGTCGGGCTGACAGACTTCCTACCGGGGATAGCGGTAAATGGAAGGAGAGTGGCTACTGGCATTTTCCCCCCTTCTCTCTCTACTCACGTCTCAAAACGACGAACAAAAACTGTTTTAAAAGCTCAACTCAAGCTTAACGTCGCGTCCCAGTTGTGTTATTAACCCGTTTAGCAATCCATATTGAATGCGAAAAACAACAATCGCGATAATAATCTCCCATAAACAAACAAAAAGTTTTACAGGCGTACAAGAAGGAGATTCCGCTGCCGTGTTTCCAGCCCTCCGTGGCGGGGAGGACACATCTGCATGGAGCCCGGCGCTTGGGACTCGGCTCCCCGGGAGGAGGAGGGACCAACGGCAGGCTGGAGGATGACAAGCAGTCCTCCCACCCAACCAGCGGCGGCGGCGGTTTACAGTGGGAGTGTCTTCCTTCCTCCGATAGGGGTGTCGTCACGACACGAAAACATTTTTTATAAAATTGTAAACACAATAACTTGTCAAGCGCTGTAGTACGACGACGCTGTCATCCATATATTTATTTATAGTCTATATAAATAAAAATACTAATAATAATAAATAATAATATTATTATATATTATTATAATAATAATAAATAATAATTATATAAATAATATATACATATATAGTCTTATAGTCTATATAATATATTTATATTTGAAACACAATAACGTTATTGTGTTTAAAATATAACTTTAATTTTTTTAAAGGCCTACTACGTTTGCTACAGCGAAGTTTTATCAAAGTTTATCCAATACTACACTGCGTGTTTTTTTGTTTTTTTTAGCGATGCCAAATGAAACTTGATCCAAGTTGTGTTGTTGTTGTTACTAGTCGACTAGTCGTCTAGCCAACTAGTCGTCTAGCCGACTACTTCTACACCGTTGTTGGCAGATATTATGAATGTGGTTGGGAAAGGGAAAGAATCCGAATAAATTAAGTGTTTACTACTTGTAGGACGTGTCGACTCGTTTCATTACGCATAACACACGACGTAGTAGTGGGCTACGGCTCCTAACTAGTGATGTGTCGGTCGCGAACGAGCCGGCTCAAAGAGCCGGCTCTTTTTAGTGAACGACGGGAGCCGGCTCGCACCCGCGAACGAGCCGTTATTAATTTTTTTACGGGTGCTCCGCCTACATGCAGTGACTGAATGTCACTGTCATGACTGCATGTCATGCTGTGCATCACGTGAGGATAGATAAGGAGAGAGGGGCGGCGTGTGGTCAGTGCTGATAGCTGAACAGAGTGTGTTCAGCAAACTGACACTTCACACGGGGAAGTGTCAGTTTGCGTTGCGCAAATAAGATGAGTGAAAGTAGGAAAAGAAGCAGCATTTTAACAATTGTGCAAACACAAAGGCAGAATGCAGAATTTGCAACATGAAGCTCTCATAAGCAGGGCCCACAAACCACCTCCACAGGCACTTGAGAACTGTGCATCCAACAGTCCAGTGGTCTACTCCACCTGTTGTTGCTGCAGCTACAGGATCTACCCCCCATGCATCAGGTACCCAAAACCCAACAGCTACACAGACCTCAATAAGCCAATTTATATACAATGAATGGCAATGGCAAAGGCAATGAATGACCCCAGCTAGACAGAACATAGTGGATGAAGAATTGGCCAAAATGATTGCAAGTGATTTCCAACCATTTTCCATTGTGGAGGACAAGGGATTCCGAAGCTTCACACAGGCTCTCAATCCAATGTATGTTCCTCCAAGCAGGAAAACACTCTCAAAAAATCATTCCGAGACTGTATGATAGAGAACGTGCTTCACTGCAGGCCAGGGTTAAGGAAGCTACTGCAGTTTACCACTGATTGCTGGACATCAAGAACCACCACTTTCATGTAAATAAAAGGTATATGTGGTAAAATAGAAGAGCCGTTTGGGAGCCGAAAGAGCCGGCGCTTCTTGGTGAGCCGAGCCAAATGAGCCGGCTCACTCAAAAGAGCCGGAATTCCCATCACTACTCCTAACTGTCCACCCTTTGATCATGCGGGCCGTCACGTGACCAGTTGGACAACGGGAGATTGGCTAAAAGGGGAGACGTGGACTAACAGAGACACCAACAAGCACACCTACACAACCACACACACAGAGACGCCTACACGTGTCACTGTCACCTCTCTCTCTATCTCTCTCTCTCTTTCACTGTCACCTCTCTCTCTCTCTCTCTCTCTCTCTCTCTCTCTCTCTCTCTCTCTCTCTCTCTCTCTCTCTCTCTCTCTCTCTCTACACATTACATTACATTACATAACAGTCACTTAGCAGACACTTTTATCCAAAGTCTCCAATAACTGAACCAGTACTCAGGTAGAAGTACAATAATTCAGGCAAAAGTCTAAGGGGAAAAGTACAATAAGTTGGCAAACAATATGCAACAATATCTAGAACAATATCTACCTATCTATCTAAGTCAAAAGTGCATTTCATTCCTTACAAGTCTCCAAGAACTGAACCAGTGCTCAGGGGTAGAAATACAGTAAGTTCAGGTAAAAGTAGAAGTACAGTAAGTTGTCAAATAATATAGAACAATATCCACCTAACAATCTACTTAGATATTCCTAATTATCTATAGTTATCACCAGAAGAAGAAGAATGACAACCTTTACAAAAATACATAATATTACACACATATCCATATGTACATAATTGCAGAATCAATTATCTGACACTTTAATCATAACAGTATGTTATGTTGTTGGGGGTGGTGGGATAGTATAGTACACAGTATAGTATGTAGTGTTGTAATACTATACACAATAAAAATGAACATAAAAGTGACTGAAGGAATATATGTACATGTGAAGAATTGTGCAAAAAGCATGTTAAAGTGCCAGTAGTGCAGCAGCATCATGAATACAGTGCAGTCCTGTGCAGAACCGTGCAGTAACTGTGATGAGTCCAGAAAGTCCGGTTTTTCAGGGTAGTATTGTTTAGTATAGTATAGTGTAGTAGTATTGTTTAGTATAGTATAGTGTAGTCCTTATTGGGGCTTAGTGTTTGTACCTGACGGCCTGTGGGGGAAGAAATTCCGGTTGAGTCTCTCTGTCTTTGCCTTGTGGGTGTGGTACTTTTTGCCGGTCTACGTGGCTGGGCACCCCGGATCCTTCTGGCCCTGAACCTACAATCTACTATCTACTAACTATTGTCAATCACATCACACTTTGCTGGACTTTCTGGACTCATCACAGTTACTGCACTGTTCTGCACTGCACTGTAGTCATGATGCTGCATCCATAAGTGACTAGCACTTTATTGTTATTTTTATTGTAATTTTTATAGTGTACAGTATTTTTATAGTTTTGTGTTTTAGAAATTCCTACTGGGGGAGGGAATGGGGAGTATAGCGTTCCATTGTACTGTATGTATGTTGAATCTTGGGGTAGATGAGCTGAGGTGAGGGAGTGGCCTCCCTAAAGTGTGTCATGCATACATGTGTCACATAGCAGGGCCCAACCGGGCCCTCCTTCTGAAGTGATCACAGCCGCTTATGTTGGCTTTGTGTGGAGGACTCAGGTGATCCATTCATACAGCCACCAAAAAGTGGAAAAAATATGAAATCACAATTAAAACATCAGCTCTGTACCAGTTCAGACTGGTATTGTAAATATTACATTCATGTCTGTCACTGTTAGGCTTTTATGGTGTGTGTGTGTGTGTGTGTGTGTGTGTGTGTGTGTGTGTGTGTGTGTGTGTGTGTGTGTGTGTGTGTGTGTGTGTGTGTGTGTGTGTGTGTGTGTGTGTGTGTGTGTGTGTGTGTGTGTGTGTGTGTGTGTACGTGTGCGTGTGTGTGTCTCTCTCTTTTGGCCATCTTTCCTGGCTGAAGCTATAGTCTATATACAACGGTCCACCCACCATGGAATCCCCAGGCCAAAAAGAAAGAACAGAGCTGGAAGAAAGGAGTGAATAATAAGTGCATTTCCCTTCTGTCCAGAAATTAAACACATTATTTAGAACATTCTTTAAGATGTCATTCCTAAAGAAAGATACTAAATATTTCAGAAGTTCCTGCAGCTCAATGTTCTGGTTCATTAGGGAGGTGGTCGGTCTTGAATGAGGGTAGTATATAAGTAGGTGTTTTCTTTGGGACAAATTCCTGTTTTCCAAAAAAATGAAGTAAAACCATGAATGTATTGTTGTTATCTTCTAAAATAACCGTTTAGGTGACATAACCATCCAACACAGAGACACAGGGTCTATGTTCTCTTTTCATTATATTATGGCATACAGCTTGCAATATATCAAGCTATACTTTTATTGTCTATCATGGAGTTTTGTCTTGTCAGCATACATTACTACTACTACTAACAAGTGGCCCAAGTATCTCTTCCCTTTAGCACCCCCTTTAGGGAGTGATATTAAAATACAGTCTCCAGTTGACTATCTCACCATGTCAATGATCCCTCCCAGGTCATTTCTGACCAATCAGGCTCTTCTGCGATTCGTTTGGTGAATCTATCTAGCCTGTCAATCATACCTGTCAATCACATGCCTGTCAATCACATACCTGTCAATCACATACCTGTCAATCACATGCACACATGGCTGAAAACCATAGGGAGGGATCAGGGACGAAGGATTGCTCTCTTCTGCTTATTTCTGTCTTTACAACTCTCAAAGTTTACCTACAGCACTTTAAATGTAAAATCTTTATTATCCCTTACGGGTAACAAGAATTACCCATAAGCTATTTTAAAGGTCTTCTGAAACTGAAGCAATAAATTAGCAAGACAATTGTGCCAATGGCCATTAGAAAGGAAAGTGAGCCCCTAATTCTGTTATTGAGCTTTCTGTTTGTCCCACAATCGTTGGATGATTGGTCGACCAATCTTTTAAGCAGCATGAATCAAATAAACATTCCATGCTTTTTGGAGAAACGTGTCTTGTTTCATCAACACGTCCATGTACTGTGTGGCTTGCACCACACCTCCACACAGAGAATTGTGTCCCCCTTTCTGTGCTGAATTCTGTGCCCTTAAGGTGTTTCACATTTGTACGATTTTCAGAGAAGAGTAACAGGAAAGTGAACAGGGAAGAGGAATAAGCACAGGCTTGTAATCATATCTTACCAAATTGAGATTCTGGGATACTAAAAACGAGACATCCACTGGCCCTTAAGAGCTCAGTCCTCTGGTAGAGGGAATTCAGTTCCCGGTTGATATGGGTGAAACAGGATGGAGGATGAGGGGTTACATGGGGTTTTCTATCACTTATCGGTCAATTGTTATCAGTGGTGGACAAAGTACACATGTCCATTACTTGAGTCAAAGTACAGATACTTGTCAATTATTATACACCAGTCAACATTTAAGTTAAAGTACTGGAGTACTTGCTTTTATGTATGTATTCAAAAGTAAGTATTTTCTTTCTAATGTCGATATATTGTTGTATTGTTGTCCCAATGCATTGACAGAACCTTGATTGTGGATTGTAGAACCTATAGAGTAAAACGATTGAAGAGTATACTACAAAGCCTATAGAAATGGCTATAGCAACACAACGTAATCGACAAAAGGACAGCATTCATCTTTTAATCATTTTAAACAATAAAATAACACTTATCCGCTGACTTCAAAGCTATGCTTCAAACTAACGGGAGCCTCTATAAAAACGGAGTCAAAAGTACAATATATTTAAAATGTAGTGGAGTAAAGTTTCACAAAAAGAAAATGAAAGCTCAAGTAAAGTACAGATACTTTACTTACAGTACAGTACTCAAGTAAGTGTACTTTTTTTTACTGTCCGCCCCTGCTTTTTATGACAATGTAATCCGACAATCTGTGACCCGTGAAGTGGGAACGCAGAAGTTTTGAATGCACTAAAATGTAAAATGTTGATAGTGGATCATGTTTTGTGTTACACTGTATGCCCCACAGTATGAAGCACCGAGCAGCTCAGAGGAAGTCAGTCAGAGAGAGGGCACCATGTTTAAGGATATGCACAATATTTCAAGGAAACTGAAGTTTTAATTTGTACAAAAAATGTTTGAAAAAAATGTGTGGTCACATCACATTCATTAAATTTTTTGTTTAAGGTCAAATTATTGGGTTCCTGAATGTGTGTGTGTGTGTGTGTGTGTGTGTCTGTGTGTGTTTGTGAGGGTGTGTGTGTGTGTGTGTGTGTGTGTGTGTGTGTGTGTGTGTGTGTGTGTCTATTATGACTTGCATAATACTAGCGTGGGCACAACAACCCTGCACCTGCAGCCTGTGCAGCCTCCCTGCGGTGAGCTGTGAGTGCTGCTTCAGGTAATTCATCATCAAGACGTACACTGCGTGATCACATCTAATTATTAGGCCATTAGCAGAGAGAGAGAGAGAGAGAGACAGAGAGAGAGAGAGAGAGAGAGAGAGAGACACACACACACACACACACACACACACACACACACACACAGATGCTCATAATCCACCTTCACTCCTTATTATGACTACGTCAACGTGGGTACTGGAGCTCATGAGACATAACAAACTTCTGTGTATGTGTGTGTGTGTGTGTGTGCGTGTGTGTATGTGTGTGCGCATGTGTGTGTGTGCACGCGTTGTGTGAGTAGTGTGTGAGTGTGTACATAATAAAAAGAACAATAAGAACAATAAAGTGTAATGGATGATTATATACATATGGGAGATGGTGCATAAAAAAACTTTTTTATATATTTATATAAATAAATACATATATATTTTAAAAGCTTTTTGCACCATCCGAAAAAGCTTTTTGCACCATCTGAAAAAAACATAGTATATATATATATATATATAGATACAAATATTTTTATATTTGATACAACCCAATTCACAAGACATTAGAAAATGTATCCCTAAATGTCTGACCAAATGGATAAAAAGGCGGTTTAGTCGGGGTCATTTTGTGTGTCTCTTGGAGCAATATGCTGAGAACCGTTTCATCTTGGGGGTCAGACTGAGTTGAATCACGTGACATGAGGCCTCAGTACACCACTCCTATTTAATCCTGAAAGTGCTACAAACAACAGCCTACACACACACACACACACACACACACACACACACACACACACACACACACACACACACACACACACACACACACACACACACACACACACACACACACACACACACACACACACACACACACACACACACACACAATACATTTGGGATATTGTATTTCATTTTGAACCTCAATTTCAGTTTTTAATTCGTTTTCAGAGTGGGTTTGCTAGCTTTAATTGTGCTTAATTTTAGTGTAATGTAATGTTAGTGCATTTATATTCTTAGTTTCAGACCTATGTATATACTTAATCAATACAATTCAGTATACACATTTCTTTCTATTGTGTACAGTATTATTATGTTATGGTATAGTGTTTTATAAAACTCATACTGTGGGAGGGAATTGGGACTAAGCATTCTATTGTACTTGTTGCATATGGCAAATACAAATCTTGAACCTTGAATCTTGAATCAACTCAGTACAAATCAGAATCACAAAACA